>VWZY01012109.1:134634-179021 GCA_013399075.1 Chloroceryle aenea
AGGAGCAACTTGTACCCATCACCCTTTGTCTTTTCCATGGGACTCCCTGTGAAAAGGAGGAAGGACAGAAGACCCCAGTCCTGCCTCCCTCCTCCAAGCCATCATCTTTACCCTCACAGTATTTTATATGTGACTGCTCATTCTCTGAAGAGATAAACTCAGAAACAATCTCAGAGGGCAAGAACAAAGGTGGCCACAAGAAGAATGGCAAGATGAAACACCCGGTGTGCCAGCCAGGCCCACAGAGAGACTGGCACCAAACCACACCTACGCCTGCAGAACAGGGTGCAAGAACTTCCCTGTCCTCCTCATTCTCCCACAAAGATGTCAACATATCTCTCCTGAAAGACACAGTTTTGGAAGCAAAATATTTCTCCAGTGCAGATGCTGCCTTAACCAACTTGCAACAAGGAGGAGGAAGAAGAGGGAATGTCTGCACCCAAGCCAGGGCTGACAGAGGCCACTCAGCACCGGTAAAGCAGCTTTTTGGCAGATCTCCAATTGAAGCAGATCTCTCCAAAGACTGAGCGATCTGTCTGCAACTTCTCTTCCAAAAATGTGCTGAGCAGAAGTTAACGAGCGCACCTCGCGACCATCTTTCGAGGCAGCGATGGCCAATGAAGGCACAGCAGCCTTGACTCAGATCAAAATGCTGAAAACCAGGGGAGTGAAATCCAAAGCATCCTAATTTAAGTAGCTGAAAAAAATCCTCCTGACTTCAGTGGAGCCTGTACACGGCGATGACGACAGGACCTCACTTGGAGCATCCCCTCCCAGCCCGTGACACAATCTGCTCCCAAGAACTGTAAGGACATTTTGCTTTTCAATTAAAATAATGTACTTACATAACGGGGCTGCTTTGCACTCCACTGCCTGCTCTTCACCTCGGGAGCTTATCTCTGTGATCCAGATTTCTTTATCCATCTTTGTATCTCGTTCCAAGGGAGCTGGGAAGAATTTCAATGCAGAAAGGGAGAGGTTCTTGAGAAGAGCTTCTCCAGCCTCACGGTCTATCTGAGGGGAGGGTATGTGGTGGACATTTGTTGCCATGTTGCCCTGCTTCATCTTCCTGAAGACATAAAAATGCTGGAATACAAGTTTTAACCTGGTTTGGAGGGAATTGGGTCTGAGGTCTCTGAATTGGGCCTAAAGGTTAATCTTGAAGTCAGGAGAAAAACTCTTTAATTCTTCTTTTGTTAAGGGGTGTGGAGCACCTCTGCTATGAGGACAGGCTGAGGGAGCTGGGATTGTTCAGCCTGGAGAGGAGAAGGCTCCGGGGGGACCTTTAACTGCCATCCAATACCTGAAGGGATCCTACAGGAAGGCTGGAGAGGGGCTCTTCACAAGAGTGTCCAGCAGCAGGATGAGGGGAAATGGTTTTAAACAGAGGGAAAATAGGTTTAGATTGGATATGAGGAAAAGTTCTTCAGTAGGAGGGCGGTGAGACTCTGGAACAGATTGCCCAGAGGGGTTGGGGTTGCCCCCTCCCTGGAGGTGCTCAAGGCCAGGCTGGACGAGGCCTTGATCAATCTGGTCTGGCTGCGAGGCCCATGGCAGGGAGGTTGGATTAGATGACCTCTAAGGTCCCATCCAGCCTAAGCCATTCTCTGAACCAATACCCAGCGAAATGGACTTCATCACACCAGCTTTCCTCATGGAATGTGCTCTTGTATTTGTTAAAAATAATATTAACACTCCTTCGTATTTATTTAGTGCTTTTCCTCTTCAAAACCCTTTTTAGGCATCAGTTCATTAATTTAATGACTCGTGACGCTTCAAGCGCGCTTGTCCTCGGCAAAGCTCAAAAGAGGGCTTCACTCAGAGCAAGGAAATGACTCTTCACAGATGTGTTGTGCACAACTGTGGCCTCTCCAGGGTAGGTCAACACCTCCAGCACCACCCACAAGGGTGAAAGCAGGGACACGTCTTTTTGTCCCTTGAATGTCTTTCTGGTGCAGAAGAGTGAGGCCAATGATTCCTTCAGAGTATGGCAACCTTCACCTCCTCAAGACAAAGCTACTGTAAGATCTCCCACTTTGGGAATATGCTTTGGCAGAGCTCCAAGATTAAAAAGCCCAGCCAAGGCATCAGAGAGCTGTTCTCCACTGAGGGCTACAGCTCCTTAAAGACTCGGCTCAGTGCCAGTTCCAATGGCATGTACCCAGCAAGCTCCTGACGTGGCTTCCTTGCAAGCCAATGCTGTATCACCCTCAAGGTTCTCAATAAGCAATTAAACAGTCTGAGATTTAATTGTCACAGAATCCCAGCGTGGTGGGAGTTGGAAGGGACCTCTGAAGATCATCTGGTCCAACTCCCTGTTCCAGCAGGGTCACCCAGAGCAGGGGGCCCAGGATCCCATTGTCCAGTGGGGTCTGGAAAGTCTCCAGAGAAGGAGACTCCTGGGCCAGGCTCTGACACTCTCACAGCAAACAAGTTTTTCCTCCTGTTCAGAAGGAGCCTTCTGTGTTCCAGTTTGTGCCTGTTGCCCCTTATCCTATCACTGGGCACCACTGACAAGAGCCTGGCCTGATCCTCTTGACCCCCACCCTTTAGATATTGAAGAGCATTGATTAGGCCCCCTCTCAGGATGCTCTTCTCCATCTAAACAGCCCCAGGGCTCTCATCCTCATAAGAGATTAACCAGTCCCTTCATCATCTCTGTAGCCTCTGTTAGACTCCCTCCAGTAGATCACCTCTCCCAGAACTGGACACCATACTCCAGAGGTAGCCTCATTAGTGCAGAGTAAAGAGGGAGAAGAACTTCCCTCAACCTCCTGGCCCCAGTCTTCTAAATGCACCCCAGGAAACCATAGATCTTCTTGGCCACAAGACCACGTACATCCTTACACTGGTTGTGCTTTAGACACCTATGTCCCCTTACATTCACATCCAACCTCTGCCAACAGCACAGTGAACAACATGGGACCCTCCAGCCCTCCCTCGCCGGAGGGAGGGCTGGAGCAGGGGCCAGGCTTGCCAGGCACACCAGTAAGGAGCTGGGAAGCGGTGGCTGCACCACCCAGGAAGGTAAGAGGCCATCAGACCACCCTGGGGGTTTCTCAGCAGGATGGCACCACAGCCCCTCATCAAACCACCTTTAACCTGCACAGTTAATGACAAGGTGACATTTATGAAGCTAATAAAGTGTTGTTAACTCCGTGAGGCTTTCCAGCAGCTTCTCCATCGTGCTCTGTGGAACGTACGCATTGACTGAAACCATTTCAGTCACTGAAATGCCATTAAACCCTGCAGGAATTAAGTTCTCTCCTTGCAGAGACAGATGTCCCCTTAGCCTCAGTCCTGGCAAGGAGTTCTCCCCCTTTCCCCCCCAAAGCAGCCTGCTCTTACCCACAGCGTGGGGACGCAGCCTGGAGAGTCCTCAGTCTTTCTTCAAAAACTCTTGGACTCAAGTCCTTGCTTGTCACCAGAAGTCACCAGTGACAGTTGGTGTCCGTATGGCCTCCCTGCAGTGAGGTGAAGTGAATGACAAGGGCGATGAGGGATTCAGGCACGGGGCAAAGCATCGTTCTTTTGACAGCTCCCAACCCTCCTGTCTCCTTTGTTTCTGGAATGGTTAGCTTGGCAAAGACTTCGGAAGACCTCGCTCTCTGCATAACATCTGCCTGGGAATTACTTTGAATTCCCTAAAGACATAAAAATAGGAATGTATTGGTGAGGGCTGCTACTTTAATTCTGAATTTAATTTCCTAACACCTGTAGCACTCTACTATAAAGTCATTCATATGGCTTGAAATCCAACTGGCAACCTGTACCCAAGCTACTCACTATCACGTCCTTCACAGAGCCACGCAGTCACCTCCACCAGCTACCTGCAGGTCCTCTTCCTCTCCAAAAGGTCTTCCTTGCCTATTTAGCCACGGACCACCTCCAGGTTTGTTTTCACAGTGCCAACACAGGTTTCGGACACGTAGGTGAGATACCAACCACCATCTCCCCTTCCAGTACTAACATTTCCATCTCACCCAGAGAAGGTTCAGGACTATCATTTGCTCCCGTTCCAGACGTGTCCCCTCTTGGCTCCTCACCAGTTACCCCTGTGTGGTAACTTCTTCCATTAAACCAGCTGTGTCCCTCCACTGGAGTTCCACCTCTGCCTTCAGTGATTTCAAATCAAATCTCAACCTCCTGAACATGCCTGTCCAGCTTGAGTTTAACCTTTATACCAGCCTGAGAGCTTCGCTGGACCGAGGTTTCTTTCATCCCACAGAGCAGCAGCTCTGCAAACATAAGGAACCAGCAAGACCAACCAGCTTCCCCTGGTATTTGGGGTTCCTCCGTGTAGCTCTTTACTTATGTGAGTTTGGTAAATAGCAGTTGAAAAACAAGCCCTAGTAAATCCTGGAATTCACCCAACATGTTGTTCTGGTACCTGCACACTTTCCACTCTACCTATCTTAATTACTCCAACTGGACCTTTCTGCAGGACACTGGTAGATTGACAAAATAACAACAAAGGAATCACTGTGATCAAAAGCCTTGAGCAGCGACCGTGGGAGGCAACTATGAAACCCCCCAGATGTGCAGCCATCCTGCAAGGAATTCACTGCAGACCTGGCTCTGCAGTCGCACGCGGGGAGTAAGATCACACTGAACATGAAAGAAATTATTCTGGATCAGAAATTGAGGCTGCTGTGGCCCCTTGGCCCCGGCTGATACAAAACATGAAAGCTGCAATGTGGATTAGAAGGTTAAGTTGAAGGATTCCATCAGTATCAGATCCAAGCTTTGGGGTTTTTTAGTCAACACATTTTTGTTTCATGGTTTTAGTGGCACATTCCTGGACCATGGTTGTGATTTTGGCACCACCACAATACAAGTGATACAGAAATCATCCTTTTTAAGCCTCTGTGAACTGCCACAAGGAGCTATGAACTGAAGAACACATCAGACTAGGAGAAAAACCATTGTACTCATCACGGATGCTTTATATTTCCCACTAAAATTAAGCAAAGCCAGACCTCAGCAATACAGGGTGAACACCAACCATGTGGGAAATTAGATCATGAAGCAAAATTTTGCTCCAATGAGCCACAAGTAACTGATGAGATTCTGTGTCCTCAAGACAAGCCAACTGCTGGTACAACCAGGGAGGGATCATCAGCTGCAATACTTCTCCTCCCTTCCCACCTTCTGATAAGGTTTTATTCTGCTCCAGAGCATTAGCCCCTGGAATAATCCCAGTATCCAATGGGATGCAGCAATCCACTTACTGAGCACATGAAGGAAATCTTACATAGAACAGCAGACTGGTTTGGGTGGGAAGGGACCTTTCAAGGTCACCTGGTCCCACTCCCCTGCAGGGAACAGGGGCATCTGCAGCCAGAGCAGGGTGCTCAGAGCCCCGGCCACCTCCCCTGGGATGGGGACAGGGATGGGGCAGCCACCACCTCTCTGGGCAGCTTGGGCCAGGCTCTCACCACCATCAGTGTAAAAAATTTCTTCTATCTGTAGCAACTGGGGGACCATATGGTCTGCAGTTCCCAGCATGGTGTCCTCTGTGTAAATCCCAAGAGCCACATGGTTTGTGGGAAGTTTCAAAGCAGATTTGCCTGTTTCTGTGAAGAAAAGGTACAGCATCTCCCCAGGGCAGCAGAAGGTCCTTCTTCCTGAAACTGCTGAGCTAACTAGTTGCTAATTGCTCCCTGCTCGTTAGCACTGAAGATGGTTGAAAACAATGGAATTACATAATAAATTACATCATTAAAACAATGGATTGTGGAAGCCTGGCTACATAAATCTTGGTTTATAATCAGCTATTTGAAAGTGCATCCTAAAAGATTTTTCCCCACTGCAAGAAGTGAGAAGTTTGCTTTGTGATTTACGTTGGAAAATCCACCAAAAGGATCATCAGTTCTTGGTCACCAAAATGCTGGGCTCACCTAAAGTCTGCAGGCAGCTTCACAATTACCTCGCTCTGATAACAAAGCAAAGGGATCTATGGAAAGAATCCTTCAAAATCTCTCCCAGGCAGACAAAAAGAGACCACCTCCAGAGGAAGCACTGAGCACGAGATGCAGCTCCGGGGCATCCTCTGTCTCCCTACATGACAGAAACCTCCCGAGGAATAGTGGGTGTGCAAGGCAGCAGAGCCAGCATCTGGCTGAACATCTGGAGCTATTCCTAAGTACCCGTGTCACTTATGAGAGGGCACAAGCTGGAAGGGATGTGCTGGAGGTGAGGAAGGCTCTAGTTAGGTCCAGAGTTTCCCTCAGGGTCTTTTCCCACTGCTTACAAAAAAAGAGAGACAGCATTTTCCCCTTTTTTTTTAAAAAATCCTGCTCCCCTTCAAAACCACGTGCCCACCCAATGTTGATAATGATCTAAAAAGATTTAAATGAAAAGACAATATAATTATGCTCCTTTCCTGTCTCCCGTGTTTGTATTCTCAGGCTTTCAGAGAAAAAAAATTAGTGATATCAAACTATCTGGCAATGTCCCAGTTATTTCAGTGGAAGGGAAGATTTTCACACGACGATACGATCCCAACTGGCAAAGGAAATGTAATTACCAATATTAGTAGAAAACAAAATCAGCAACACTTCAAGGCTCTGTGGGCTTTAGTCAGCACGTAGTTTTACAGTTGCTCATGCCTCGCAAAGGGCTGCTTGTTATTCCTGTAAGGAAAGCTGCACCAATTCAACAAGCATTCTAAATTATCTTATGTCTCTCCAACATCTGCACGAGTTGTACGTGGGAAAACCTCAGTCCGAATGAAAAGACTCCAGATTTTCTAGTTAGATGATTTGAACTTGATTGTGACCTGCTTTGAAATCCTGCAGCTGTGTTTTCTTTTCTTAGCTTTTCAAGGGTGTCAGAAACCTTGGGTGGGGATGTTAAGAAGCTGAGAAGGAAAGTGAAAGGATTTCACTGATTTCACTCTTCTGAAAATCCCCCCTTCCACTGAACTGGAGGGACATCACTGGGAGCCTTTGTGAGCTTCTAAAGGATTTTTGTCATGGTTTTGTTGGGTTTTTTTTTCTTTTTTTTTAAAAAGGGAACACCAAAATATTTAGACCCATGCTGTAAATTAAGATTTCTCTTCTCTACAGTGGTCCTTAGATATTTCAGGGTTGTATTTAATGCATTTCAGACTTGTATTTACTCCTGGCTTTGATACACTGTGAGATTTCCCTTCCATTTCACGAGCACCTCCTGGGGATACAGGATCTTTGTTTCCCACCCCTGAAATAGCAGCGCTACCTCTCAGAAATGTCACGGTGATGAGTCGCTGCTGCTGGGTGGCAGGGAAAATGCCTCTGCACTGGCAGCAGAACTCCAGCACCAAATCATCTGAGAGGTGCTGAGCAAGCACCAGCATCACCCCCCACCCCAGAGACAGGAGGGATGCAGCAGCCCCTCTGCCTTCCCCCCGCTCAGCAGGACCTGCTGCCACCGCCACCCGGGGTATTACATTTAGAACCCCTGCCAAAATATTTCCTCCAGCACTAAAATAACTATCAGGGATTAAAAAAAACCACAACAAACCAACCAAAACCTGCAGATAAAAAGCCAAAGGCAGAAATCTTTTAAGGGCTGACAACCAGGCTCTGACAGCCACGGCGGGGAGCAGAGGCACCCCCCATGCACCAGGAGCTGACCTACCTGCTGAAGCTCTGTCACCACAAAGCCACGCTGATGTCTCCTAAGGACACGGAGCTGCCAACAAAGGAAGTTGCTTTTTTTGCTACTTATATCCTATACTTTTGACAAAAGATGCCATCACAATTTTTTCCCCTTTGGCCAAAAAGTGTTGGGTGACCTTTGGAGTCCCCGCGTTTAATCGCGCGCGGAGTCTGGAGCGCGGCCACTCGCTGCGCTGCTGAAGGACCCGAGTCAACACGGGGAATTGAGAATCTCATTTTCCAGTATCACTTATCTACCTTGTTCCTTAAGGCCAAATCCAATTAGAAATTTAAATAATAATGAGATGAAAAATATTGCAAACCTCGATTCATGTATTCCACAGTTTTCACCTTTCTTCTGTGAGCCTGTCTGTTAAGATTTCCCCAGCCTGGCCTTTTCCTACCAGCACACCTCGGGTCTGGTATTAAGTGATGAAGCATCAAACACTATTTAAATACTATAATTTCAAGAGCAGGCAAAGAACATTGCATTTATCTTCACTAACCTTGAATATGACTGTCCCATCTAATGAAAAAAGTGATTGAAGAGACTTATTTTAACTCCCTATCCCAAGGCTCCCATAAAAGCCGAATGGTAATTTAATTAGTTTCCTTTCTGGTGATTAACTAGGAATTTCCAATCATTTAATCCGAGGGCGCTTTGATTCATTAAGTATCTGTTTCCATTCTTGTGATGAGGTTATTAAATAACCCTGCCCAGGTAAGGGCGGTCGTGGCGACGCAGGGCGGCCGCGTATTTTGGATGAATCCTGCAGGAAATCCACACGATCTGCACTGGATTTCCAACCCTCTTTGGGACTCACCTGACCGGGTGATAAACAGGCAGCTAATTTATTCCAACAGAATTTACAAACCATGAGTGAGATCCCATGAGAAAATGAATAAATAAATCCCTGCAGGCCGTTGACTGCAGCTTTCACCTGCTGCACACCCCGCGTGATGCTCCGGCAGCCCGAGCCCCCTTTGCACCAGAGCAGTGGTGAAAACCAGGGCACAACTGGAGCAGCTACAGCTCTGGAGGAGAGCAGCCTGGGCAGGAGCAATCCTGCTTCAGTGACAATTCTCCTAAGCAAAGCAAGTCACTCAGCCTCCTGATAGATCGTTTCCCCTTCGGTAACGGGGAGGCAGTAGCTGCTAGCCTAGCTCATAAAGGATGATTAAATAAATCTATTAAAGTGCTATGAAGACTTAAGAGTGCTATATACTTAACTTTTTATTTAGATTTAAAGCATATTATAAAGACCGTACATGCTCTCCAGGCACCCATACAAGAAAAGGAAACTCACAATCCATTAAAATGTTGCTTAGCAGCATAATGTAGTGAGAAAAGGTAAATTATCAGCCAGCTAATACTGGAGCGAGATATATTTCATCAGCTACACCCAAAACTTTCCCCCTTGCAGCTGGAAGGATAGCATGAATGAAAAGCATGCTGGAAGGCAGACACGAAGGTCAGCTTCTCCTTTATCACATAATTGAAAATAGAGAGAAAATGGAAGTATCTGTATCAGACAAAAGAGATCAGGCCAGGCTTCTGAGCACAAATACCCGGCGATGTATTTATAGCCATTATGCCAGAACAGTAAGGTGGGATTTGGTTCCCTGAGAGAAAAGGAAAAATAAAAATATCCAGCAGCTGAATGGTGCCTCGATTCTCCTTTTATCCATGTTGATTCCCAGATAAGATGGATGTAAGGCCACCCTGAATGGATGCCAGGGACAAGTTTTAAGGCAGCAATACCCACCCCCAGCACGGCACGTGCTGCCCCTCGCAACCTGGGCAGCAGCCCTCCAGAGAAGAACAAGTTTCCTAAGTTATTGTTCTGCTGAGATTTTAAATGTTTTCTGAGTCTGTACCTTGTAAGAAATGCTGTCCAGGTCACCAGGAGAAGCATACCCCCTGTTCTCACTGGTATTTTACATTAATGGTGATAACATGTTCTGGTTTTAAGAATAAAGAAATCTTTTAAGGACTGTAAAGTATTAACCCAACACTCAGTTACTGCAAACCACCTAATAAATCCTGCCTTCTTACCACAGAATCACAAGAGTCATCTTAGTTGGAAAAGATGTTTTGGATCATGGAGTCCAACCATTAACCCAGCACTGCCAGGGCACCACTGACCCCTGGCCCTCAGCACCACAGCTCCATAGGGGGCTTGGAAACCCCTCCAGGGGTCATGGGGACTCCACCCCTGCCCTGGGCAGCCATCAGATCACAAAGTGTTTATCTTTTATTGAAACACAGTTTCCTAAATCAAGGTCTCCCTCTCCAGAGCTGGAAATGCCAGACAGATCTGCATGAGGCACGGAAGGAAAACTGACAACAAATAAGGAATGTGTCCTACTTCCACAGCCTGATTTACAGCCCAACCTGCCAGCATAATTTGCCTGAAAAACAACTCCTTCCGTTCCACTATCACTTGCCCTGATGAAGAGCCAGAATTCTGTAATTCCAAAGGAAGTTTGGCCATTTTCATGCTACCAAATGCTTTTCAGCGGGTAATGCAAAAGGTGTTCTAATCCTAATTGTGCATAGAGGAAAAGTGTCTTGATAGTAAAGATGTATGGGGGGTATTCAGCAGAACAATACAAAGATGGGAGCGTGAAGGAAAGCCCCCAATTATTCACCATAAGCAGAGATAGTTAATCATTCTGTTGGACTGGCTGGTTTGAATTTTAAAGCAAGCTCCTGTCTATCCTTCCCACAACGTGACATATTGTAGGAAGGGAGCCACGAGTTATGGCCATTGTCTCTGCAAATGAAGTTGAAGCCAAGCACAAATCCAGCCCTATTTCCATGGCAAGAGTTAGCAGGTCACCAGCCAGATCTCCAAGGCCAGGCCCCAGGGATGAACCACTCGTACCCATCACACAGCGATGCCTCGAGGGCTAAACCAGGGGTGGTATTCACAGGTTTCTGAAGCAGATCCTTTTCCCCACTGAATTAACTGCAGAACCAGCTGCTCTTGCTGACTTTCTCAAAACCACCCAAAACAAACCCAAAATCCCCAAATAAACCAACCCCCCTGAGAGGCAGCAATCTCAGCCTCAGCAGGCTTTGGGAACAAGGCTCTAGGAGGAGAACACGAAACCAGAAAGTGTGCAATATTAGGTGCAGGCAGTCTCTGGTCCTGAGCCCGTGCTGTCTTCAGCAGAGGAACCCAGTTTGACACTGGCTGCAGAGAGATGTAACCCACCTGCAATGGTTAAATGCATTTTCTGGAGCCGTGTGTTTGTACGAAGCAGGCTTAGGAGTGATGGCTGCAGCAGAAAGTGATACAGAGGTGAAATTATTACCATGGAGAAAGAGGAACTGTTGAGAAAATTGATTTAGAGTGGAAAGTGAATGACTCACCACATACAGCAAGCTTCTCATGCCATGGCCAGCGAGGTCCAAGCCTGCCACTGGAGCACACAAACCCCTGTGGTACCAGAGGGACCACTGGGCAGTGATGTCCCAGCAACGCCTGGCTGATGATTCCCCACCCAACGAGGAACAGTTCAGGGAAGATTTCCTATCATGACATGAACTCAGCCTTTACAGGGCTGAGCTCTCTGCATGAAGCAGTGCTCCTCTGGGTTAGCACTGCAGCCCATGGCCCAGGCCCACCGAGGAGTGCTGGGGTGGGACTGCAGAGAGCAGTCCATAAAACACAAGCCCCCAATGGTTGGGGCTGTTTGGCTGCTCTGAGGACACTAGAGTCACAGAATCATTAAGGTTGGAAATGACCTTCAAGCTCAACAAGTCCAACCATCTGCTAAGTATTATCAGGACCATTAAACCATGTCCTGAAGGGCCACATCTGGATGTTTTTGAAACACCTCCAGGGATGGTGATTCCACCCCCTCCCTGGGCAGCCTTGTTCCAAGGCCTCACCACTCTCTCAGGAAAGAAATATTACCTAATATCCAACCTAAACCTCCCCTGACCATTTCCATCACTGGTTACCTGGAAGAAGAGATCAACCTCCACCTCACTACAAGCTCCCTTCAGGCAGCTGTAGAGAGCAATAAGGTCTCCTCTGCCTCCTCTTCTCCAAACCAAACCACCCCAGCTCCCTCAGCTGCTCCTCAGAAGACATGTTCTCCAGACCCTTTACCTTCTTCGTTGCCCTTCACTGTAAGAGAAACTCAAATTCAAATGCTCTACCAACCTCCCAGAGGGAGTCACCCGCTACTGGCAGCGATTTCTCCACGGTAGCTACACCACAACTGCACCACTGCATAGCATACAGCTACCCACTGGGGAACACACCAGTTAGAGTGGCTAGGAAGGGAACGTTGGGTTGGTTGGTTGTTCCATGCTCAGGCACTGTTTCCTCTGCTCGCAGACTGCACGGCCACAGGCTGCCTGCCCACGGAGGAGGATTTATGTCTGTGTTAACAGCAGCCTCTCTTGCGAAGCTCCTGCTGAAGCTCATCACTGGGCTCAGGCCAGGGGAGGGAGCCTCCAGCAACACTGCTGCTATAAATGATGTTTCAGAGTCCCCCAGCATGATGCTGGATGAGGATACCGCAGGAGAAGATGAAGATGAGAAAAAATTACAGCAGGGGTGCATTGTTCCAACAGCCATAAATCCCTTTTGGGTCATAGTCCACTTGCTGTTACCACATGCACATCACTGGAATACATGTGAGAAAACTCAAGAATAAGATTAAAATGTTCAATCATTTGCAATGCTCCCCAGATGAATACGAGTATGTGCTGGAAGAACAGCTCTACTACAAAACACTCCACCACAGTCTAATCTTGCTGGGAACACAAAATGAATCCTGTGGATGAACGCACCCAGGGGTTCATCTGGCTAAGGAAGTGCATTCCCACAGCCAGCCCAGGCGGGCTCTTGTCCCAGCCTCCAGCAGCTCTAGCCTGGCCCAGCAGAACCTGCAGCACCAGCGCTTGGGTGCCACAGCGCGGCACTCGGATGACCCCAAGGGGGCTCAGTGGTACAGCCCACCTCAACAGTCAGAGTACAGCTACAACTGACAGGCTGTCGTCAACCATCACCTGATGGCACCAGAGGCCAGGTGAGACTCCGTGTGGTCGCAGAAGATGCCACCTGGGGTCACCTGGCAAGATCTGGTTATGGGAGGATGGCTCAGCCACAGCCACCCTCTGCTGAAGAGCGAAACTTCATCTCAAAAGTGTTTGAGGGTGCCCCACAAAAGGTCCCCATTAGTTTCCTAAGGAAAAAATGAGGGTGCAGTTAAACACTGACGTGGCCAAAAGCTAAATTAACATAAAGAGAAAAAAACAAACCAGCAGCAGCATTAGGTGAAAAGTTGCCACAGAAAATTCTGCACTGAAAACCCCTCTGCAGTGCCACGAGTGAAAAATTCCCACCTATATTAACTCATTTCATCTCCATCGATTTTTGTTTCACCAGTTGGAAAGTAACCACCCTGCAGTTCTTTCCTACCTTTCAAATTCTCTCCGATGGCTGGACATAGCCTCCGAAAGGCACTTGCTTTGTTTGTGCTTTTTATGAGGCATTGCCACTCGCCCTGGAAATTTTATTGCCCCGTAAACGAGGATCCAACGCCGAAAGCCGGCTTTTATTTTTCCTGTGACAGAGCTGGAGCAGCAGTGGTAATAAAGCCAATAGCAAGGCACTTGCCCTTTCTCCTTTCCCATAGAGAAACACTTAATAGCATCTCTTTAAAGCTTTCCTTACCAAAAACTACACTGATCAGATGATTTTTATCGACTCGTTTCCAGGGCTGTATCCCAGCCGGCGCCGCGAGCGATGGCAGCGCCCGCGCTGGGCAGAGCCACCCCAGCCTGAGGACCAACATGCTGGAGAGATCCCAACAAACCAAGCCTGACGTCCCGTGGGAAATGCACATCTGGAGGTGCCAAAGAGGAAAATCAGACAGCCTCTGCGTGCCACAAGAGATCAGCAGTTATTTCCCCGACCTCGGTCGCGCGGCTTACACCGGGCATTCAAACTCGCTGTGCTCGACGCTGACTTCAAAGGCTGATGCTGTAAGAAGGGGTAGTGTGAGCAATTCCATGTCATGCTGTTAACACGGACAGGTTAAGCAGGCAACCCTGGGAAATGGCTCTATTTGTTGCAGAGAAAGCAGAAGCCACATAGAGCAAGGAACTCTCTTGCTAAGGGAGCTCTTCAAAACACGACACCGAACGTGCGTCCCTTCGGTTTCAACCCTGACTGTGCAAACCCACCTTGTGGTTTTCTTTCTTGCGGACGTGAGGCACAGAGATAAAACATCCACGTGACATCCAAATCTCCTCCTGAGCCCACAAAGACACGGAGATGGCCGCAGATGTGCCCAGGGTGCTGCATCCCAGGGTGCTGCATCCCAGGGCTAACACTGGTCCAACCATCATCTTTTTCCTCAAGAGGAACACCAACGTGACACAAGGGCACCTAGAAAATTAACAAAGACGTACAAAAACTCTTTCAGTTAAATTCCACCACACTGGAAAGGTCACTTCCCTCCACGTGGTTTTCCTTTTTGTCTCTCTTTTGAGGAATAGAAGTGGCAAAGCAATGAAATAAATTAAAAACTCAGAAAATTTACACAGCATAACTTTTCCCTGGTGACTGCCAACACACCCCAACACTCGCTTTCCAGACCAACCCTCAACAGAAGCAGCAGCACAAACTTCCCTTGTTACACCAAACCAAAGTCACCTTAAAGCATCTTTCTTCCAGACTTGGGGAAAACTTCTGGTACTTCCAGTTTTTTAGCGTTTCTGTGCGAAGGGAGGCAGCGAATTTCAATTATTTAAACCACATCTGTTTAATCATAGATGGCTTTTTAAAGATTCGTTAGCTTGAAATATCATTGCAGCTTTTCTGCTGGTTTTTTCTCCGCTCTCCTACACACAGTATGTCAGCAAGAATAACATCTTCCCACACTTCCAGGGACACGGCCCAGGACCTGCTACGCACTCCTCTTCAAACACAAAGTCTAGCAAAGGGTTGGTGAGACAGGTTTGGGTTGCAAGTAAACATGACTCATGTACTGGGCAGCCTGGAAACTGGGCTGATCATAGACACGGAGGGGAAGGGACCTTTTAAGGTCATCTGGTCCAACCCCCTGCACTGAGCAGGGCCATCTGCACCCAGAGCAGGGTGCTCAGAGCCTCCTCAAGCCTGGCCTTGGGATGAGGAAACTGAGACCCAGCTCTTTCCATGGCACCCAGGGCCTGTCTGTGTATCCCTGGATCCTGCACTGTCTACATTTATAATTATTTCCTCCAAAATTCTCATCCCTTTCATTATGAGTGGACGTGCCGAGAGCTGAAATGATGCCCAGAGATGGCAAACTGCACTGAGAGACACAAACCAGCACTGAGCCCCTAACAGCCTGAGGAAATAAATACAGGAAAACTCACAGAGAGGAAGGAAGACATTTTAAAGTGATGGCTATTTTTTTTTCTTCCTTTTTTTGACACCCACTGAAATTGGTGGCAAATTCCTTGCAAAAATTAATAGTTAAAAACCCCTTTTCAGCCAAAGGCAAGGTTTTTATAGCCTCTTATTGGGCATTACTTGTGCATCACAGAAGGCAGTAAACTAGAGCCACGCTCCATACCATGGGGGGTTACTTGATTCTTTGCTTTTCCCCTGAATTATTTTAGTAGCTTTCTCCTATAATTCTAATACCCCCAGCATAGCTTTGTTTTCTGCTTTCCAAAGAAGCAAAAGGCAGAACTACACCTCGCTGGGTACCAGAGGGAAGTGCTGGCTTTTGCTTTTCTGAGGCACGTCAGCATCTCTGAGCATCTGGAGGATGCCAGGATTCTCCCACCACCCAGCTATCACCCATCTGTACTCAGAATGAACCCCAAAGCTCAGAAACAGCCCTCTGGGGAACCAAACTGATCTACTGGGCAGAAAAGAAATAGGCCGAAGGGTGAAAGTGTCTCTTCTAGCAGATAAATGCTGATTCTGGCATGGCTGGGTGGGTGTCTGCTCCAGTGATCGTCCTGGTGGGTAGATGGCTGGGGGACCCCCAACACACACCCAGAGCATGTGGAATACAGATTCCTTGTGCCATCAACACCCTTAATTTCCAGTGTATTTGATGAGTAGAATCACAGAATTATTATGGTTGGAAAGGACCTCTAGGATNCCTCAATATCCTTCTTGTGCTGTGGTGCCCAGAACTGGACACTACTTAAGGTGCTGTCTCAGCAGTGCCCAGTACAGGGGCACCATCACCTCCCTACTCCTGCTGGCCACACCATTTTTGATCCAGGCCAGGATGCTGTTGGCCTTCTTGACCACCCGGGCACACTGCTGGCTCACGTTCACCCAGGGGTCAACCAACACCCCCAGCTCCTTCTCCATCAAGCAGCTTTCCAGCCAGAGTTGGTATCTGAGGCCACTGGAGGTTCTTCCTCAGCCTTCCTCCTTCATATTAACGCTCCCAGGGCTGTAGTTTTACTACTAAAGTGTCACTTCTAATAAGTTGATGTTCTACGGGAATCCTAAACGACCTTGGCCCGCCTGCCTGATCCCAACCAGCTAAAAAGCTCTTCTGGCACGATGCTCAGGTTATTCATCTTTTATCCAGGTGTACAAAAGGAGCACTGAGTCATGCACCAAGAACAGATGGAAAGTATCTTATATTTATGACCTGCCATCTTTATTTTCCCCAGAAATTAATTTTTCATTAAATCACTTTGAAAATCTTTGAACTAACTGAATAACTTCATTGCAGGAGGAAAGATAACCTACAATGGGCAGGTTTTAAGAAAACTATGACAGGGTTGACAATCCCAGCTCAACCAGTTAGCAAACTGACCCTCCAGATACAAAAAGTCTGAGGTAGACTCAGTGTTACCACTTCTGTCAAATTAATTTTCTTCATCTCTGAGTCCTCCTCCGGGGACCATTGTCCCACTGCCTCATTTTGGTTATAACCATGAGAATTAAGTAAAAAAAACAGCTACTGGCTGTCACAGGGAAGGCACGTCAGCAAAAAGGGGAAGGACCCAGAGCCTGTGACCCCCTTGAAGCACAGTGCCAAGAAATTGGTTGGTTGCTCCCTCATCCAGAAGTGGCCCCGGAGCCTTGGGAAGCTCCCGACCCCAGGAGAAGGTTATTTTTCCAGCCCTAACCCAGCTGAGATGCACCAGGGCTTCTGTGCCCTGAGATTTTGCAAATTAGGGATGAAAAAGGAATACCTTAGAAGAGAAAAAGTGTTTGTGGTGGGTGCTGTGTCAAAAGATTTATGGGTTTTGAGCATTTCAGGTGTTTAAGAGCAGCTGATGTGAACTTCAACTGCCTTGGAGTAGCCGGGAGCACAGCACAAGCACCGGTAGCTTGGGACAGACCGCTGGGAGAAATCCTGTCCTGGGGTTCTGATAAGAATGGAAACCAAGTAAAAAATAAAAGAACAATTAAAAAGAACCAAGGGGAATATGGATTTTTGAAACTACCAGGAAGTAGAGCCTTATAAAAAAATAATGCCAGAGAAAAGGCGCTGCCAAAAGCACATTATTTACCCAGCCGGGTCAGCGAGCCTCATAAATCAAGAAATACCAGAAATAAAAACTTCTTCCACTCAGCCTCAGCCAGGACGTTTTAATTGCAGGGCCACAGACGACTTTTTCCTCTTCGTTATTTCTCGTTCAGCGAGTCAGATGAAAGGGTAAAATTAAAGCTGTTCAGGCAACCTGAATTGTGACATTTAGAGAGGCGGTGAACTTCTCAGATCAGGAAACACTTAATAGGGAATCTGAGGGATAATGTATGCACAGATGATGCACGAGGACAGGCAGAGAGGGATTTGACAGTACATCTTGATACTCTGCGTGCATATAAAGCCCAGATTTGGCCTTTGACAAAACAGATCAGGCCTTTTAGCTCCACTGACATGGACGGAAAGGGGCCAGAGGAAACAATTTAGTCCTAAATATCTTCCCCGTTGGCTTTACACCCTCAGTGGAGCCCTGCCATTTATATGCATGAATGATTTATTTCTCTATTACCAGTTACCTCCTTTGATTAAATATATTAGTGCCTTTTAAGTTATTTCAAGGCTACAATCACTTTAAAATTAAATGATCCTTCGAGTACCCTTCGGGAACCGTATGCTAAACTGACATTTCCATAATGCAAAAAGAAAAAATAATGCAGTTGTGCTCATTTTATTTAATTAAACTGTACTCTATCATGGAAACCAAATGGGAGAATATTAACTAGATTTTTTTTTTCCCCCTTTTTACTTCTGGAAAAGTAGTAAAATAGGATATTGGAGGCTTTTGATTGTCATGGTCAAATTTTGTCTGCATTCACACAATTGGCAGCTTAAAGCTGCGCCTTCCACCAGCTGTAATTTCATTTGGCTTCAGCAAAGGTCCCCAAAAGAACATGTCCATGTTTTACTCTGCTAACGATTCCATTAAGTCCAAGAAGGAAACTTTCAAAAAAAACCCAACCCCTTTTCTCCCTCGAAGCTTTGCAAAACCTCTGAATTTAAATGGCCCATTTAAGGCGCTGGGTTTTCTGTCTCTGCGGAGCCTCCGTAACAACAGCAGCCCTGCTTTTGAAGAGCACACAAAAAATACTTCTGGCCCAAAAGAAAGGAACAAAGTTACAAAAAGAGGGAGATAAAAGCAACTTCAAGTCCCGAACCTACAGAATCCCCTCAGTCTTGGCCTATTCTTTAGAACTAAACCTCATTTTGCAAATCAAAGGACCAGCTGCTAAACTTGCCTTAAAAAAAATACAAAAAAAAGAGGTAGATGTTGAATGCAAGGCTAAGAAAGTCCAAGGGATGCTGGCCCTGCTATCAATCAGACCCTCGTGCCCTCCTGCTTAGACCAAGAGTCTCCCCAGCACTGGCCTGAGCTCTGACAGCCCCAGCCCTTCTCCCATCAGCCGATCAGCGACCGGAGCCTAAACCTCCCGAGGGTGCCCTGCTGCCTGCCAGCCCCTGTGGTCTTCACCCTGGAGAAGGGGGCTCAGCCCTGCCAGAGGCTGCTCTGCCCATCAGGGTGAGGGAGCTCGGGGCACCCGCTGTCCAGCAGAGCCCTGCTGAGAGCTGCACACGTTGTACTGTGGCAAACAAATGCAGCCAGTGTTTGGGGAGCAGCGTGAATCCGGTCGGATGAAACCACGTGTTACTGGGAAAAGGACAAAAATGGGGAGGAAAAGAAAAATCTCTCCTTGGTAAAACTCTTAAAAATCCCAAATTTCACGTGGAAGCCTTAGAAGCAGATTCAAATTAATCCTCAGAGCATTTTTAGCTTGTGCTAGTGCTGAACAACATGTTTTCCTCTGTGAAAAGACAAACTGTATCTGTAGCTCTGTCTGGGTGCTTTATTCCCCTTTGTGATCTAAGTGAGGGCTGCTTTGTATAATTTATCCTGGGCAATTAATACATCAGGCAGAGAACTGCCCCATTTATCCCTACTGGCAGCTCCAGGCTGCAGTGGCAGCTCCGGCCACACGCTGAGCTCACAGGTCTCAGACCTCTCCAAGTTATTACACAGCACTGCCCAAGGGTGTCACAAAATTAAGGTGAAAGTAATTTAGTTAAAATGAACACGTCACTTTATCCACCCACAGACAACCCGATCAAAATCTCCACTTTTGAGCCTGAAACAACGGGCTTGTCAGTGATAAAAGTCAAGACAAAAGTGCTAAAGCCTTTCACAAACTTCCTCCAGTTTCTACAGCAAGGGAGCTCTGACAGAGGGCTTCTGACTGCTCAATTTGATGGCCAAACTTATAAAAGCTGAAGCTCCGAGTTTCCTAGGGGAAGACATAACGAAATAAATGCACTCATGAATATGTATGGCAGGAGGCAGCCATCTGTTCCCCACCAGCATCTTTCCTTAAAAGAAGTTTCAACTCTTTCAGCAGAAAAGTCGCATCTTTATTTCCAGGTGTAAAATGAGACCTCAAATTTTCACCATCTCTGGTCATTAAGTGCTATTGTTATGGAGATGGGGAGGGGTTTCTTTCCCCCCCTGGTGATAATCACAAGACTGAGTGATGACACAGTTTCACAAAGTTCAGGGGGAGATTTCAGTGTCTGTGTAGAAGCCTCAAAATATTGATAGTCGGAGCACGCGGCACGTAATGTAAATAGAACTTGGTGCCCTCCTTCGGAGGGACGGGAGCCTACGATGTGCTGCCCTCATTTGTATCCTACATCCAGCTGATTTCCCTCTCGTTTCCAGAGAGAGAACATCACATGGCATTTTTATTGGGTATTCCTGAAGCCGGTGCTGGCGTGGACGCCGATTTGCATGGGGGGGAGCAGGATAGGAGAGGAGAGGAGGAGCTGCTCTCCACCAAGCCCTGGGTGAGGGGGGAGTGATCTGGGAGATGCCCACAGCCTGGGGTGCCCCTGAGGTTCACCAGGGGAATCCTGGTCTGTGTTTCCCTGTGCTGCAGGGAAGCCACATCTGAACCCCCCTGGCAAGGACGAAGCTGCTATTCCCCCTGGCAAGGACAGCTGGAGGCTGTCCCAGGCTGCCCAGGGTAGGGGGGGAGTCCCCGTGACCCCTGGAGGGGTTTCCAAGCCCCCCATGGAGCTGTGGTGCTGAGGGCCAGGGGTCAGTGGTGCCCTGGCAGTGCTGGGGGATGGTTGGACTCCACAATCTCATGGGGCTCTTCCAACTAAAACAATTCTATGAGTCAACATTAAATCAATGGTCGGCTCTTGATTACTTAGAGCAATAACAAAGCTGAGACAATTTGGATGAACAAAATTCTGACCGATACAAAAGAAATGAATCCATAAGAACACACTTACATTGAACAGCACTGGCACAGAGATCTCCTCCTGGAGAGACTCAGCAACATCACCACCAGCTTCCAGCCCAGCAGGCTCCAGGAGCAGGGCAGGGTCTTGGTGTGCACGTCTGCACTGGGAGCCACCACACTTGCCCCTCAGCTGCTTCACCAGGGCAGCTGCAATTACTGGTAGCACCAGAATCATGTTCAGCAACTGATGGAAAGTTTAGTCTCAAAATGGAGCAGGTGTCCTGGGCAGAACTCTGGGAGGAAAAAAAGAAAAAGAGATAAAAATAAATTTAGTGTTTATTTGAATGTTTCAGTCTCATAACCCAAAGCATTCCTTTCCATTCCAGCTTATTGAAAGTATTTCTGTATCTGTTTTAACAAACCTAAGTGGACAACTTTGTGTACAAGCTTTAAACTGAATCCTAACAGTCAGAATTTGTTGAAATAAAGACAAAAAGATCAATACTTGCCCACACCTTCAAGTTTCCCTGATGGCAAATTTTGGGAGGGAAAGAAAAAGAATGAAAATGCCATGAGAGGACTTTCCCAGGCAGGGAAAGCAGCAGCAATGACCAACCACACACTTTGAAACTCAGCATTGTTCTTTCACACGCAGCCCCCACGCGAGCCGCGAGCTCTTCACCCAGCCCAGCCGTGCCGCTTGGCTGAGAGAATCAGTCTTGGAGCACAAAGAGACTCTGACAAACACAAGACAGGCCGGGCAGCTCATGAGAGAGCTGGGCTCTGTAGTTACACCCGGTGTAGTTAACCCTGGTGCTGTCGGTGCCGCAGGGTTATCCTCGCCCCTCTGGAAGTGCGGCTGGCTCAGCTGGAACCACGAGCTGGGAAGTGCCTGCTGGAAACAGCCGGGCTCGCTGGCTCATCTCCACCCCAGCCACACCTGGGATGGAGAGAAGGTCGGGCTGGTTGCTGGGGTTGAGTCCCTGAATTCACATTTGCAGCTGCTCTTAAGCGAGGGCAACCTGAGCAGGTTCCACCGTCAACGGCTTTTCTGTCTTGGGCATCGTGCTCGACGCGCTCACCCACCTCCGTTTGAAGGTGCAGATTATTCCATTTGCATAATAACTATCTACAACTAATTATCCACATTTGTTCATGGAAACAGCCCCTTTCTGCAGGGCTTAAAATTACCATAAACTATGCGTAAGAGTCAAGAAAACACCGATTTATCTTATTAATGGTGGCAGGGAGTTTACACGTTAATTAGCGGCGCATTACTTTGAAAACACATTCAAGTGCTCGGAGGACCAGTTCACTTGCCAACCTCTAAGTGTTTCTGGGGATGCTGCAGGGCCAGCACCAGTGCAGAAGGAAAGCAGCAGCTCTAAGAGCAACCAGTGACGTGAAGGGAGCGCACGGGGAGTTTTCTGTCGGAAACCCATCCAAAAGTTATTTAAATGGGAGTGTTGAAGAGGAGCGAGGTAGAAATAACTGCTTAGGAAAAAAACTCCCTGGGTGCCACAACAGCAGAGGTGAGCACGAGAGCTTGGCAAGCATCCTGCTCACGGAAAATCAGCAGTAAAAGTTGTTTTCTGCATTTTTGACGCGCTTCTATCAGGGTACAAAACCCAAGTCCTGTCTCCCAGCGATCTTAAATGACTCGGTGCTGTTCTCAGCATCCTCTGAAGCCCTCATGCAGCAGTTCCCAGAATACTCACTGATGGTGCTTCCCCCCCACCAGCAGCAGGAGGTACAATTTCTGTATCTGCAAAGGATAAACATTCAAATCAAGCCCCTTCTGGTTAATAGCTACTACACAACTACAGAGCATTATTGTTCCCACACACAGTTTTAATACCAGCAGTAAAAACTGAAGTAAGACCTTGTGCTTAAGGAAAAGGTGTTCTCATGAATCTTTAAGTGAGAATTTTTTTCACCCTAGGAAATAATGACAATAATATTGTCTCTAAAATAGAGAGCCTTTTACTCAGGGTTTTTTTCCTGCGCTGCTCATATTCTCATGCCCTGAATCTTTCCAACTTCCAAGAACAACGGCAAGAATACGAGGAAGAAATGAGAAACAGATTGCAATAAACTGTCAGTTCTCATTTAAAAGACCTCAAAACCTTTGCTGTGTATTGGTACAAAGAAGAGAAATGCAAAACCCAAACCACAATAATTATCTGGAGCTTTTCCATTAAAGCAGACGAGGACATTTAATGGAGCTGGGCTGCCCCAATTTTTCCCAGGAACAGGTCCACTCTACCTCCCCTTCTACGATGCCTTTTGAACACAGTTTTCTCCACAGAGCACAGACTCTGGTTCACAAACACAAACTGCACAAGTGAAAACCTTTATGTCATGGTGGCGTGATGGATTCAATAAAAGGATGGTTTTAACAATTCCTTTTGTCAACCAGTTCATTAATTTCTTAGTAAAGAAATCTCTGGGTTTGAGGCATGTCCTACGGAACTAATTTTGCCTTAGTGATCCTGAAAAGAGCTGTAGTGTAATTGCCAGGGAGTTAATCTAGTCATTGTGCATATTTCTGTTCGTCATTTTCCCAGGCACAATTCGAACCTTCTAGAGAGATAACAAAGGAAAGAATAATAAAGGGATCTTCTGCAACCCATCAGGTGAGATTCTCATCACACACCAACCCCATGCAGCTAAAAATTAAATTGCAAAACCTGTATCAGCTGCTCTCCAAAACCATTTTCCATGTCAATAAAGCAGCAAGTCATAAATAAATAATAACGTGCAATGGCCAGAAGTGTCCCTGCTTTTCTGCAAGTATCAGCCTGGCTGTATGGGAGGGCAGAACACGGAGGTGTTACTACTTCCCCCTCCATGCTAGTGTACCCCTCTCCTTTTGCAGCCTGCTTCCTAAAGGGATGGACTCTGGGCTCTTCCATGCAGCACCCCCTGCCCATCACCATGGCTGGAGCGTGGCCAGAGAAGGGCAATGGAGCTGGGGCACGGGCTGGAGCACAAGGGGGGGGAGGAGNATTTGTTCTTCAGGTTGGAGCTGAGGAACAATTTCTTCCCCCCCCAGGGTTTTCCAGGGGTGTCCCAGGCTGCCCAGGGCAGGGGTGGAGTCCCTGTGACCCCTGGAGGGGTTTCCAAGCCCCCCATGGAGCTGTGGTGCTGAGGGCCAGGGGTCAGTGGTGCCCTGGCAGTGCTGGGGGAATGGTTGGACTCAATTTTAAAGGTCTCTTCCAACCAGAACAGTTCTACCATCATCATTCACAGCCTCATTTTCTGCCAAGGGCTCCTAAAACACAGGCAGGCTGTACACCCAGCTGATGACAACACTCCTGTACAGGCTCCATTATCTTCACTACAGACCTCCCCAAACACCTTCACACCAATGAGGAAAATGAATCATAGAATGGACTGGGCTGGAAGGGACCTCCAAAGGTCCTCCAGTCCAACCTCCCTACACAAGCAGAGACATCTCCAGCTAGGTCAGGCTGCTCAGAGCCCCATCAAGCTTGGCCTTGAATGTCTCCTGGGATGGAGCCTCCACCACCCCCTGGGCAGCCTATTCCAGCCAAGTATTAATGGAGCAACAGCTCCTGGCTTCTCATGCAAAAACAATGTCTTTTTAAAACATAAACCAGGTAAACATCTCACCCTCCTTGGGCAGCATTTGCAACAGGGGAAGGTGGTCACCCAGGACACCTGGCTTGGGGGTGGCTGAGCACCCACACCACAGATTAAACAATTCCAACTGTTTTTCACAGATGGCCGAGCACTTTTTGCGAAGAACGTTTTTTAGCCACAAGGTTGATTTTGATCTTGAAGACTAAAGAAACATCAAAGGGAAATAGAGAGTAAAGAAACATCAAAGGGAAAAGCGGGTACACGCCAGCACTCTTAGAACAAGCCCGGGCTCATGAATACCAGTTTCTAAATATGCAGGATAAATATTGTACCGACTCCGCGCAGGCTCCGCTCAGAGGTCACCTCATCTCAGCTCTGCTCCCCTTGCAGCCCCACAGATGCTCCCCACCGCTGGACCTCGGGCTTCACCGCACCCCAGGCTGAAGGTGACATTCCAGGGGACAGCTCCAGGCTGAAGGTGACATTCCAGGGGACAGCTCCAGGTCGTTTCTCATCGAGTGGGTTCTTTCCGTGCCCATCCACTGCTGAGATGGGGTTTGAGGGTGGTGATGGGTTTCTAAAGGTGGTGCTGGGTGGGTGAGGTGGAGGGAGACTGAGACTGTGAGCAGAAGTAGGGTATGTGCAGTGAAAATGATGAGTAGCCCACGCTGAAAGCAAGAGGATGGTTACTGCAAGTGGCTATACCACTGAATTTCTCAGCAACACGTGCAGCAAAACCCAGAAGAGCGAATCTTGAATGCACAAGGCTTTATAAACTGCCCGTTAAGAATTTCCTGGGGTGTGCAAAATTAATTCTGATATATCTTCCCCTTTGCTGTTTTCAGAAGCAACCGAAGAGCAGAGGGGGCTGTGTAATTTCATTTCAAACCCCGCTGGGTCAGGTTAGCGCTCGCCAGCTCGGGAAAGCTCTTTACAGCCACGTTCTCCAAGCTCACCCTTAAAGACCTGCATCCTTCCTCATCTCACCCCGAGAAAACGACTGTAAATCTGCACGACTCAGAGCTGTATTTACAGCCACCTCACACCATCGCTATCACAAACCAGCTCCTCTGCCCAGCTAGGTTTGTCATAGCTTTTTTGGAAGAGGAGGGTCTGCTGACAGTTGAATAAGTCTACAAAGGAAATTTTTGTTTACCCCACAATGCTGGAAAAGTCCTGAAACTTTGAAACAAGTCGGAGATGTGACAGCAGCAAGAGGTCTCTGTTAAAAGCTAAGTAAGAAGGAAGGAAAATATTAGCAGAAAAAACTGTACCAGCACATGGAATAGAGTGTTTTGTAGTCAGGAGGTTTTGGGAGATGCAGAGGTTTGCCTCACTGTGGTAATTAAAACGTTCTGTAACAGCAGTAATCACCACATCAGGTAAGGCACGACGGGTCGCAGATGACTGTTAAGTTTAAGAGTTGCATTTTGATTTTTTTTTCATAGCTTTTGGAGATTTTAAGCAACTTCCTCCTGCCTGTGGAGCAGAACCTTTTGAAGGGGTACAAGGTGCAAGAGCACAGCCCAAGCTCCCTCGTTGAATGTATTGGTGTTTTCATTATCTTTTTCCATCTCCATGCTCCAGAGCGCTTAGTGACTCTCAGAGAGCAGACTGACAGGGTTTTTATCAAGTCCAGGGGGGTTCAGAACAAAATGATTAAATTAATACCTGTCTGAGCCCACCCTGATGCTGGCAGCAGCTCCAAGCCTTTCCGGCAGTGTAAAGAGAGGGGTGCTAGGCAGAGGGGTCTCCCAGCTCTCCCCCACCACGGAGCATCTCCACCTTCACACACAAACTCAGTAAATCCCTGGAAACCAACCCAGAATATCTCAACTGCTGTGAAATCAGAGACTCAGAATGGTTTGGGTTGGAAGGAACCTTAATTATCTAATTCCATCCCCACTCCTGCCATGGGCAGGGACACCTCCTGCTAGAGCAGGGTGCTCAGAGCCCCATCCAACCTGGTCTTGAACATATCCAGGGATGGAGCATGAGCAGCTTCTCTGGGCAGCCCATTCTAATGTCTCACCACCCACACCTTATAAGTTAAGAGCTTCTTAACTTATAATCTAAATCTCCCCCTACCACTACAAGCCCTCGTAGAAAGTCCCAGTTTTCCTTGTAGGCCCCTTGCAGATACTGGAAGGCTCCAATAAGGTCTCCCTGAGACTTCTCCAAAAGACAAAGAACAAAGTCCCTTCCCTTTGCAAATGGTTTTGAGGTTAACTGACCTTAGGGGTGCTAAAATTTACCTCTTTGTGGGGCAGGAGTGAGGTGCTAAGACCCAAATCAAACCAAGGTAACAGAAAGCAGCAGCTTATTCCTTGACTTTGGAGAATTCTGCAGTTTGGAGACTTTGTAGAGTGTTTTCAGTACTACAGGAACTCAAATTATCCTTCATTTCTTCTATCAAACCCCGATGTCATGTGTGGAAAAACACCCAACCCCATCCATTCACTCCATCTTCCCAACCCCATCGATTCACTCCCATCTTCCCCGGTTTCAATCAGCCCTCTGCAAACTCTTCCAGCAATAAACTAAACCCTTTCACTTTGGAAAGGGGTAATAAAGATGATGGATGCTTTTTGGAGTTTATTTTTGATGCGTCCATAAACATTCCCCTAATAGCTTATCACAGCTGATGAGCAGCTTTGCAAAGCCAACTGCTGTTGACTGAAAATATCTGACAATTTGTATTTTGATTTTTTTTTTGAGTATGCCATAGAGAAGGAATTATTTATATTTGAATAGCACTTGCTTGTGATCATGCAATGTACATATTTGCCGTGGTTAACCCTGGGACCAGCCATGCAGGCACTGTTAATGAGCTTTTATTAAGAAATCCTATTTTAGTCCCTCTCAACTCCAGTCCCTTCCTCCAGGGAGCAGCTCTAGATGCTTATCTGGCAGAGTTTATTCTCCCCTCCACGCTAAGGTAATTAAATCACCGTACCAAACACAAGGCAAGAGCTGAGGCATCACCCACTTGATTTTCTCTCTGGTGACCTGGGGAATGTGCTACAACCAGGATCTTCTCCAAGGTAAAATTATTTAGCCCTGAATTCCTCCTCGCCTTGCTAGGGACCACAGGAATGATGGCACAGGGCTTGAACACAGGCCAAATCCAAAGCTGCCTTTGGATTTTGTTTGGGGCTTTTAAAATCTTCCTTTTTTTTTTTCATGTGCATTGCTATCTTTCTATCTCTAAAGAAAATCATGCCAGAGAGAGAAAATGAAACGTCTCCTGATTTTGATGTTCAAGAGGGAGAAACTATTTGGACAGACCATTGTTTATAGCAAACCCTGGATTCCTGGGAGCGAAGAAAAAGGGAAAACCAGCAGCAGGACACTGCAAAATGTTTCTGAGCAACTTCCACCACAGGCTGTCCCTTTTCAGCAGGCAAAGACAAGTGGCCAGGCTGATAAAAGCGTGACCTCCCAGCTCCCTGGAAGGGACCTGGTCACCAGACACAGCAATGTGCCTTTCCCCCAAATACAAATCATATAATTGATACCTGGCACTTGGGATGTTCTCATGCCTTTAGCTATTCATCCCCTTGCTTTTAGAAGCCGAGTTGAGGAAGAAATGCAAAAGGCAAACCTGCTGCTGTCACTAAGCAACCTAAAAGGAGGTTTGGAACAAAGCTCTTTATTTCTGGAACCATTTAAGAGCAGTGGCTGAGGAGGGCTGGGGTGTTCAGCACCAGCCCCAACCCATCTTGCTGCTGATCCTCCCCAGGGCTGCCTCACCCTGCAGCTTTTCACCCTCACTTAAACCTCCTCAACTTTATGCTGAAGTGCAGGAAGGACAGAAAGAAACTTCTGATAAAAAAGACAGACAATTAGCATTACTTTGTGCCTGTGTTTTAGCTGATTATAGTCTGCTTAAGGCAGGAGACTGGTGAAAGCAGAGAAGAGCTCACTTTATGCCCATGCCTAGAGATCCTATCAGCTATTCTTCCGAAAACAGAGCAGCCTCCAAGCTCTTCAGGTCTCTGCTTTTGTGGCAGTGCCCAAGCTCAGAGCAGGAAATCCTGCGGGGTGTTTGCAGGTGGAGGAGCCTGAAGCTGGGCACGAAGACTGCCCCAGGCAGCCCTGGCACGGGGTGCTGCTGGTGCCTCTTGATTCATCAGGCTTCCTTATCCATAATCCCAATTTATGGATGAAACATGAAAACACCCAGGACAGAATCCACTGAAGGGTGAAACTGCTGTGCTCCTCGACCTGTGCCCTGCTCTGCTCCAGCCTCCTCCTCCACCAGGAGAAGGGAAACCTCACATATCTTGCATCTAGGTGTGAACACTGGATCCCATCCTGCAATTCTCACGAGGTGGGAGAGCCAAGAGCCTCTGCTGACTGCAGTGGATCTTTCTCTTCCCTGAGCTAGGACACGCTTAATTACTGCCAGCTTTAATTACCATCCCAGCCTCCCAGAGGGCTTTCAACCTATCTCAGTTTTCACATCTCATCCCTGCTAGCTCATCGTGGCTCTGGTGAGTGCGGTGGTGGCTGCAGGAGCTCCCTGACAGCTCCGGGCTGGAGCAGAAAGAACTGAAATTTCACACAAAAGTGAATGAAGTTGAACCTCATTGCACTGGAAATTTGCATGTGCTGTCTGCTCTCCACCGTGGATGAATTCTGCTCTAATGGGTGGTGTAAAACCAAGCATCCATCATAAAGTTGTTGTTGATCACGTGCTAGAAGCAAATGCCACTGCAACTACCTGCCCTTTTCTGCTTGTATCTTCTTGTCACTGTACACACGGGGTCACCTTGTTTAGCTACACCCCTGGCAAATCCAGATACCTTGGTAAAAAATTGACACAGGCAGAAAATCGGGAAAAACAAAGAGAAAAAAAGAAAAAGGGAACTAAAGAATTCACAGCAATTACAATAGCTAAAGAGTCAGATTTACCTTCTGGATATTATTCTTCAAGGGAGCAGATTTAAGAGGACTTTTGTCTCTTAAGTCCCCTTAACCAAGAGCAATGGAAGAATGTACAAATAAATGTGACCCTGCCTCGACTCAAAGCCTAATACTCTTAATTCAAAGTATTATTCATATTCCAGCCAAGTTTCTCCTGCTGTTTTGGTAAAACAGCTTTTGCTCACGCATCACTGCATTTTGTGAGGTCGTGAAGAAGAGGTACATTTTGAGATTGCTTCCCCACACGTAGCAGGGGGAACCCAGAATTTATTGTTGGATTCATTTTATAATGAAACAGTGCCAAGTTTAATCTGCCCAAATCACCGAGAGCTTGGACATCAATTTATAGGCAGTCTAGTTAATTCTCTGCGACGACTCCTGGCTGCCTGCAGAGATGGGATGCAAGTGCCTTTTGACTTCCTACATGAAATGTAGAATTGTCTGGCTCTGCTATGAACTAAGGTACAAAGTTTTTTGGGTGAGATAACCAAAGTGCATTAACCATCTTGCTGCTAAATCCGACCGGGACATTAAGTCCAGAGGGTTTGATTGTGGCTAAATCATGCCAAGGGTAAATCCCGTGAACAAGCAGGATTTCCTCAGCCAACACAACAGTAAAACCTCCCCGATTGCCATCTCCACGGCACCAGCTTCTAGCCAAGCTGCTAATGTTCATTAGCTGCCTCTCTCCTGCAGCCAAGACCCAGCCTGATAGAGAATGATCGTTCTAAAGGAAGATTTCTACCTTTGGCCTGCCAAGGTTTCAGCTTTGTCAACAGTGGGACTGAAAAACAAGCTTTTTAAGCTTTGGATTCAGATAGCTTCTGTTAAAGAGCCAAAGAGAAAAAAAGGTTATGGGTTAAGTGCTTGGACCAGAACCTGGAATGAGGCAACGGAGCTGGACAATGCAGCTACAAACCCCAACCTGGAGCACAATGCAAGTGAGCAAAGTTATCTTTAGAAACGTTATCAAGTCCACTGCCAAGGGCTGTTTCATTTTTGCAGTCACATCATTTTATTACCCTTTGACATTAGGAATCTGTCTACTGACTTCGATGGGTGTTGGATGAGGCTCCTGACACTGCTGCCACACGGAGTGGAAATGGAGTGTCATCAAACCAATTTATTTTGTTTAAATTAATTTGCCCTGCTATAACTATGAAGATGTGCAGAGAGCTCCACTCGTTCCTCTACCCTTTAAACCTTGGGCACATTTTCCTTGGCTAAACATGAAAAACGCTCCAGCATTTTACAGCCTCAGCCAAATCACAGCCTGGCAACACCTTACAGGTTTCACCAATGGTCTCCTGACACCACTGTTGAAAAACCCCTTCAACATAACATCTGAAAGAAATCACAGGTCAAAAATTAGACAGCTTACAATTTATTCTTGCCTCCTATTCACTTTTGCCCTTCAAAAGAACTCGGTGCCGTGGAGCTGACAAATAAAGATAAATTACCCTTCTGCTGCATTCTCTCTAACTAAGCCATTGTAGGGATTAAATGAACCTTAAAAGCCAAATTCAGCTTTGATAGCTAAAATTGGGAGGAATTTTCTGCCTTTTTACAAATACAAAGCTCACCATTTCTGAGCATAAAGGGCAGAATTCAAGACATTTCCTTGGTTTCGCATTTTGGGGAAGTCAGCTACGGGTTTGGTTTAACAGATTCTGTCACCTCCAATAAGTACCCCGACATCCTTAAATATCATGATGCATATATATACATATATAAATATACTCCCATCTATGACCTGTGGGGGCCTCCCTGTCCCCAAGACACCTCCCAGGGCAGCACATCTCTGCTGAGAGACCACCAGCTGTGCCCTGCCCTCGGGGCTGGGCATCGTGGGGACCGCACGTAGCGTTAACAAGACCCCAACTTCACTACAGTGTGGCACGACAGGACAAGAGGAAACAGCCTCAAGATGCACCAGGGGAGGCTTAAGTTGGGCATTAGGAACATTTTCTTCCCCTTGAGGGTTGTCCCAGGCTGCCCAGGGCAGAGGTGGAGTCCCTGTGATCCCTGGAGGGGTTTCCAAGCCCCCTGTGGAGCTGTGGTGCTGAGGGCCAGGGGTCAGTGGTGCCCTGGCAGTGCTGGGGGAACATCTGGACTCCATGACCTTCCAGATCTCTTTCAACTGAAGGGATTCATACCTCCTCTTTATTAAGAACACTGAAAGTACCAAAAAAAAGGTTTAAGGGTTGGCAGAGAGAAACTATGAAAAGTTCCACCTCATTTAGCGAGAAGACTACCGAGAAATGGCTTGATTACGGTGTATCACCTCGATTATTGCCAGCAAAAAACAGCACTGGAGGGCTCTTAAATCTCACACTGAGAGGTGCAAGAGGAGAAAATGACTGGGTGCTGCAAAATTCAGGTGAGAACATCCTAACGAACTTAATCAGCGCGGATAACACCAAGGTGGGAAGCAGCAAGGACACCATCACTACACCTTTCAGAATCAGGACTGGATTCCTCTCAGGAAGAGCTCTATTTGCACGTACAGCTGTTTATGCTCCCCCCAAACAAATATAGGGCTTAAATATACTGAAGAACACCAAGACAGACAACACATCCATAACCAAAGTGTTTCCAAAAAGAAATAAACCCACCTAATATTTATGACACAACAAAGTTACCAGAATGGGAATTACCAGATGCATTAATATCAGAGCATCCTTCTGTCCTGCTAAGGTGTGCTTCTGCCCAAGACTTCCCGGGAGGGCAGATCCTTCACCACAAGGATCCAGAGGATTGGGAGGTTCTTACTTCCAACATTTCATCTGGATGGATTTTTAATCCCGATCCAAAACCTGTAACAGGCAACGGGTCTCATGACTTCTGTAGAACGAGACAGAAGTGAGTTTTAATTCTGGAATATTCAGATTCTAGCAGCACAGATTTGCTTTAAAACAAGGCAGGGGGAAAAGCACCTATACAGAGAACCACTTGAAGCAGAAGGAAAAAATAATTGTATGTCCATATGGTTCATTAAGAATGAAATGCAGCAAGGTTTAGGAGCTGTGCCAGTAAAACAAGGGGGCTTCTTGTATTCCAGAAAATCAGAATTTTATCCAAGCAGTGAAAAATAGATGCTGTGCTTGCAGCCTGAGGTTTGATCAAAGACAAGTTTAATTATCCTCCTTTTTAGCCTGAATTCTGTTGGCACTTAAGGTAGAGCGAAAAAATACATACAAAAAAGAGGATATTAACCCCCCACACTTCTGCCCATTCCAACGATTCTTATAACTCATTAGGTAGGCTCTGCTGCACTGTTGCTGGTAATTAGGTTCAGAGTTTGTGTCACAGTTGTAATGGGTTATTGATCACTGAAGTTCTCAAAGAACTTCATAGTTCTGGGAGTTTGGAGAAAAAAAAAAAGAAAAGACCAACCAAAAAAAACCTAACCCCACACCTTACATCACCAGGGCTAGTCTTGATAAATTTGATTTTAATTACATATTACAAGCCTTGTTACACATCCCAACCCTAAGCTTTCACTTCTCCCAGCAACAGCTTTATTTTAAGCTTCTCTTCAACTGACAACTTTGCTGGCCACTTGGTCTGGGGATTATATTTTTCACCTGTTCCAGGATTCCTGGGAAGAGCTATTTTTTTATTCTGTCAGGGTTTTTAGGAAAGAGCACATGCCTGAGGATGCAAAAATAGGTTGCATAATGCTGGCAGCTGCCAGAGCTGCCTCAGTGGTCTGCAGGCACTGGAGACCACCCCCCACCTTTATGCAGTCTCCTCTTCCCTGGCTGTGTCTGCTCCATGCTTGTCCTTGCTTTATTTATATATAAATTATTTATAATTTTAGACCCGTGCAGCTCCTTGGATGCCAGCAGCATGAGAGTTTTGTTTCTCCCTCCAGGACACACTGTGCTGAGCATTGAGGACTCGTGGCCTCCAACCAGCCCAGGGGAGGACTATGCTGAGAGCCACACTGCATGGACTCATCCCTAGGGCTGCGGGCTCAGCACCCACCGCTTGGGCTAAATCTGTGTAAAAAGACTAAGAATTAGAGCTGGCAGGAGCTGGCCAGGCTTCCCCTGCACACCCAGCCATCAATCCCCCACTTCTCACCAGCACGAACCTTGCAGTCACTCTCCAAAGCGAGTCAAATCACAGATGGTGGGGGCTGGATGGGACCTCTGGAGATCAGGGAGTCCAACCCCCCTGCCAGAGCAGGGTCACCCAGGGCAACCCACACAGGAACAGAGCCAGGGGGGCTGGAAAGTCTCCAGAGCAGGAGACTCCACAGCCTCTCTGGGCAGCCTGGGCCAGGCTCTGTCACTCTCACAGGGAAGAAGTTTCTCCTCATGTTGAGGTGGAACTTCCTGAAATCCCAGTGACCGACTGCATTTAAGAAAGGGCCTGGGGCCCTCCCCACAGTGCCCCTCTGCCTGCCAGGGCACACACAGGATGGATTGCAATAGCTTGACATGATCACTGCCTTTAATTAAGGCATTAGGATCTGTCAGCTCATTATCCTTCACATCCTACAAGCCACAGCTCTCTACTCCTTAAGCCAATCTAAGCCACAGAAGAGGGGGAAGAGGCCACCCAGGCACCTTTAGGCCTGGAAGAAGATCCTGCAAAGATGCAGAAATCGATTAAGTGCTGGAGTAAAACAGGAATGAGCACAATGAATGCAGTTAAATAAAAGAATAATTCCCCAACAAGCTTAAAAAGCTATTGCTCATTCCCCAGCAGACTGCAGTTGACCCCTGATGTCAAGGCTGGAGGAGGTGGGCAAAAGACGCCGCTTCTGAAGGGAGAGGTTTCTCCTAAGTGAAGGATTTCGGTTTCCCGCTACAATCCAATATTGCTTTACTCTAACTGCAGCCAGATCTTGATGCCAAACCTCCAAGCTGCCAATACACTAACAATAAAGAGGCAGGATGGAAGCTGTTTAACTGTTACCAGAATATGCCCAGCTGGGAAGGCCTGAGCAGCTGGTAATGGTGCATTAAGCAAATCAACAACTGTTGGTTCGGTTGGTTTTTTTGTCAGCTTAATGGAAAAGCCAAATGGCTTCTTGCTTTTTAATGCTGCTACAGCTCTTCCTGTGCTATGATGCTTTTTACATTTTAAAATGCTATATAATTGTTTAAGACAGCAAATTTAATCTTCCCCTTTGAACTGGGCCCAAAACAGGCAGGTGATGTGTGTTTGAGCCATCCCAACAGCCTGAAGCATCGTGGCTGCAGCTCCCTTCATCCAACCCAGACCCCAGAGCTACAGACACGACAAAACTGCAAAAACCCAGCCTCTGCAAGCTCCATGCCAAGGTTCACTTTGGGCAATGATCTTGTCTAATCTTTTGTGCAGGTAGCTACACAACTCAGCAACCATCGGAGTCCCTTAACCCAGCAAATCTGAAAGAGATCAGAAAGGTATTTGCTCAAAGAATAAAATTTATTTCTGAGCTTCATTAGGGATGATGACTTCTTTATAGAAACCAGAGGGTCCTCAAGCCTGGTCCAGAACAAACCAGGAGGGTCCTCAAGCCTGATTTAAGCCAATGGTGGTACAAATATATTAAGACGTATCTTTCAACAGGCCAAACCTAGGCCTCATGTCTGCAATACAAATATTTTATTTCAAACAAAATATTCTAGACATTTATTAAGAGTTCATTAAGCCGTGGCTCTCCCCTAGAAATATCTGTTTGTAAGAAGTCAGGACTCACTTCTCTGAAGTTATCTAGGTAAGTATTTAAGAAGTGTGATTTAAAACACTAATTTACATCTGTTAATTCAAGGTTGTTCAAATTATTATAAAAATTTCAAGGAGGAAAAAGATTTGAATAGCTCCAAAGCATCCTTTGAAAACTAAGGTATTACTTGCCTGCGGGATTTTCTTCCCTTAATAAGCCCACACAGAAGTTGTCACTTCTGTCTAGTTCACTAGCAGATATGCTTTAGTTATTAAATATTAAAATCAGAGAGAACAGATTCAATTCCGAAAAGAAAAATATATAGTTCAATCTGCCAAATTGCTACTTCCATAAATTATGTTGTGAGCATATTTTGATAAAAAGGGAGTTATTTAAAGATGCAACCACATCTGATGATAAATGAGACCCTGTTTCAGTTCAAGTCTGCAAGTTTTAACTCAGTAAATATAAAAGAAATCAATCCACAGTGCATTTTCCTTTCCTTTTTCGATTTTATTTTTTTTACTTCTGCTTTCAAGACAGATGTCTGCAATAAGAACTGGTGTTTACTGTACATAAAGATTTTAATATAATACCCAGAGAGGAAAGAGCTATCTGGCTGAACGGAGTAATACGGAAAGCGAGAGAAGAAACGATTGTAAATCTTTTACTAACTAGATTGTAAATCTTTCACTAACTAGCTGAGCAAACAATTCATCACGAATTATTCGGGCAACAGACGCAGCCTCTTTTTCTGCTCACAAGTCATTTTTAAACCAACTGTGATTTCCTTGTTTTCTTTTCAGTTACTCAATTTAATTCAATAATTTCATCCCTTTGAAAACAGCAGCTCCAGCGATGGACCGTGAGTGTCCTCAAGTGAAAACACATTTCTTGGACCAACGTGACCAGACAAAAAAAAACCACAAACACAGTGCTGCTGCTCAAGTAACCCCTCTCCTGCTGAGACAGGCCAAATCAGATGGAATTCAGCGTGGACACAGGCTCACATCCCATGGGATAACCCTGGCACAATGATACTTCTGGGCTCTCTCTGCCATTTTCCATGTCGAGTCAGATCTTGGGGACACCAAAGATCATCAGGGCTCTGAACCCATCCTGTGGGTCAGCCATCCTGCCATTAGCCCTGAGTTTTGCTTTAAGAGGGATGATGATTTTAGGGGTTGACCTGCTGGAAAGNGAAGGTTAGCACCTCCACAATCACTTCTGGCTACTCATTACCTGGTCTACAAGCCTTTAAGTCTCTCCAGTGGGTGTGAAGCAAGGACAGATGAGCTACTTTTTAGCAAGAAAATCTCCTGCAGCTCGNGGTTAAAAGTTTTCACCCAGGGAAGAGGGGAAAGGACACCACAGAGCCAGCTCTCTGTGTGCCACTGAATGAGCAGGAGGGTCTCAGATGGAAGCACCAAGGACAGCTGTGGGGAAGGTTAGCACCTCCACAATCACTTCTGGCTACTCATTACCTGGTCTACAAGCCTTTAAGTCTCTCCAGTGGGTGTGAAGCAAGGACAGATGAGCTACTTTTTAGCAAGAAAATCTCCTGCAGCTCGGAGACATCTTCAGTGACAGCTCAGCCCATGGACACATGGTTCATGGTGCACTGCTTGGAGAACATCAACATTTATGGGTGCTTTGAGGCAGCCACAGCCCACCAGTCCCATCAGGCTGGTGCTGATGGGGCTGGGCACCCCAAGGGGCATCCCCAGGGACTGACTGGAGTCAAACTGCAGCTACTGGCCCAGAAAACCTCTCAGCCCGATGGGTGCCTGTCTGCACAAGGCCAGGCCACTGTATAAGGTGGGCTGTAAAGGAAACTTTACTTCCTTTGTTGTTCTGCAGGATTCTACAGCTTCAACAGATTCTTCACCCCAACAGAAGGGCATTTAACTTTGGATTTTGCACATTTTAAGGCACGCTACTGCAATCAAATTTAACTCGCTCCCCACTAGTTGAACTGGCACTTATTTTAGGTTGAAGTGATACCAAATAATAGCCCCTTTCAAATCAACTGCTGTACAATAGTCCAAAATGACTCCTGTTTAAAGCAGCTTTACGTTTGGATGGCGCTGGGCTGCTGGGGAGAGCACGCACACACCGACAACATCGTTACGCTTTAAGTGGGTTGATTCATTTTGCAAGGAATGAAAAGTGTCAGGTTCTCATAACATTATTTTAACTATCATCCTTAAGCTGTGACTTACAGTTCTACTGAATACTGAAGCTGAAATTACAAATGTCTTCTCTTAATTAGTCAATACTCTGATCATTTCATTTTAATTTCAGGCCACAAGTTAAAAGAGGCATCTCTGTAATGTTCCCCGGTTATTTCAATAAGCTGCATCAAAATGGTCTTCCAGGAAACCCATAAATCTCTACTTTGAGAGTATTTGCTGCAAGATATAAATAAATGAAATGTTAATATAACATTTAGGGCAAAATAATTAATTCTGCTTTAATTCAACATCTACCAAGGCGCTCGGTTTCCAAAGCTCTGACTCAAGAGCATGACAGCATTTGCACAATGCTTTACAGAAAGGAAAGAAGCAGAGAAAGCACCTCTAGAATAAATCCAGTGAGAGTGGGAGATGAGAAATGATCAGGAACCAGCAGGAACAAGCAGACAGAGATCTAACAGCCATGAAGATGAGATGCTCATAAAGGTCTCGATGTCTCGGGGTGCGTGCGATGCCCCTTGCATGGCCAGGAGTCACCTTCTCACCTGCTAATTCACCAGCCAAGCTCATTAATTTTCCACTTACAGCTCATTCAGCAGTGAACCCAAATTGTCTTTTCATGCAAGAAATTCTTCTTACTCCTTGACTCTTACTCCCAAACACACTTACAGCCAACCTGTCCCCCCTCAACCTCCATGGTACCAGGTGGAACGAGACAAGCTCCTGTAATACACTTCTATAAGATAGATCATCCACTCTTCTAATCATCCCAGAAACCCTTTTCTTCACCCAAGCCACAGAATTTCATCTTTTGGAACATACTTCCTGGAACTGCATGAAACAGTCCAAAGGAGGTCATGCCAAAGCCTTGTGCAGCAGCTGGAACCTCGTGGAGTCTTTCAAGATGCCTTCCCCAGCACATCCCTACACATCAATAAATCCCCCAGTCCTGTCACAGATGGGCCACACACCTCACTCTCCCTATGACCAACCACTCTAAATTCACATCATCTTCCCTCCCCATCATTCCTAGGTGACATGTCCCCAAGTGATAGCAAAGTGTTGCTAGAAATGCATTTTTTGGCATTCATCCTATCCAGTCTCCCTCTCACTGCTATCTTCCTAATCAACAGTCACTTAGCCCCCCCCGTACCACATCCAGACCTCCTCAGCATGGCCAACTGAGCACTCCCCCCAGCCCACCGCTGCCACACACCCCAGGGACCCCCAGCATACAGAAGGCAGAGCCCCCCTCTCCTTTACAGTGTTAATACTAAATCACCACCGTATCAACTTCAAGGAATAATTTCCTGTGTGTCAGATGCTCTGCTTAAGTCTAGGCAGATGACATCCAACTATTATCATTGTCTAAATATGACTTTTTTATTTAAAAAAATAGTAATACAATTGCAATAATATTGTATTTCACTGTCCATTTGCCTCTGTGACTGCAAAACCAACTTGCCCAGAGAGGTGGTGGCTGCCCCATCCCTGTCCCCATCCCAGGGGAGGTGGCCAGGGCTCTGAGCACCCTGCTCTGGCTGCAGATGGCCCTGCCCCTGCAGTGGGGTGGGACCAGATGACCTTGGAAGGTTCCTTCCCAACCCAAACCAGCCTGGGATTCTGTGAACAACTCTCTCCTTCAGCCTTCTAATGTTGTACAGAGCCCTGGCCCGATGCTGCCACTTCTGCCTTCTCTAAAGGCACGTGCTGGCTGTGAGAACTCTCTGGTTACAGGGTAGCACCTCCGACAGATGTGGTGCCATTAAAAATCCCTGGAGTTACCCTTAGAATTCATGGGCCAACTCTCAATAATCCCCAACTGGGATTCCCTGGGCTGCGTGGTCACATCCTGTTAAGCACTCAAGGTCCTGCTCCTGCCTTGGGTGCTGCAATTCCCACTGAGCAGCCTCTCCTCATCCTCACTGACATCTTCATCCTCATTAAGGACCCAGAGAGAGTATTCTTACTGCCGGGGGTGGGTCATAAGACTGTAAACAGAACAAAGTACAGCCACGAGGATCACAGAACAGTCTACCTTGCCTTTCAGGTTCACGTGGAGACATCTCTAGAGAAGGAAGGGGACGTGGGCATCTGGGTAACAAGCAACAGGGGGGTCCCCACCACACCGGTGATGGCAGCACGTGCCAGACTCTGGCCCCTGCCCTCTACACCTCATCAACATCCAGGAATGGACAGTGAAGGTTGAGTGTTGTGCTTGAGAACACTTCATAACCTCCGTCCCTCCCTCCTAAACCCAAAGGAATAGAAACTCGTCAGCTTCAAACCCGACGAACAACCAGAAATATGTGCCAGAAAAAAACCTGCAAAACTCTTGATGTGAGGAGTCACAGGTCAAAAATCAAAGGGCTATTTAACAGGTCTACTTTGAGACCATTTCTCAATAGAGCATTAGTTTGTTGCGTAAAACCCACGAGGAAAGGGGATTTGCCAAGGTCATACTGTGGAGTATTTCTGACCCGAGCCGTTAATGTACCTGTTTGATTTTTCTGTAATAGGAAGGCAAATCTGAGTGTACAGCTAAAATAAAAACTGAAGTGGAAGTCAGCACAAGAGCTGATGGCTGCAGAGAAGAAAAAAAAAGAGAAATAGTCAATAGAAACATTCACAGGGGTCACGGTGATGTTGGATAAAGCCTCAGACTGAGCTTCCTGCACCTGTAAGCAATTTTTTTTCTTTTTGGAAGATGTTGCTGTGGAGGAAGCACCATATGGTGGAAATTCAGGCTATAATACCCCGCTACGTGGAAGGCAAAGCCTCGTAAACAGATTCAGGCACTGCAAGTTCAGCTAAGGTAAGACAGGCTTAAAGGTCAACCTGGAGGGCATGGACTGGGAGTTGGGTAAATGATGTTGGAGATCACAGGAAGGAGAGCTTTAGAGAAGCCTGAAGAAGTTAATCTGCTGCAGATGGCCAGGAGTTACAAGTACCAGCAGCATCTCTGCAAAATGGGATCCTGATGGGAAGCCCACTGGGAAGAGGCCAACACTTGCCCCCAGCACCTGAAATGGGCACCAAAAGCCCACAGCCCAGGGCTGCGTGGGAATATAATCTGATGCCTGGGGGGGAATAAACCAACATTTCAGCAGCAACAGGCCTGCCAGGGTACTGATATTTGCTGTCGTGGCTCCCTGGCTGCTTGCAAAGGAACAAAGACTGGGGACATTTTTAGGGGATTAAATGAAGTTTGATGTTTTCTATTCTGGATTGGTGCTGAAATGAATACTGGAAGGTAACCTATGGAAATCAGGTTATAAATACCACTAATGATCTGATTCTTCTCATCTACTGTAAGAAGCCAACTCTCTGTCCCTCAAACACAGGTCTCCAACAGTCTAAGGGAGCCTGCATTTCCTAAAGCCTGGGCTAAGACACACAAGAGAGAGGCCTCCAGAGCAGAGCCACCACTGCACTGCAGAAGACCTGAGTGGCATGGTGTGAGGGAGACCTTCCTGGGGCCTTTCAGTACTTCAAGGGGACTATAAGACAGACAGAGACCATTGCTGCAGCTCAGCACCTTCCAGCGCCTCCAGCCGATGTTGTCAGTGGGGAGCAAGGACTTACTGGAGAGAATCCAGCAGAGGTTATGAAGATGATGCTGAGGGAGACTGGAGCATCTCTGATGAGGACAGGCTGAGAGCCCTGGGGCTGTTTTGTCTTGAGAAGGGAAGCCTGAGAGGGGAGCTGAGCAATGCTGAGCAAGAGCTAAAGGGCCCCCAAGGGGGAGAGGGGTGGGGACAGACTCTAGTCAGCAGTTCCAGCAACAGGACAAGGGGCACTGGGCACCAACTGGACCCCAGAAGGTTCCACCTGAGCACGAAGAGCAAGTTCTTTGGTGTGAGGGGGTGGGAGCCTGTGCCAGGCTGCCCAGAGAGGCTGTGGAGTCTCCTTGTCTGGAGAGATTCCCAACCTGCCTGGACCCTGCTGGGTGGAGCCCAGAAATAAAAGCTGCAGAGGTGAGAGTGTAGTTAGAGGTGGCTACATTAGTGCTCTCCAAACACTGGCTTCCCAGGCACCACCTCACACAGGAGCTCACAGCTCTGCCTGCCTCTGCCACCCAGCTCTGCAGGCTGAGCTTGTGCAGACACCTACTGAAGTGATGTTCTGGACAGATGATAGTTTAGCCTGAAGGAGCCGTTGGTTAATACAATGACAGCTAAAGACAGACCTCTTGCTGTCCCATGGCAGAATTTCTACCTCCAATATCCCATCAAAAAACCCCTCTGCGCACTGGGTATGCAAAGATAAACAGCCAGGCTAAGGACAGGGAAGAGGGGGGTTGTGTTTCTTTGTGTTTTTCCCCCCCACCCTCCCCTTCCTTTCCCCCACTTCTAAATATTTTAGGCCAATTCATGGTGTCTGAGATGTAGATCTCCACGAGGACTGACATTAGCTCTTGTTTAGAGAGTTGGTATCAAAGGGCACCAGATCTGCTCTGGGAGCAGCTCGCTCTATTTGAGCAGTTATGAGGCAGCCAGAAAGAAGGGGAAAAAAAAAAACAAACCAAAACAAACCAAACAAAAATGTAGCAAAGATGATCAAGGCACTGGGAATTGAAACAGCTGAAGGGCAGATGATGTGGTGGAACTACTCAAACAGAGCAATACCCATGCTACCGACACCGCGCCGAGTTAAAGGTCTAAATGATAATAATAAAGACAGCCTCCAGACGTGGCTAAACACCATCAGCATCACCTCTTACAGTGAAATTCCTTCCATTCTCCTCCTTCATTAGCCAAACTCTCATCAGCTTTGAAAGGATTCACAGGAGGGCAAGTGGCAGTCACAGGCTGAGTCACCGACCTGCCCCTTGGACTACACAACACTATCTGCAGGGCTTAGAGCCTTTAACCTGCTCAGGGCCGGGTGCAGGTTCCTCTGCATCAGTGAGGCTGGTGGGACCTGAAACTCAACATCAAATCCAAGGTTCTGTTACATGGAGAAGCGAAGGGATTCATCTGTTGGGTTTTATTATTCTTCTTCATTTCCCAGGCTGTAAATATTGTTTCAACAGATACTCCAGGGGCACGTGAGGTAAAAGTATTAAACATGAAGTGTGACCATGAGGTCACAAGAGGAAGCAGGGAGATGGGAGATCTTGCATCCCTACAAACCTCATTGAAACCATCCATCCTCCCCTTCCACCCACAGGGGCACAACAGCCCATTCCTGCCTTGCAGGGGTGATGAGGGCAGAAGATCTTCACCACCCCAGCAGTCCCCATGCCCACCAGCACCAAGCAGCCACAGGAATATATTCCACAAGGCAGTTTGACCTCTAAGTTCTCAGAAATGGCATGACAATCCCAGCACTGCTTCAGACACCCTCCAATCGCACCACGACTGCACGCAAAGTGCTGTCAAAATAAACGAAGAGTCAGCGCAGCCTTTCAAACAGCCAAAGAGAAAAAAACCAAACAGTTAATGAGAGAAAAATCACATAATGGTCACTTAATTCCTCAACTTCAATGTTCCCAGCTTTAATTAGGATCCGGGGAAATCAAATGCTATAAACCCATCTGCTTACAGGCTCTGGAAAGATGAAAACCTTTAAAAAAGTACGTAAATAATAAATCCCCAGGCTGGCAGCATTTTATTGAGCTCCTCCCCACAGATTCCAGCCTATGCCAGTACTGCAGGAATAACATTTGTTTTCAAATACGTTTTGCAGACAGGGAGGTTAATTCATTTAGCAATTTAATACATAAGGGAAGTATGATTATTTATTAAAAGTAGCATTCCATTGTCGCCGAGAGCACCGCAGCGAATGCCGATGGTACCACCACTGCACGGAGCTGGGTTTTGTCTCAAGTCCAACGTGTCATGGGCTGTAGAACCTCAATGCCACCACATTTTGACGGTATACACACCTCTGCCCTAGAGGGCCAACTACTGACAAGGTCCTAGGTGGAGAATGAGGGTGAGAAGAGAGCTGGACAGAAGCAGAGTTGGAAGAAGGTGGGTTTGTTCCATCTAAAAAGCGCCGCAGTGACAAAGCTTTCTGGGGCCAAAAGTGTATCAGTGTTGATGGCACCTTGGATATAAGGACTTCCCCTCATTTTGTAGGATCTTTGAATCACTTTGGTTGGAAGAGAGCTTGGAGTCCAACCATCCCCGGCACTGCCAGGGCACCACTGACCCCTGGCCCTCAGCACCACAGCTCCACGGAGGGCTTGGAAACCCCTCCAGGGGTCACGGGGACTCCACCCCTGCCCTGGGCAGCCTGGGACACCCCTGGATAGCCCTCAAGGGAAGAAATTGTTCCTCAGCTTGGATCTAAACCTCCCCTGGGGCAACTTGAGGCCAGTTCCTCTTGTCCTGTCAAAGAAGGCACGTCTATGAACGGTGTCCTCATGAACACCAGCATGGAATTCTGAACTTTCCCTAGGCCGGTCATTTTTCAACCTGCACTGAAAACAGTTGAAAGGAAAATCCTAACTACCTTCTGCTGACAGCCCATGTTAGCCACACTCAGAGCACCCCTGAAGGAACCGCTCGCTGCTGTTCAACCAAGTGCAGCTCTGAAGTTCCTGTGTTCCTCATGTATCAGAATGAGTTTTTCTCTATTAAAAACCCAAACGGATTTAATTAAATATTGAGTAAAGTGCCACAGCAATCCATTCTGTGCTTTCGAAGGAGATCTTCAGTGATGCACAATTATTTTGTTCACCGAGACAAGGAAGAGTCAATATTTAATGTGCCATGAAGGATTTATAAAGAATATATCTTGCAGGAGAAATAAATACAAGTAGACATCTTTATCTCTCCGGCTTGATTCGGTGTCCATCTTTGCAGATTCCAACTTCTTTAATTATGTAGATAACGAAAGCAGAGAAAGAGCTAAAAGCATTTCAAAGCTCTGCATGAACACGTCGTGCCAGGATAAATGCCTCCAATAACTCCGACTAACACAGCTAAACATGCACAACTAACAAAGATGCACAAACTGTCGTGGACAGAAGGGAAGGAGTTAAGGCAGACAAACGGTGATGGATTTGTTGTGCAGGGTTATATGGTAATGCTATTCCAGGAATGGGAAAGGAAAGGGAGGATTTATCAGCCTAAGGGAGATTAAACCCACACAGAACCACGACCACAATTGAGGTTAATTAGCATTGTTTAAGTCTCTATATACATTTAAGAGATTTTATAATAAAACAGAACAAATGACAACTGGGTGCTTGTATAGGGAATTCCTATCTGCTCACAAGGCTCTAAATACATCATAAACTTGGAGAGTACCATTCAAAAGAGCCTCCAGAGCCCTGAGAGGGAGTAGAGCTGCAGGTTCCCCAGTCTCACCTCCCATGCTGGAAGAGCACGCAACACACACTTTAACATTAAAGAGTAATTCCACGGGTGGTAAGAAAATGCTAACTTTCAACTTTCTGATGATTCTCCCTCCCTTTGAACACACAGAAATAAACACAAGAAAATACCCTTTACATTTTTAGTGCATTTCCCAGAGGTTGGGCAGGCCTGGCAGAATCATAGAGTGGTAGGGGTTGGACAGGACCTCTGGGGATCATCGAGTCCAAACCCCCTGCCAGAGCAGGGTCACCCAGGGCAGCCCACACAGGAACAGAGCCAGGTGGGGCTGGAACGCC
>VWZY01012109.1:181166-194503 GCA_013399075.1 Chloroceryle aenea
AAAGAGCCTCCAGAGCCCTGAGAGGGAGTAGAGCTGCAGGTTCCCCAGTCTCACCTCCCATGCTGGAAGAGCACGCAACACACACTTTAACATTAAAGAGTAATTCCACGGGTGGTAAGAAAATGCTAACTTTCAACTTTCTGATGATTCTCCCTCCCTTTGAACACACAGAAATAAACACAAGAAAATACCCTTTACATTTTTAGTGCATTTCCCAGAGGTTTGGCAGGCCTGGCAGAATCATAGAGTGGTAGGGGTTGGACAGGACCTCTGGGGATCATCGAGTCCAAACCCCCTGCCAGAGCAGGGTCACCCAGGGCAGCCCACACAGGAACAGATCCAGGCAGGGCTGGAACGCCTCTACTGGAAATGGGTTTCTGACCAGAAAGAGTCTTTGACCATCAAAAGCTTCCCCATGTCCCAGTGAACAGATCTGCTCTGGCCAGAGAACAAAGAGGCTTTCTCTAGACTAGGAGCTGATTCAGCATCTTTCAGTTGTCAGGAGAAATCCCTTGTGCTGATAAATACACTGCAGCTGGAAAGATGCAGCTGTAAGCCGCAAATTGAGCGGTACCTAATGCCTGAGGTGACACGTGATAGCTGCAGGGACACAGAGCAGAGCATCTCTTATGAGACCAACACAGAAGGAGATGCTCCTAACCCGGCAGTGCTGAGGAATCAGACTGGTTTGGGTGGGAGGGGACCTTTTAAGGTGATCTGGTCCACCCCCTCTGCAAGCAGCATGGCCATCTGCAACCAGAGCAGGGTGCTCAGAGCCCCAGCCAACCTCCCCTGCAATGGTTCATTCACAAGCAGGTTAGATGTCCCAACCCCAAAGGGCCCCTTGGCAGTTAAGCGCTTGCATCACAAAGTCTTGTGGAAACACAACCATCAGGTTCCCTTGTCAGACCATCACGAAGAAAAAGCTGATTTCCAGATGATGGTGTAAACACAGACGCTCCTTACGGAGCTGGCAGGATGAGCTACGTGAGGAAAACTGCTCTGCAAGGTCCAGAGGGTTTGAACTATCAGCAGCTTTCAGCTGGCATTGGTAGGATGTGATTATCAGAGATGTTTACCAGGGACTTGTGGTTTAATAAATGGGGTCTTACAGCTCCAGCCAGAATGGAGAAACAGGAGAGATGGGCAGAGGAAGACAACTCATAGACAACAAAACTCTGCCATTCTTGTTCAGTTGACATTTACCATTTTTCTTTTTCCCAGTTGTTTTGAAAAGTATTATTGGTTCTGCCCTGAGAAGCATTAGCCCAGCTCTTACACCTCTCATGGGGTGGAATCTCACATGCAGGGCTTCACCAGGAAGAGCTGCTCCACATCCTCACGCAGCAAGGAAAGCAGACAGGGCCCAATTCTACACTCCATATCCATACAAGTCCACTATTAAAAACTGGATTTTTTTTTTCTGAATAAGCCCAGAAATGCAGAATTTCAGACATGTAACAACAATGGCTTTGATGTGGCCTAGGCGGGCCCATCAAGGTNGGGACAGTGGATGTTGACACCCCTAAATGTTGTGAACACCCCAGGAAATTAGGGAACCCAGTTACGCTGGTCACTGCAGTTTTGAGTTTCCATTGTTCTGCCAGAAAGTTTAATTGCATTTCAAGGGAGCTTCTTAAAAACCACAGAAATCAAGAGTGGTCTGATCAGCTTCGTCACACCAGCCAAAAGCTATTTCAGGTAATCCTAGACCTAAACGAGGTGTAAANCTAGGCAGGCCCAGTCACATACTCCCTCAGCTACAGAAAAATAGCATTTTTGACACACTGCAATAACTCCTGAAAAAATAAATGACATTCCCCACCCCCAGCCCTCGCTCCCATCAGCCTGAGAGAAACCATTCATCAGCCACAGCGCAGCGTGTGTGCATTTCATCTCTACTCCTTCCTCTCAACTAAAACTAATAAAAAGCATCTGTTGAGTACAGTAAGAGGAGTTGTGTGGTGGCTGTGTGAGGAGGGGCTCCACCAGTGGAAAACCCATCTTTTCACCCTCAGAACAAAGCGTGCTGNATAACCTTGCTTTGGTCCAGCTCGGTTGAAACACAACCCCAAAACCACCTGAGACCCTGAGGGAATGGTCTCTGATGCTGCTTGTGCTTGTGGAGGGCAACCACATGACCCTTGGGCAATGCCCAGCCAGCTAAATGCTCGCATCCAAGAGTCCACAATGACCTCAACATAAATACTTGGGACCAGCACAGAAACACCTGAGCAAAAGTATCCATCAGATCACCTCCAAAGCAGGATGTGGACCTCAGAGAGCATCACAGGATGTGACTTTAAGGGTGTGAACTTTAAATCAGGGCCACATGCAAGGGTCACACTGGATCAGGCCACGAGCGCTGACGCTCACTGCGATGTGTCAGTGTTAAACGCCATACCCTGCGCTCTTCTTGGTGTCTCAGCCACCACTTAAAACCTTGATGAGGTTTTAAGGGCAATAGAGCCCCATAGTGATTTATTGCCTAGGAGTTCACTGATGGTTAAACTTTCATAAGCCATAATATGGCACGTCCCAAGCTCCAGTGAAGTTATCAGCTACAAAAGCACTGATTAAGCTTCCAAATAATTTAGACAGGGAAATCAATCAATTCCACCCTACATAATAATGCTCAGACCTCAGCTGGCAGGACCAAGACCACATGCTCATTGCTGCTCGAAATCACCCATCACTGGAAAAGAGTTAAACCCAGCTCCACAGCCCAGGAGCAACCCTTGTTGTCCTCATCCTCCTCACCCCACCAGCAGCACCTGGGGCTACTTAAAGACATCTGGGCTTGTCTCCAATTAACATTCAAATGGTTTCAAAGTACCAGAGCTCACATCACCCAGACCAAAGTACATATCCTGACACAAAAGAACACAAAACTCAATAAAAATTCAGCTTTTTAGGCTGAAGATTTAACATGAAGATGATGAATTTGCAGCAGTAAAAGCCCCTTTGAGCAGCAGAATCGGCCTCAAGTGAACCATTAATATTGGAGCTTGCAGCTCTGTCAGATGTTACAATATTGAAAGGAATAGAATATTACTTTTTTCCACTTAAGCAGCATGATTATGGACACGCAGATCCAGAACAGCTCTGTGCAGAGCACTCTATGATTTTACAGCTCACCCAGACACCTCCAAAGCGGTTCCTGCAGCCTGTAAAGACACAGCCTGGCTAGGCACAGCTCCACCTTTTCCACAACAGCTTGTTGGCTGAAGTGGGGGCAGAGGCAAAAGAAAAAAGGGGGGACAGAGGCCAAAGAAGCAGCACCTGCACCATAGGGCTTCCCCCTGAACTTCAGCTAAGGATTTTATAGCCCCTTTAGGGAGCACAGCAGAATGCCCACAGATATTTTTAACACCACACAGTTATTTTTTTAAGGCATCCCTTCCACTGTCAGGAAAAAAATAAGCTAATTTTGCTTATTATCAGCAAAAGCACACAGTGAAATTACTGTAACCTTCAAGTCTTACCTAAAGTGCGTGATCAGCTTCCTGCTTTTGAAGAGCCAGCACCTCAGCACACAAGAGGACAGATGAAGGGGCTCCACAGTACGTCTCAACCCCATCATCTCTTGGCTGAGCACCAGCAGATCCAAAGGCCAAATACCCACCAACTCCCAGCTGAGGATGCAGAAAAGGCTGCTGGGATCATAACTCACCCCAGCTGTGGGTCTGCTCTGAGGGGCCGGGGACTGGGAGGGTGGGGATGCTGCTGCCCTCTGACTCAGCCTGGGTTTCATTAAGGGTTTGCTTAATGGGGACCAGATGTGGGAAGGAAAGGTCTCTCAGCCCAGCCCTCAGACCTCTTGGGGTTTCAGGCTAAAAAATACACTGGGACTGCAACTGGAGCTCCTGGAAGGGAAACTTGTGGAATCATAGAATCATTCTGNTCACAAGCCAGAATACTGGCGATCACCTTGGACAGACATCATAAACGTAGATGCCAGCAGGACCACGATTACAAACTGCTTTTTAACACACCCTAGGTTCCCTATGACCTAAAAATTATTTGGAAGAGTCAGAAAAAAAAGTTACTTTTCACAAGAAACACATCCATTGAAAATGCCCTGTGGGTCCCTCACTGACCTGCCCAGAGGTGCCGTCACCTTCCCAGGCAAGGTCCCCCCCGTGCCCTCGCCACACAGGAGTTGTTCGCATGTGGAGCCCAAGAAGAAGCAGCATGAGGGGCAGGGGAGGATGCCAACTGCTCAGCTGATGGCCGTTCACCCTGCAGTGCGGTGTCACAGAGAAGCAGACACATTTCAGACACAAAGACAAATCCATAATCCTCTTTACTCCGTCAGTGGCTGCAATGCCAGGTGCCAGATGGGATGTTGCCCATGCAGCCTTCAGGTACAAAAATGGCAACTATCCAAGTGTCACTGACCATCAGCCACCAGCCAGCTGCAGGCACCTCACCTACCCAGCACAGAGGGACATCCCTGGTGACTGGTGACAATCAGACTGATGGGACTTTAGGGGCAGGAGGTGGGTCTGGTTCTTCAGGAAGATGGACACTGCCTGGGTTGAAGAAGAGCAGGAGCTGGGTCAGACCTACAACAAACAGCTGGGATTTAATTCCCTGCCAAAAAGGACACCCTGACACACAAGTGCACACTGTCATAGAATCATCGAATGGTTTGGGTGGGAAGGGACCTTTCAAGGTCACCTGGTCCCAACCCCTGCAGGGAGCAGGGCCATCTGCACCCAGAGCAGGGTGCTCAGAGCCCCGGCCACCTCCCCTGGGATGGTGCCAGGGACGGGGCACTGGCTGTTACATTAACACTGCATCAAACACAATCCCAACTGCCTTCACTCCATCAACCCTCCAAGACTTGGTGTGGCATCTCTGCGGGTTGGACAGTCTGTCCGCAGGGACTGCCGGGTGATCCTGGGTAACATTCACACTGAGGACACTTACTCGTGATGGAGAAGTGCTTAACGACACGTATCATTTCTTGAGAAAACTCTGAAGCATGAAATATCCCATTCTGAATTGCACAGCAAGGGTTATGGAACCTCTATTTGTTTCCTAAAAGGGAGGATGATTTTTTAATGGGCTGCTAATCTTTAAATCCTTTTGTTTAAACGGCAGAATAGAAGATATGTTTTGCTGCTCTGCAATAATCACTGGTATTAACCACTACATACAGGTACAAGACAAACCATTTCCCACCATGGTTTCCTTTGAGGTGGAACAGGGGAGATGAACTCGGCTCTGCTCGAGCGCTGGCAGTGGGGTGTGCACTTTTAATCAAGCGCAGTGCTACGTTCCGCGTGATGAATGGTGGTGTGCAACAAGCCCAGCCAAAGAGAATGTCATAGTCCTTGGGCAAGCTGGAAGAAGCTGGCGTGCAGGAAGCCATAGGACTTTGTGAGGAGTCACCGGAAAGTTCTTAGAATGCGAGTTTTAGAACCTAAAATAAAATAGTTCTTCTGGATCAGAGCAATGGCCCAGGCAGCACATGATTCTGCCTGTGATGGTGGCCACAGGAGAGGCTATTTAAGGACAGCATGTGTGCCAGGCCCCTTTTTATCATCCACTGTCCTGGTTGGAGTGAGAACTGAACTGGCTCTGGGCAGTGATTTCCCTTCTCCCTCCCTGCCCTGGCTGCAGGCAGCAGCTGCTGGCACAGGCAGGGGCTGCTCCCAGCAGGGAGAACCCCCCCTGGGCAGAGTCAGCACCCAGGGCTGGGGTGCAGACCAAGGGCTCTGCTGGGGCTCCTGCCCCACGCTGGGGGTGCGGGAAGGAAAAGGTGGCACCTGCAGGGAGGAGGGGACAGGACAGGGGACCCCAAACTGACCAGCCAGGGACCCCAGCCCCTGGACATTGTATTGGGGATAAAGCTCAGGGGTCAGGAGGGTTATCTTCTGGTTTCTTGCTTGCTGCTTCACTGGCCAGCATCCCGGGAAGACTCTGCCCATCCTGCCTTCCATCCCAATCTGTGTGTCCTGAATCCAGCACCAGAACACAGCTCCTGTCTGCTGCTGGGCCCAGTATGGGACTCTCCCAGTGCCTGCTCCACAGCACCAGTGATGATGGTGACATAATTACCACTGGGGATTGGTTTCCATGCTGGTTTTGTATAGATTTGTATAGATTCCATTTAACCATTATTATTTTCACTCTCACTCAAGCTGTCCCAGTTCCCTTCTCTACTGGCTGAGTCTCTCTCCCTCATTCCCTTTCCCTTCCCCTTTGGGGAGAGATTGGGGTTACCAGAGACCATCTGTTATAGGTCTGAGGGGCCACCCTGACCCTAAACCATGAGTTTAGGTTTCAAGATCATGAAAACATCAACCTCCCCTCCAAAAACAAAATTAATTTGGTGAGAGTATTTTGCTTTCAACCAAACCAGACTGGCTCAGGATAATGACTGGCTATGGTGACTTGGGATAATCACCAAATGACTGGAAGTTGGTGCTTTCTGGTGAAAAAAATCCCATTTATTTTCAAAGATGCTTTAAAAAAGTGACTCCCCACCAGCCACCCCAGGCACTGTGCCATCCCATGCCCCTGGAGCACCAGCCTGCAGGCAGCGATGCCGCCTCCGGCCGCACCACGGGCACGCTCTCCACAGATCTCCTGTCCACGAGTTCCAAAGCAAGAGAAAAATAATGGAGAAAGCGTGGAAATCCAGCACGAGGTTGTGACCATGGCTGGTGAGATAAGGATGGCCAAGCCTGGCTTTGAGTGGAGAGAATGAGAGGTCTCCAGAGCTGCCACTGGAGTTTTCCTGGAGGAGTAACAGGACAGAATACCCGAGGATGCTGTAAAATAGATAAACTCAGACCAAAAATACAGCACAAATACTTGTCACTGCCAGGAGTTAACGGGTCCCTCTGGACCGCGGGGCGTTGTCCGTCTTGCGCAGCCTCCAAATGAAAGCCAGATGCCTTCACTGAAGATTTGTTGCAGTCAGATCTGAGCTGCTGCAGCAGCTCCACGGGCAGGAGGCAGAAAGGTAGAGCCTGTGACGCAGACGAGGCCAGGCCGGGTGAGCAGATGGTCCTGGCCAGCCTCAAGCTCTAAGATCTGCCCAGGGGAAGCAGTGTGGTTACGAGGGGAAGCGAATGGCCACGCCGTTTCTGAAGACGTAGATATTGAAGGAAAAATTGTACAAAGCTGTTATAACTCAGCAGAGAGACAGGGGGTCAAGGAAGCAACACAAGAGTGTAATAAAATAGAGTAAGAATTAAATTACTGAAAGCAATTTCTACTTCTCAAGAACTGATGTAATGACAAAATCATCGGCATGCACCAATATTACACAGAAGCTAAAGACTCTGATAATACATCTCCATCTTTAATTTCTCTTCAATTTACTAATCGAAATGAGTAAATGCTTGGAATTTGGCCCAGATCACAATTTCAAGCCAAGAAAACCTCAGTCTGTGGAGATCAGTGGCTCTCAGCTACGAAGTATCCAGCCTTCAGGAGATGTGGAGCAACCCCAGGAGGTCAGGAAACATGAGGCTTGATGGGGCTCTGAGCAGCCTGCCCTAGGTAGAGATGTCCCTGCTTGTGTAGGGAGGTTGGACCAGATGACCTCCAGGGGTCCCTTCCAGCCTAAAACATTCAATGAGAAACAACCCCAAAATTCCTTCCAGCCTTTGTTCTCACACTTCCCCTGCTTCTTCCCTCTGTGTTCTTCCCTGTTTCCTCCCCACACTGCTTCTCCTCGAACACGCACAAAGCCTTAATTACCAGGGCACTGAGGATGAGCAGGAGTGAAGCTGTAGCACAGGAGGAGCTCTGGGAGAGTGGGCAGAAGGACATTCCTGGTGAGGACCTTGACAGGCATGAAGTGGGTGGATCATGGGCTTGCCTTGGGCTCCACTTCAGAACGGGGCAATACGGGCAGAATTATCACCCAGCCAGACAGGTTCCTGGGGCTAGGATGTCTCCCAGAAGAAGAAGAGGCATGGGGTGAAAACAAACTTAATACTGGGTTTGGAGTTTCAAAACAAAAGAGTGGAGGAGTGTGTTTTATTGGGTAATATCTGAAAGCCACCAGAGCTGCAGGGCTAAAATATGGGCTCCTGCTTTCATTGACAAATGGCTCACGTCTCCTTCCGAGTTGAGTTCACGCCAACGGTTCATGCACCAAAGGGCTAGGCTTCAAAACAAAGGGCAGGAAGAAATGGTTTTCTGGTGGTTCCTCGAAGAGCTATAAAACATGGGCCAAGATCCACCCATGAATCAAGTTCTTGAGCACTTTGTTCCTCTGAAAATTCATCTAAAGTCTGCACCAAACCTGGGCTTAAAGACAGCCGAGGGAGCCATCACCATCGCTCGATAACTAACTCTAAGCCTTTTATCCTGGCAGGGATTTAGCAGATCAAGAGTAAAATGGGTTCCTGAGGATGATGCTCTGAACTCTAACCCAAAACTCAACCCTAGCCCCAGCGATGGACCCGTGATTTACAGCGCACACGAAATTCAGTGTAAGCCTTTTGTCTTCAGGGACACCAGATTTAATATTAACTGAAGGCTTCCCATGGTCAGCCAAGAAACCAGTTTCTAAGCCTGGAGCTGTGATGATGGCATTGTCCCTAACGCAGCCACCCCACACAACTGAGCATAACCCTCTCACCCTGGTGGTGTCAGCCCTTGTCCCACCTCACTGATCCCACACCCAGACTCCTCTGTCTGACTCCAGCCGTCTGATTCCATAACCAGTCCCCACTGCCCTGCAGGACACCCTTGCAGCAGAGCTTTGCCCATCAGCAGCCAGTGGGGTGCTGTCCTTGCTGTGCCTCCAGCTCTGCCAGGGCTCACTGGGAGCTGAAGGTGTCCACCTCCTCCTGGTTCCTCACCTGGGCTCCATCCAGCGCTGCCCAGTGAGCCCTCCATGACTTACAACTGATTTAAGACCTTCCCCCTTTGGCCAGCCCAGGTCGACTTAGCCCAGCTCCATGCTCCCCAAGGATGCTGCCCGGGGAGGTGGTGGAGTTGCCATCCCTGGAAGTGTTTAAGGAAAGACTGGCTGTGGGCCCGGGAAGGTGGAAGGATGAACATTACCCACCTACCCCTGATCTTTGTCTCAAAGAAATGCCCACGAATCCACGGAGCACTCATCCAACAAATGTGCCTTTGTGGTATTTTTATGACCTGCATCCCAAGTGCCTTCCTAGGGCATCCTCCCAGCCAGAATGAAGAAGTACCAGACAAGGATATAACACCGAAACAGATGCTTCTGCTCCCCCAGCTGAGTAATTCCAACATCAATTCACCAATCTTTAAGGCAGTCATGAGACTAACATGCAGAGGATAATCAGACAAGGGAAGAGAAATTTAATGGAAGCAGGTAAAAGCAATTTAAATTTTTTTCTCATGAGCACTACAGACTAAACTGAGTTTCTACAGGTCTATAGACAGTAGATATTTCTCATTACAGGCATGGTGGAGACTGTAAGTCGTACTCAGATTTTGCTATCTAAAGCTAATTCATGCAAATGGCATTAGTTTTGGTGCCCTAACTGAATTAATCTGAGGTCAAATTCCATAATCAAAGCTCTTTAATCAGATGCTGAAAGCTAATCATAGAATCATAGAATGCCCTGGCTTGGAAGGGACCTCCAGGGGTCCTCTGGTCCAACCCTCTGCACTGAGCAGGGCCATCCTCAGCTAGAGCAGGGTGCTCAGAACCCCATCCAGCCTGACCCTGAATGTCTTCAGGGATGGGGCATCGACCACCTCCCTGGGCAACCTGTTCCAGTGTCTCACCACCCTGAGAGTAAAGAACTTCTTCCTCATGTCCAGTCTAAACCCACCCTTCTCTAGTCTAAAACCATTTCTGCTCCTCCTATTGTTACAATAACAATAACAATTGTTATGACTGGTGCTGTATAGTGCTGAAGAATCATAGAAACACAGGCTGGTTTAGGCTGGAAGGGGTCTCTAGAGCTCATCTGGTCCNTCTACCCAAATGAACAGCCTTTAGGTCGAGCCATCCTCTCTTTTGTCATTGAACTGGGAGTTTTAACTCATCTCTCCCATCAGTGTGCCAAAAGTAAGAGCAGAATTTATTTGTTTCCTCTGCATGCATTTTGTTCCCAGTTATCTTTCCAGCTGTTTGCTGCAAAAAAAGNTTCACAACATGAAGGATCAAGCCCTTGCAGTCAGTCCAGTGGCTCACAGAGGAGCTCCTCTGGCTTTTCCTGAAATCTCTCAGCCCAGGACTGACCTCTTTCCAGCACTCTGCTTCCACCCCACTCTGAGTTTGAAGATTATCACACTCAAATTGCATTTAAGTCATCTCCTTTTCATTCCCCAGACCCGACAGGAGCCTAGACAGAGCTCCAGGATACGGATGTGCTGCTTTTTCCCCTCTCCTTATCACCTCTCCCCAGCCAAGCACAGAACTATCATTAACTGCCCATGACCCCAGCACCAAGCCAGGGGAAGAAGGACTGTCAAGTGCTCCAACAGGCTCCTGTTAGATCCCAGAGAGAGGATTTCACTAAAACCAAAGGGGTGGATTTATGGGTGGAGAAGGAGTTTCGGACAACGGCGACACTGCCACTGTGTGGGCCACCCTGGCTGCAGCCCCACTCAACACCAAGGAAGTTTCCTCACCAAACAACAGCTTTGAGGAATCACCAGAGCTCCAGGGAAGAGCACTGGGCACAAGGACACTCCCTGACATCCGTATTTTGATGAGGGATCAGCATTTCAGAAATGCTTTTGATTATTGGCTGCTGTCAATCGATGACAGTCACAATTATAATGATACCCCAGATAGTGTGTGGTCACCAAGAACAGATTGATTTTTACGTGCCAGCACAGCAATAAATAGAAGATGGACCTTGCATTCAGGGACACCTTATTACCCAGCTATTCTATGCAGCAGGAGAACATGAAATTGCACTGAAATAGAAATGTAATCCCCACGGATCTTCTCCTTCCCCACAAAATTCTAGTTCAACATTGATTTTTTCATGTTGAACAAACATACCACGAGGCTGAAATAGATCAGTCATTTTGAGCCACCTTCTGCCTAAAAAAAGCACAGAATCATGGACTGGTTTGGGTGGGAAGGGACCTTTAAAGGTCATCCAGTTCCACTCCCCCCCTGCAGGGAGCAGGGCCATCTGCACCCAGAGCAGGGTGCTCAGAGCCCTGGCCACCTCCCCTGCAATGGGGACAGGGATGGGGCAGCCACCACCTCTCGGGGCAGCCTGGGCCAGGCTCTCCCCACCCTCAGCACCAACAATTTCTCCTCCTCTCCAGTCTGAATCTCCCTCTTTGAGTTTAAACCATCCCCCCTTGGCCTGTCTCTACATGCCCTGATCAAGTCCCCCCCAGCTCTCCTGCAGGCCCCCCACCAGAGCAGCATCCTCTACCCAAATGAACAGCCTTTAGGTCGAGCCATCCTCTCTTTTGTCATTGAACTGGGAGTTTTAACTCATCTCTCCCATCAGTGTGCCAAAAGTAAGAGCCGGATTTATTTGTTTCCTCTGAATGCGTTTTGTTCCCAGTTATCTTTCCAGCTGTTTGCTGCAAAAAAAAGTTAAAGCAGAAAACAACCAAAAGAAAAGCACCAAACCACACCACCAAAGGAAAAGGCATCTCTAAAGGTTAAAACTTTGAGCCAATTTCAACTTCAGCACACGAGTGTTTTTTTCACTCATTCCTCCTGGTGACATTTCAAGCTTTGTTACAAATCAATCAGCATTTCCAAAAGCATTTGGAGGAGCAGGAAACTGTACTGGATACAGACCCTACAACCTCTCTTCTTCTGCTATTTCACTCATTTTGATGATAAAAAAAAACATTTCACAGGTTATTTTAGAAGAAACAAAGATGTATTTGAAGTTTCAGGCCAGATAAAGGATTTCTGTGCAACATTTCAGCAGCAGGATAAACTTTGGTAATATACATGGAATTTATTTCAAAATGAATTTGGTCAAGCAGTTAAAAGGACAGAGCTTGTAGCTACCTGGTAAGAGACACATCTGATGCTGTAAAACACTATTCAGTGATGCAGAAATACTGGAAAATAGGTAAAGTACCTAAAAGTCACAAAAGCCAGATTTCAGGTGGTTGTTCTGGAAGCTTCCTCCAGTATAATATTCATCACCCAAGGCCACGATGCTCTGCCAGGGTGAGTTAAACACCCAAGGGCCACTGTTCTGAGGGGAGGCAGCTGCTTTGATTTGAGTCCCAGGAGAACCACAGCTCTCTGGACTGATGCTGCCATACAGCCCAGCATCTTCAGCTTTATGAGCTCAAAGGGATGGCTCAAACCCTGAAGGCAACTAACTGGGGCTGACTGGTTCCTGCACAACCAGCAGGCACCTGGCCAGCGCTGTGGCCTTCTTGGCTGCTGCAATACCAACAGCATGGTCCTCTTGCAAGATCCCAGAAGGTGTGACGAAGTGGAGGAGTTTGTCAGACATTCCTTTTGTCCTCCTCAGAGGCTCAGCAGCAGCATTGCTTCTCCAGACAGGAGGAAGACGAAAGCAGCAAGCCCAGAAGTGCCTCTGCCACGCAGAACAGCCCTGCCTTGTCCTCAGCATGGGGTCCTGGTGGCACAATCACTGCTGGGCTCCTGCTACAAACCTTCCACGAGCTCAGTCCTGCTGGAGAACAGATGGATTTCATATTCTGATCCTCTCTGTCTTGCACTTCACCAAGGATGTCTCTCCATAAATCCTGTGAAGTTACACAGACACCCACCTGCCGAACCTTCCTGCAGGGCCAGAGGAGAGCAGCAGTTTTTAAGGGTGGCACTGAAGACATTTTTCTCCCAGCCAAGCTCTTGCTAATTTATTTCAGTGCCCAAGGAAGAAGTATGTCCTTAGAGCTTCAGATAGCGACGCTGACAGCCCCAGCAGGAGTGTTGAGGGTGCTCTCTTTGAAATAAACCCATCTGCTTGATCTTCCCAGTGCAGTCAGGAGCAGTGGCGGGTATCCTGAGGGATGGGACACAGGGAAGGGCAGGCACAGGGGTGGCCCTCAGCATGAACCCCAACAGTGCATCACAGAGAAATGGTCACTTCTGGCCGTCACTGTCCAACCACGCTCTGCAAATCACATCATGTGCAGGTGACAGAGCTGCACCGCAGCCCTTATCTCCTCCAGCAGACCCCCAGCCAGCCCCTCGCCCCCTCTCACCATCCCACGCTGCTGCAGAGGCAGCAAAAGCAAATACTCTGCAACCTGAAGGGAGGCTGAGGCCAGGCCCCGTGGAGGGATTGCAGATAACTGGTTATCTTGATGTGCACACACCACGCTGCCCGGGGTTTTTAATCAGAGACCGTTAATTGCTCTTCTTTGTTTGGGAGACTCGCAGGAATCAAGTACCAGTCAGGCTC
>VWZY01012109.1:209014-225865 GCA_013399075.1 Chloroceryle aenea
GCAACGGCGCATCGGCTTGAGGTGTTTTGTTTTTTTTTTTTTAATTCCTTGGGTTTTCTTTTCGTCTTAAAGATGCGCGGAGGCAGGAGCGGGACAAAGGGCGGGCGGCCCCGCTCGGCTCCCCTTTGTTGGGGGCTGCCGGCTGTCAAAGGGGCCATTGAGCGGCGGCCCCCCCGCCTCCGGCAGCCCCTTTGAGAGGGGACAGAGAGCTCGCATTGTGCCAGCGGGCTCTGCCTCACCGAGAGGGACGCAGCAGATGTTGGCCTGCTGCTGTTTTACATCTTCCCCTAAGTTATTTAGTGCTGGTTCGGTGCGTTTTTCCCACTAGGTGATAAAAGGGAAAGTAACAGAATCGAACTCCCAAGTAGAGAATGATGCTGTCCGAAGGCGAGAGATCACGCGCAGGATGCTGCTGATCTTTGTCCTGGAGCTGCTTGATAGTTCCCAAGTAATGATTCCCTTCAATAAAAGGTAGTTTGGCAACCTTTAAGTCCTTACAGACTTAAAGGATCCCTATAAAATTAACTCGGTATTTCTGAACAGGACTTTAAACCTTTTCTGGAGAGGAATTTTGGTGGAGACGAGGTGATCTCGCTGAGGACCAGGCACACACTGCATCAGTCTTGGCTGGTGTCCGGCGGGTCCTGCCCAAGTATGTCAGAAAGTTGGAATTTAACTTAAAGATGGACACGGCGAGACAGGGACACACCAGTGTGCGAAGCTTCCCGGGTGACAGGAGTGGGGAGTGTGGGATTTGTCCTATCCCATCAGACCATGGGCTCCATCACCCTCAGCCAGGTGCTCTGGGCACTCTCCAGGTCCCACAGCCCTGCACCCCGTGTCACACCAGGGCCCACAGAGCAGAACTGGGGCTGTGCAAGAGCTTAACTTTTGCCTTGACAGCTGAAAAGTTACCAAGTCGTACACAGTGCCCGTAGAGTGCCAGACCCTAGCAGGCATTCGGGAGGTTAACAGGCCAGTTACCAAGAGGACCATAAATTACTTTCCATTTATGTACAGCAGCCACAAATGATACTAGTGAAGGAAATAGGTTCGTGTATCAGGTTGTATTGATTATAAAAGGCTATCAGCTTTGCAGTGTGAACACTGAAAGACCTTTTTTATGGACATGAATAACGCCGAGCGCGTCCAAACTTGTGCTGCAAAAAAGAAACTTGTGTTGGCTCTGCTTCACCAGGGCTCTGTGCAGGAGCAGATGCAGCTCAGAGGCTGGGAAGCCCTGGTTTAAAACCAGTCATGTGTGCATCAGCTTCCAACTCACCCAGACAATGCATCCGTTAAAAACTTTCATCGTCGTATCATAAATAACAAAGACTGAAGAACCCCTGGAAACGCCGGCTGGGATGCGGAGCTCAGGCAGAGGTGATGCTGCAGCCTTTTGTTTCCCTAGGATCCGGCGTCGTGGCACTGCAGGAGCCAGGGAAAACTTTTGCTGTATATTCCTGCTGCGTCCGTCTGTCAGCGGGCGGCTGCTGCTGCTGCTGCCGCCAACCAGGCGGCACCCACCAGCTCCTGATGATTTTTTTTTTTCCTGGGGATGCTTCAAGCACCTTGAATGAATCATAACCCCAGTCAAGTGTCAGTGGCACTGCAGCTTGCAGAGCTTAATGTCTACTGGAAAGGTGATTTATTCACATTGTTAAGTCTATGGATTTTGTTGTTGTTGTTTTTAGGGGTAATGTAAACTGCACGTTCATTTAAATAAGATGGTTTGATTATTTGCTTGCATTTCTTGTATGAATTGTCACTGAGGCTTTATTTCTTTAAGGATATCAAGGAGTAAACCAGGGTATTTCCCCTGGGGTGGATGGGTTAGTGCTCCACGCCACGTTACTCAGCCTCTTCCCGGGCGCACGCCTGCTCCAGGTGCCCAGGCTTTGTGGCAGGCTCCAGTTAGGATCAGGCACCAGAAAGAAACCGATCCAAAGAAAAAAAGTTAAGTGACATTTTTAGAAGAGTGCTGGTTGTTAACAGCACTTAGATTCAATTTTTTTTTTTCCCCAAGCAGCAAAGTAGCAGGATGCTGAAAATATTTCCTGGGGAGCCAAACATTTTCAGAAATAAAAATCACTTTCTTTTACTGTGCACTTTGTAGCCACGGAGGTGGCCGTTCTTTGAAGCCCTGATTAATATAAATGAGTTGTAATTTTCTGACCAAGCCATCCTCGTTCATATATTATTCCATTGGCAGACATGTGGTCTCCACAGCTGTCCCCTCATTTGTGTATGAAATGGAAACACTGGTGGCATTTGTAGGTTACCATAGTTACACGAACAATACACGTGTGAGGCTTCATCCTGCCAAGCTCCAGATTTTTTTCTTGGCAGACATTTTGTAGACACAGAAGTGAAGAAAATCCATGTAAAGTTTTTGGGAAGCGCATTAAATCCAGTTCTCCTCTGTTTGTTTAACACCAATGGGCGGGGGGACCTGCATTTCAGCCTCACCACAACTGAGCTTTGCATCTTCTCCCAGTTGGAAGTGTCATCCCGGGAGATGCACCATGCTCCCAGGAATTGTGAATTCCAGGCTCTGAGAGCAGTTAAGCAACTAGCAGGGTCAGGCTTTAAATGCTGTGGCAAATCCAACCCACCTCTTTCTTAAAAATACCTTGTGGCACAGCGAGGTCTGCCCAGAGCTCAGCTTTTGAGTTGAAGTGGTCGTTTCCCAGGTGGGTTGGGGGCATTGGCACTGCCCGTGGGGCTCCCGGGGGAGCAGAGAGGCAGGAAGGGACCAGCACCCACCCCACCATCTGCAGAAACCCAAGACAGCACGCTGAGAAATATCCTCATACTCAGTTCTGTCTCCACAATTGACATGTGGGAAGAAAGATGGGCAAGCATAGAGAAGACCATGGATTTGGCTTAGAAACTGGTTTTGCTGCTACGTCATAAACCCAGTAAATCTTGGTGTTTCTCTAAGACTCGGAGCACCTCAAGCCTGCAAAGAGACATCAAAAGACTACTCCAAGCCTACAGTCTACTGAGGATGTGCCTGAGTTAGTCAATGATTTTTCCAGTCTCATTCTTTGCCAGGAGCTGAGTCATTAAATCCTCCACTGTTGGCCTTCCTAAGGTCAGGAGCAGAACACGGCTCCATGCAGGTTTAGGAGGTTTCCAGAGCAAAGTTCTTCTAAGGCACATTCCCTTATTTGTTGCTGCTTAAAGCCCTGCAACTTTAGTCAGCTTTTGTTTTGCTATTTCCATGTCATCTTTCATTTTTCTACATATGGCACTGAAGGAAAATACTGGATTGGCCTATTTTGTGTTGGCCTAAATCTCCTCCTGTTGAAGACGGCAGAAGTCTTTGGCATCAGTGGGAAGAGAATTAGTCTCTGCTCTTATGAAAACATTCTGCAGTAGAATTTAACTTCACCTTCTGATTCATAAGCTCTTGATTTGGTGAATCCAGCATTTTCCTGACTTTCCAGCTAGCTGATTATCAAAAGAACGGGATCTGGTTTTTACCTGGAGCACAGTTTCTAAAGATCAAGTATTTGAGATGGAGAAGGTACCTACTGCTCTTTTCTTTTCGATCCAACTTAAAGAACAACAGGGCAAAGCAATTTTAAGTAATGGCCTTAAAATATTTATCAGGGCACTGTACTGAGGATGCACGGAAGCTACAAAAGTGCCCCAGGGAAGCAGCTCTTTCCCTTGTTTTATTGGGTTTTGCCACGGAATTCCCTCTCCTCGGGTGCTGCCCTTTAGTCCCCTGTGGTGACACAGGGCTGCACTTCCACAAACCAAAGCGGTCCCTATAGCACTGGAGGCAAGGATTGCTTAGGGCTTTTATTTAGGAATGTTAGAGATTGTCAGAGTCTCATTTCTAGGTATTTAATTTAACAAACTCTGGTGACTCCAGCAATTTATGCATCTTGTCAGCTTTGATTAGAGGGGGAGTCCCAACTGCTTTTGGAAGCCAAGCCCCCCTCAAGGTATTTGGCAGGGTTTGCCCCTCGCCGGGTACTCCGGTGCTGACAGCAGCGCTCACCTCTGGGGGGGTCCACATGGCTGCTCCCATGTGGATCTCGGTGAGGTGCAACCCCTCCTTGCCTGGCATCCAGCAGCATCCCACAAGGAAGGGTTGGGCAGTGTGTGGGTGGCTTGTGTGGAGAGGGCTCCCCTTGCACGGGAAGGGAGCAAAACCCCAGGCAGGTGTCACGTGGGTGGTGCTCTCCATGCCATGATGCTCCAGAGCAGGATCTCCACCACTGTGGGTGGGAGCCATCGTTGCCCTGTCCCACTGGCAGCCCAAGTCCCAGCTGGACAGCCTCATTTCCACGGGGACCACCAGTGGGTAGGTCTCAAAGAGCTCCCAGGCCTGGCTGGGAGCATCCTACTGCTGAGACCAGCGTTGTTGGCTGGGAGTCACTTGCTTCATCTCAAAAGAGGTTCTTCTGTAGACAAGCAGGAGGTGGGAAAGTCAAGCACAGGGCTGCAGACAGGTGTGGCTGACACCAGGAGAGAGGAGACTTGTGTAAGGCTGTGTCTGGTGTAGAATCACTGAATGGTTTGGGTTGGAAAGGTCTTAAAGGTCCTCTAGTCCCAACCCTGTGCCATGGGCAGGGACACCTCCCACTAGACCAGGTTGCTCACAGCCCCGTCCAACCTGACCTTGAGCCTGTGTCCATTTGACACTCCTTGTGCAGATATGGAACATTATCTTCCAGAAATACCAAGTTCTGGTTTCACATTCAATACCAAAGGTGTTAGAAGTTAAAGCTGAGACCAAAACCAGATTCCCCTGTGTTCAGTAAGTACCTCTGAAAGCTGGAGAGGTTCCACCCTCAACAAGGGGGTTACCCCAGATCTCCAGCTCTGTACTGCTGGCTTTGTCCCTTTCACTGGACTATTTCACCAGAGGTCACTAGTCCTTCCCTGTCAGAATCAGGTTTTAAAGATAACATTAATGGTTTGGAGAACACCTGGGGCTTCTTCAGCTCACAGGAAACATTCCTTGGGTTCCTCCTCCATACTGGAGTCCACTGTATCATACAGTCCTCAATGCCTACTCTGATTTGATCTGTAACTACGTTTGTACGGTCAATGGAGCTTGAGTCATCAAGCAAAATGCAATTTCTGAGGTTTATCTTGATATGTTAATTGGCTTCCCATTAAGCTCTGTGCTAACCCCCCCTGAGCAGGGCTCCTCCTCTCCAGGACATGCCCCGTGCCGTGGGCACTCACAACCCTCTGGTTACATGTGATCCAAAAGACTTGGTCCACCCGGACCAAGCCAAAGTTTTCAGGGGTTGGTCAGCAACAGGGTGAAGAATCAGCCTAAGTAACTTCTAAGAAACACATAAAAATTATTCAGAGAGAATTATTGAGCTCGCCCAACATTTTGAATAGCATTTGCTAGCCAAATAAAAATACCCATTGAGGCTTGGATTGTCTTTTGTAATCTGGAAGTGCTCATCACTGAGAGAACGGATCCTGGGTCTTCTGCTGCTTCACAAACCATAGGATTTATTTGATTAAACAAGCCCCAAAATACCTACTAAATACACACCTTGCTAATGTGCTGCATATCTGCCTGGATGCAGATGAGCTGCTGATTGGCCTTGCTCATGTTTAAATTACAAACTGACAGCAGGAGAGGAAATATTGATAGTCACAGGGATCCCCCACTCGCGACAGGCGTTGCAGGGGCTTGTAAACCCCTTGCAAAACCCACCTGTTGTACCCGTGGATGAACAGCCTGTTAAGAGAACAGCTGCAAAAAGAAATCAGTGGCTTGAAGACAGGGTTTGAAAATGGTTTTGTTGCAGTATAAGGCACCGAGTAAATTCGGGTAAGTGTTCCTTCTAAAGTCACTGGTAAATATGTTTTCCTTTATCTTCCCACCCCCTCCAAGTGGAAGCAGGCTACTACAGACAAATTAAACATTACTCTGCCTGAGTGAATCACCTTAATTAGTCAAAGACTTTATCTACAGAGCATCCATAACTTACAGACTTGGAGACAAGGAACTTCTCTTCCATTTTCTGCAACAGGCAGCAGTTTTAGTGCCTCTATATCCCGTAAGCTCTTACGAAATAAACCCATCTGTGGGAAAAACACTTACTTGGCCATGACAAGACTGACGCCTAAAGCTAAAGGAACAATTTATAGGTCCATTCTTAAACATACAAATATGTTAAACGTGATGTATTTTCTCCCCAGCTCTCTATTCGTCTCATGAACTTCTCAAAGTGAGACTGTGATCTGTTTTCTGCACGAAACAGAGTTAGTCTCAGCATTGAGGTGATGCTTGAGATAAAGAGCTGGACCCAGAACACTTTCTCTGTTCTCAGTTGCACGAGCCTTCCTCTCCTGATGAGGTGGCAGGTGACCTGCTCTGTGTTCCAAGCAAGGCAACCTAGGCAAGCTTGGAATGAAATAATGATGGAAAACACACCCCCCCAAACCACGCATTTCCTCAGTGCCGTGGAGCGGTCATGGAGCCTTTCTCAGATGTGAAAGGAAGAAGGAAGTTCTACAGAAAAACAAAAGAAACTTCCTGTGGAAGCTCATTAAAAGTACTGACAGACTTGTGAGAGTGGGGAGGGGAGGGCCACGTAACGCAGTGGTCTCACTGGAGAGAAAATAAGGAGAGAAAGTAACTTTTTTCTTAGCTCAGAGTAAAGCCTTAGCACACAGCAGCATCGAAACCAAATCTGGGGCTGCTTAATGGAATTACTTCTATCCCATCTCGGCTTGGTCGAGTTCCAAGTCTTCCTCTTGGTGCTACCAGTGTTTATATTAGATCTCAGCACCTCCCGTGATAAACCTGTTTATTTTGTTACCGGGATGTTACAGCCCTGAGTGAGCAGGGAGGTGTCTCCCTAGCACTCAATTCAATAGATGGTTTTATTAACATTTAGATGTAAATACAGCTCAGAAATGGGGAATTTGATCTTGCAAACATATAACTCCTAGGAAAAAAAACCCAAAGAATAAAAGGCTCTTTGATACTACAGCCTGAAGTCGGTGTAAGCGCACTACAGGTCGAAACCACGCGGATGGAGATGCAGGCTGACAGTCAGATACAGTTAAACCACTAATAACTGAAAACTAAGCACACAGCACAGCCACAGGAGATGGAATTATCAAAGTAGAGTGCAATGAGGACCAGAAAATGAACTTTTTTGTTTGTTTTTTCCCTTCCTCGTGGTTAAACAAGCGAAGCTCGAGACGTCTGGCTTATTGCAGGCACGGACGTGCAGACTTGGGATTTTTTGATGCATTTCCTACCTATTTCCAGCACTATCCTGTTCGTTTTTATAAATACATTCCAAGATACTGACTCATTTCAGGTTTTATTTATTGGCTACCAATTCTAGTGCAGGATTTTTTCTGGCATCCTTTCTGGTAGTAACAACTACTGCCACACCGGGGTCTTTCCCGACTGTGGGGGATCCCGAATGACTCATACAACTGGAGTTCAATCTAGAACCGTGTAGGAAGCAAAATAATCCTGCTGCCAGAAAGCAGTCAGCAAAAAGAGAGGAAGAGGGTTTTCTGTTGCTTCAGGAAAATCCTGAGGAGTTCTGGCATCCAGATTTCTGGTGGTTAAAAATATTCCTCGTGCTCCTTATCTCATTAGTGGTATTATGAGTTCTACTGGCCAAGCTGCTCTCAGAGTAGTCAAAACACAGAAAGGAAATTCTATTCCAAAATCCAATTTAATCTCTTAATGCTCTTGTTCCTTTGTAAAAGAGACTTCTCTTTAAACTTACATATATTGGAACTGTACTGATTTTCATAGATAATCTCTCCTTTTTTACTACCTTGAGATGTTCTCATATGAAATCCTCATGAGGCAGGTGTCCCCATGGGTAAGGAGATGTTTAGGTCGCTCCACATGGGGCTGACATCCCAAGTATGCCAAGAGTGAATTCCATTTCTGCTCTTTAAATATGACTGGAAGATGCAGCCGTATTTCTATAGCCCTGGTACTCTAATCCTTCAGCCAGCAGATACACTGAAATGTGAAAAATAGTTGGAACGGGTCCTCCAAAATTAGTTATGCTCCGTAAATTTTAGACACTGTACAAGCTAAAAGCAATTAGGTTTAAATTCTCCTCGGATTTAAGCTGTGCAGAAGGCTCTGACTGAGTTGCAGCACACAGAGGTGGGAAGGGAGGCGTTTGCCCTCCATCAGCTGCAGGGTCCTGTCCTGCCTTTCAGTGGAGAAGGGAAGAGATGCAAGGAAGGGCTCCTGAAACCGGCTTCTAACCCGACTGTGGAAGGTGGGTGGTTGGCTGTGGGGAAGGCTGCTCTAGGTGAAGAATTTTACCTGGTAGTGATGTGGAATGAGGATGATAATAATGGGCATGGTTCTTCTCCACTGAATGAAGTAAAATCTTTCCTGGTGGCCGCATGTTGAGCATGGGCAGACCCTGTGCAGCAGGACATGAAAACACGGGCAAGAAAAGCCCAGCCCCTATTGTTGCAAGATGACTTTCTTTTATGAAAACAAACCCAGTAAGCAGGTAGTAAGTCGGGTTGCTAATAGAAGAACATTGCTGCTGTACAAACATATCTTGCCTTTCAGCTTTTCAAACCTCCTAAATGGGTTTATGAGGGGTTCTTTTTCCTTTCCTAAAGTAAAACCAGACCATATAATTTGACAACCCACCGTTTGCAAAGCACTTATTATCCCCAATGTTTCTAATATGGCTTGTTAATGGTAATTTGTAGGAGATTTTTCAAGCAGATGACAGAAGCTGGGTTGCAGTTCCGTGGTTGATTTGATGGGCCATCCATATACAGCAGCTCTGCTCCACGTGGTATCGGCCCCTTCTACTTGCGATCGGAGGATGAATGAAAAGAATTTTTCACTCTCCTGCAAATTTACTTCAATATTTTAATGAAAAACATTGTATCAGATGCGAGCCTGAAGAATAAACCCCAATAAATTAGACTTCCAAGATTCAATATGCTGTCTCTGCAGCGCAGGCGTTGTGAATAGGGTGCTGTTTGCATTTCTCCTGGGGAGATAAGGCCGGTGGTTTTCAAAAGAACACAGATAAAGCATGCTAAGGTTGTCCTGAAATAAAGCAAATCTCCTTCTCACCACAGCTTCCCTTAAAATTAAACACTGACTTTATTTTGATGGATTGTGTGTACAGAGAAGAAGGAAAAGGGGGCATTATTTGCAGGTTCAAACAAACAAACAAAACACCAAACCAACCCAAACCTGAACTAATAAATCCCCGAGGATGTGGTTTGAAGCTTTGTACCCTTACTACATCTCCTCCTCCAGGCTCTTGGGTTTGTCTTTGCTTTTAATAACAAGCTCCCCTTTCCAGATTTTGGTGTGACTCATGGAATTTTCAGCTTGACTTTTCCATATTTTACACAATTCTTACTTGCTGATGACATCAGAGACTGTAAACCCCTCGATCCCATCAGGCATCATTCCTCAATATTTTACTAGAGAGAACTGAGCTTGTAAATCTGACTGCTGGGAAGGGAGCCTGTTCCATAGGTTAGCTGTAAATACCCTGGATATTAAACACAAAGTCCAAGACCAGCCTCCTTCTCGGGGATCGATGATGCTGGGGAACAAGCCCGGAGTTGAGTAACACATTTTACAGCAGGTTTTGTGTTGTTTTGTGAGGGTGACAGAGCCTGGAACAGACTCCCCAGAGAGGCTGTGGAGTCTCCTTCTCTGGAGACTTTCAGGACCTGTCTGGATGCATTTCTGAGGAATCTGCTCTGGTTCTGTCCTGCCCTGGCAGGGGGGTTGGACTCCATGACCTTCAGAGGTCCCTTCCAACCCAGAACATTCTGTTTGCTTGTCAAACGGTTGTAACAAACAAAAATGTAACAAACTCAACCTGAGCTTGTCTTGGGCCACATCCTCTCCAGTGCTCTTTCTCCTTAGGCAGCTCCCCAGGCTGGACCACTGCCCGACCACCCAACCCAACCTCTTTCAGTCTCTAGCAGCTCTTCCTTCCCCTGGCTGCGGAGCAGCGCTTTGCGCTGATCTCAGCCTGGATACCTGGAAGCTGAAGCCTCCCTGATTCCCACGCCTTGGCTCTGGATCCCTGGGTGCCGGGTTACATTTCCCCACGACCCTCCCCAGCCGGGGCCGCAGCGGCGCGGGACGAGTGGTCCCGAACTGCCCGGGGGCGGAAGGTGTTTATCTGGAGGTCGATTCCCCACCGGTGATGTTGGGAAAGGAGAAAGCCAGGCGAGTCATTAGCAGAACAGCAGCACAACAGGCAATTTTCCAAAAGACTAACTACGTTCCGGAGGCTCGCTATCGGAAATGCTTCTGGGGAGAGACGGGAAGGGACTGCGGCTCAGTGGGGGTTTCTGGCTCACAGCAAGCGCAGAATAAATTGCTTGTCTTAGCCCGAGGTAATTTTCTTGGTGTATCTGATCCCTCCAACTTTACCTGGGCGCACTGAGCACATACGGCTGCCAACCAAAACCTGTGAGGCTGCTCCTTGCAATATAAAAGGAGTCTTGCAAGAATGAACCACTGAGCTGCGGAGAGAGGAGATTCTCCACGGTGGCATTGCTGTTTCAAGACAGACACTCAATATCCGTGTGCAAATACATCGTTTCTTTTTTCAGCAGTTTTTGATAGTGACCATTAATACAGTTGTCAAGCAAGAGACAACACTTTGTCTTCCTCTTAGGGTGAAAAAATGTTCAGTATGTATTTTTTTTTCTAGTTGGCAAGTTAACTACGAACGCTTTTAACAGTGTATTCCACGACTGGCCTGCTAGATTCTCCTCTTGCTGCATCATGAATTTAAGTGTCATTTTTCTTCTGCCAGAAGTGGACCAGCACCAAGCAGCCACCAGCACACGCCTCTTGCCACCCCACAGGAGAGCTGAAGGGAAGGGTTTTCTGCTCCATACCCAAATATCCACCGTGATGATTTCTCAGGTCAAAGAAATTCTCAGTATTGAACCATTTCCACAACCAGCCCAGGAGGGGAGACACGGAATGATGCTCACGTTTGCTAATGACAGAGGACACAGACAAGCTGACAGCCCAACCAGCTGCCCTGGGTTTGCTTCCTGATAGAAATGGGGGTGGTGAGAGGTGCCTTCTCTTCTGCAGGCTGAACACCCCCAACCCTCTCAGCCTGGCCTCATATCAGAGGGGTTCCAGCCCTTATGTTTCTAGTAGATGTTTTTTCTTGGAGAGGGTGGTCAGTGAATAGTGAACCCAGCAGCTCTTGAGCAGTGAGCACCCATGGCTGGAGCTCAGCTGGCACAGCCTGGGCCAGCCTCAGGGGCACTGCAGTGCTGATCAGGGCAGTAAGGGCTGATCCTTGGGCAGCCAGTGGTGACAGAAGGAACCACATAATGTCAGTACAGAACCTGGTTGTCCTCCAGCTTATCCACCAAAAAAAAACCAACCCAAAACACCAAAAAAATGAAAAAGATTTCCTATCTACATCTCTTGTCTGGTTTTCATTTGGAAAGATGTGATGACCTAAGAGTCTGACATTGGAGAACCACAGTCTTTCCAGTGATAAACATCATGTTGTTTTATTCCTTTGGACACAAAATGCCACCGAGGTGCCTGGGACCAGTTCTGCCTACACTGAGAAGACTGGAAAGCTGAGACCTCCAGGGGCAGAGGGACGGGTGCCGGTGACCGGTCGGAGAGCTGGCAGCTGCTGCTTACAAAGAGGAGAGTGAGATGGTCCAGGGTGTCACAGACAGACACACACAGCGGGACAAAAGCAGCCGCTGCTGTTTAGCTGCACAAAACCTGCCGTGCACTTTTCCACCCATCACAGCCACCTCTTTAGCTTTTAGCAGAGCGATGGACGGGGTTTCATGGCACAAACCCAGTCCATGGCCGGGTGCTCCCCTCGTGCTGTGGCCTCTGGGCTGCCATTCCCACAAGCACAGCCCTGGAAGGAACTGGGGCGTGCGAGGCTGCTCTGAATTTACTTTCTGATTACGGTGGATTTTCATTCATAGCCTCACCCCTGCTGCCCTGTGCTGGGGAGATCTGAGATGGTGATGTGCAAGTAATTTCTAAAGAATGCTTTCCAGTTAAAGAAAATGAAATCCATTTGCAGTAGAAAATAGCTAGAGAAGAGAAAGTGTCACTAGTAACTTGTAAAATCGTCTGTCTACGGTGATCATAAACCCAGAACTCTCTTCAATAAAACCTCAAATGTCTTCTTACCAAGGAGGAACAATAAATGTAATGTGCAAGTAAGAGGATATAAATATTCAACAAAGGAAGGATCGAATTTGAGGAGGGTTTTTTTTTTTTTCCCACAATCTAAATGTGCTCCAACATATTTTAAAAGAAGCTTTGTAGTCTTTTTGGGGCAGTTTCATTTTTAAAGCATTACATGATTCGTGTAACTACATCAGTACTAAAACATCATCAGGGCCCATGGGGTTCACAGTGGAACTGTCTCATCGGGGTCGGCACAAAGGGGGTGTTACTGAGAGAGGCAACTGGTCAAGTCAGTGTGACTCTGTTTATTCCTCCCTCCTCAGCACCCACGATTAATGCAGTCAATGCCTCGTTCAGTTCTTCCATCAGCTGGAAGTTGTTTCAGAAGGAATGCTTGTTCTATATCTGGCTTTCCCCCCCTCTAGCACAGTCTTCTCAGCTCTTATTCAAGTCTCAGCTACCAGAAACTCAAGAGGGTCAGCTGCTTTCTGGTTAACAGTTTGCCTTCAGAACACAAGCAACAGCATCCCAAAAGAAAAGGCTCTTTAACAGCTGTATTGAGTTTTGTTATTTTACACTGTACCATCTCTTGCAGGCTCTGACTGGGTTGGGGTTTCACTTGTGTCAGACACACACACTAACCCGTTTACCCTTCCCTGGGAAAAATGGGGGGGTGTTCTTCACCTCCCAGTATCGATGTGCACCCAGAGCAGTACAGCCAGGCGTGTGCGATTGCCACCACAAACACTACTTGGAGAAAATCATCACAGATGGTGGGGGTTGGAAGGGACCTCTGGAGATCAGCGAGTCCAACACCCCCCTGCCAGAGCAGGGTCACCCAGGGCAGCCCACACAGGAACNCAACCTGCTGGCCACACTCTTCTTCCTGCACCCCAGAAGTTGGTTCATGCATCATCACCATCATGGAAACACCACTAGAGACACACAGCCCTCGGGGTTTAGCAGCACAGTCCCCCCATTGCACGTCTTCACTCACACAGAAACTCTCCAAACCATATCCAAGCAGCAGCCAGAGATGGGTTTGCAGATAACAAACTCCTTCCTGGAGCTTACTCGATGAAGGGAGGACGAGAAAGATTCTCCTAAGAGCTTAGACTTCCCTTGAGTGGGTGTTTATAAAGACCCAGGACACAACAGGTTTTCTGAGGTACCTCGGACACCGTCGGGTTCATTTAAGCAGATTCTTGCACAAAGAATTTCAGGCTAAAGAGGCAGAATTCGTGTGGTTTACGCAGCGATTTGGAATGGCAGTGAACCATTCCCATAGGATGCAGGATGCAAGGACGGCGCATTCCTTTAATCAAATTTACTGTTATTGTTTGGTGCTTAGCTGGATTAAATCTAAACTGTTATCTGGAACCGATTTGATTAAGTCGGATGAAATCCGTCAAAGTTCGTACGCGTTTAGCTTGGAACTTACAAACCAACACCTTCCTGAGCCTTCCTTCCCCACGCCTGGAATCTGAGCCTGGGGACAGCTCTGGCACCCTGAGCCATAGCCCCCCCTTGAGAGCGAGCTGCTCTCGCCAGCGTGTCCTCGATTCTTGAGCATTTCTCGAGCCATTCAAACAAATACTGCAAACTAAAACTGCAAGGTAGCCAGAAGTTTTCTTTCTAGATGGTTATGTCCATTGTTGCGATCGTTCGCTCGGGAACGAGCAGTTTTCTCATGGAAATCCCCCAGAGGAGAGAGTCCCAGACCCTACAGAACTTAACTACACCAGGTCAGGACTTTCATAAGGGAGATGGATGTTAAAATACTGACTGTTTTCAGATATTTTTCCTTAAAGGATGAAGAAATTACATAATATCTGACCTGTATATGAGATGAGCATAACATGTACCCCTCATCTGTTTTCAGGAACATCTTCAGACACTGATTCTGGAACAGAGAGGAGCAGCTGAGAGCCTTCAGACCACTTCTCGTCTTCTGTGAACTCAGAAAATCATCTTTCACCATCTGGATGTCCAAGCCTTTCACCTGAAACTTTAAGCTTTACATTTTCAGCCCGACAACAAACTGCCCTCTCGGGCTGTTGTTGCTTTAGGGGATCACGTGGGGAGCTGACCTCAGCAGCATGGCCAAGGTTAGAGTCGTTTTAACTGTCTGCCAGTTGGTGCTAGAATTGTTAATGAACCCATTAACTGAGTCTTCCATACAGAGTAACGAGTGCCCGCAGCTCTGCGTGTGTGAAATCAGGCCGTGGTTTACACCTCAGTCAACCTACAGGGAAGCCACGACAGTTGACTGCAACGACCTTCGGTTAACAAAAATCCCCAGCAACCTCTCCAGCGACACTCAAGTCCTTCTGCTACAAAGCAACAACATTGCAAAGACCACGGACGAACTCCAACAGCTGTTTAATTTAACAGAACTGGATTTTTCACAAAATAATTTCACAAGTATCAGAGACGTGGGGCTCTCGAATCTCACTCAGCTTACTACTTTGCACCTGGAGGAAAACCAGATCACGGAGATGACCGACTACTGCTTGCAAGACCTCTGCAACCTTCAGGAGCTCTATATAAACCACAACCAGATCAGCAGCATTTCTGCAAACGCGTTCTCTGGCCTGAAGAATCTCTTGAGATTGCATCTCAACTCCAACAAATTGAAGGTTATCGACAGCCGTTGGTTTGATTCTACTCCTAACTTAGAGATACTGATGATTGGAGAAAATCCAGTGATTGGAATACTGGATATGAATTTCAAACCGCTGTCGAATTTAAGGAGTCTAGTTTTGGCAGGTATGTATCTCACAGACATTCCTGGCAATGCCTTGGTAGGCTTGGATAGTCTCGAAAGTCTTTCCTTCTATGACAACAAATTGGTCAAAGTTCCTCAGCTTGCACTTGAGAAGGTTCCAAATTTAAAATTCCTGGATCTCAACAAAAATCCGATCCATAAAATTCAAGAAGGGGATTTTAAAAACATGCTCAGGTTGAAAGAGCTTGGAATCAATAACATGGGAGAACTCGTTTCTGTTGATAGGTATGCACTGGACAACCTGCCTGAGCTTACAAAGCTTGAAGCCACCAACAATCCAAAGCTGTCTTACATCCACCGGCTGGCGTTCCGCAACGTCCCCGCCCTGGAGAGCCTGATGCTGAACAACAATGCCTTGAATGCTGTCTACCAGAAGACGGTGGAATCCCTTCCCAACCTACGTGAGATCAGCATCCACAGCAACCCGCTCAGGTGCGACTGTGTCATTCACTGGATCAACTCAAACAAAACCAACATCCGCTTCATGGAACCTCTGTCCATGTTTTGCGCCATGCCGCCGGAATACCGAGGACAGCAGGTGAAGGAAGTGTTAATACAGGACTCAAACGAGCAGTGTCTTCCCATGATCTCTCACGAGACCTTTCCCAATCACCTAAACCTGGACATCGGCATGACGGTGTTTTTAGACTGCAGGGCCATGGCAGAACCCGAGCCCGAAATTTACTGGGTCACTCCTCTCGGCAATAAAGTAACGGTCGAAAGTCTCTCCGACAAATACAAGCTGAGCAGTGAAGGCACCTTGGAAATCTCCAACATCCAGGTGGAAGACTCCGGGCGATACACTTGTGTTGCTCAAAACATAGAAGGGGCTGACACGAGGGTCGCTACCATCCGGGTGAACGGGACGCTGCTGGATGGCACCCAGGTTCTGAAAATCTACGTCAAGCAAGCCGAGTCGCACTCGATCTTAGTTTCTTGGAAGGTTAATTCCAACGTCATGACTTCCAATTTAAAATGGTCATCGGCCACCATGAAGATCGACAACCCCCACATCACGTACACCGCCAGGGTGCCGGTGGACGTACACGAATATAACCTCACTCATCTCCAGCCATCCACAGATTACGAGGTGTGTCTGACCGTGTCAAACATCCACCAGCAAACGCAGAGGTCCTGCGTCAACGTTACCACAAAAACCGCCGCTTTTGCCCTAGATATCTCGGACCAGGAGACCAGCACTGCCCTGGCAGCGGTGATGGGATCCATGTTTGCCGTCATCAGCCTCGCCTCCGTGTCTGTTTATATCGCCAAAAGGTTTAAGAGAAAAAACTACCACCACTCGTTGAAAAAATATATGCAAAAGACCTCGTCCATCCCACTGAACGAGCTCTACCCTCCGCTTATTAATCTCTGGGAAGGTGACAGCGAAAAAGACAAGGATGGTTCTGCGGAGACCAAGCCGACCCAAGTCGACACATCCAGAAGCTATTACATGTGGTAACTCAGAGGATATTTTGCTTCTGGTAGTAAGGAGCACAAAAGACTTTTTTGCTTTATTCTGCAAAAACGAGAAGTTGAAGACTTTTGTATTTTTGACTTTGCTAGTTTGTGGCAGAGCGGTGAGGACAGGTGGATATTTCAGAATTTTTTAGTATAGCGTATCGCAATTGTTTGACACAAATGGCAGCTTCACTTAGCTTCCGATTCTTTGGTATTATTCTTTTTTATTTTTTTCCCCTTTTTTTTCCTTTTTATTATTTTTTTAGTTCTCCTGCTAAACTTAATGCTGTTCTAACTACAGTGATGAATAAAACACAGGAGAGGCTGGGGTCTCACCACGCTTCCAGCAGCAGCAGCACGACCCCGCTCTCCCGAAGCCGCCCGCGGAGCCCAGGACCTCATGGAGCCCAGGACCTCGTGGAGC
>VWZY01012110.1:3734-30897 GCA_013399075.1 Chloroceryle aenea
AGGCTCTGAGGGGACCCGCCAGGGCCGCTCCGCGCTGTCTGCGCTGGCACCGGGGAACGGAAGGTGGTGAGGCCCCCGGTTCCGTCGCCCGCAGCCCGTTCGGGAGGCCGCAGCACCGAGCAGCCTGGTCTGCGGTGGCCTCCGGTACGGAGGAGAACTGCCCCGGTACCGGTAGCAGGAGTGTTCCCCGGCCTTGCGAAGCCGTGCTTTAGGGTAATGATGGAGAAGAGTCATGGTGGAAAACAGGCCCTAGAACTGCAGCCTTCGTGTCACGGTTCAAGTGTCTCCAAATAACAAAACAACTGAGCAGGAAAGGCGTGTCTTGGCTCTGCCGGTGCTCGAGGTGCGCTGGGCATTGTAGGTTAAGTGCAGAAGTCAGCACGAAGCGTCGGAGAGGGCAGCGATGTGACCGGGGAGCGATGAGGGTTGAATTCCAGCCGGGGTACGAGGTGGAATGCCATCTATTTTTAATGAGAGTAAATAATGACAAAGTTTAGCCTGACAGCCGGGAAAATTTCCGCTGTAGGGCTGTTTCCCTTCAAGTGCAAATTTAGGATTCTGTTTGTGTTTAATTTTCATTCCTGGAGTTGCTTTTGTGATGGTTCCCTCATGCCCGTATCACAACGTTGAAACAAAAAGTACAACCAGCCCTTCAGCTTACGAGGGTGTAAATCTGGCCGTGGCAGACAAGATCCTCTGATTTTAAATGAGGGCCAAAGAGTGCAATAGTAAATCTTCTGAATCAAAATACTGCTTGCTACGTGACCTTTGGTCTGTGATAAACCTCTGTGGAAATTCTAGAAACTGAAGCGTGTGTTGGTTCTGTGAAGCACTGAACTCCTATTTTTTGTAATGAATCACTTTCCCCAGACCCCTGTGCCTTGTTAATGAACTTTTCCTGCTTTCTGCCGTGTAAGCAAAGCTTTCCACAAGAAGAGGTTTCTTATTAACTCGCCTCCTCTCTTGTTTGAAGCCGTGGCTGTTTCTCTCACAGATATTAAATTCCAACTGTTTTAGCAATGGTGTTTGAGATATCTCAAAGTTAAGGCCTGGTCTTGAGTATTGGTCTCCTTTTAAAGCTTTGTTGATGTGCACAGAACATTTACAGTACCCAGAGGATAACAGCCAGTGGTGTTTGTTTTGTTAGGTGTAGGTTACATTTTGGGTACCTCTTAACGGGATGACCAGAAGGGGTGTCTCTTCCTCACTGGGCAACTGTAATGAAAGGAAAAAAATATTCATATATCCATGGGCATATTCAGCTACTCCAATGCAAACTTTAACAAGGCTTTCCAGGTCCTACAGAGCCCTCCATTTTCTTGCCTACATCTCAGAATGGAATTAGTATTCCATTAAAAATGTTAGGATATGGAATTTCTCTTCTGTAAATTGTATAGTTTAAGCACAGAGGTCATGTTGCAAAACAAAACACCAAAAAACATTGGGAACTAAGTCCTAGTGCGTCCTTATTCTCTGAAAACATTAATGAAGAGTAAGGAATTCTCAGTGTGCCTCTTCTTGAAGTCATTGTCAAAATAGATCTGCTTAGAACTGGGCTCCCCTTCTCTGCATTCAGTGTCAGTTCAGCTGATTTTGGTGGCCAAGAAAACTTTTCAGTTATTTGTCCTTCCTGAAAAGTCAGTACAGGAGCTGAATTCGTATCAGGCTTGTGGCAAGGACAAGGACTCCTTTCAGTGACCCCTGCGAGACACAAGCCCCCCAGTACCATTACAGAAGTAAATGGGAACCTTTCAAAGTCCAGTAGTGGTTTTCCTGCTGGCAGCACCTGGCCTGGAGGAGCAGGTGGGGGCTGCTGAAGGGACGCTGACTCTTGTGTTGATTTGAGGGGATTTACCTCAATTGAGTGAACCTCCACAGTCCCTGGGCAACCGTGAACTTCAGTTTGTACCGGGGAATTGTTCTTCAGTCACCAGGGCTGCTCTAGGAGAGAACTTTTCTGGAATTGAAATTGGGCCATAGCCACTCCCAGTAGTGTTAATATTCAGTGAAAAAATTGCATTGAAGTACTGTCTTTAACCACCATTAAAGATTCTGCTTTATGTCTAGAATTTGCACATGATGTGAAGAGATTTTTACATGGGATGGATCATGGACTGTATTAGCAAGTCTGGGATTTATTTGAATTTCAAGCCATCGTAGCTGAACGATGCCAAACCCTTATGGGGATGGCCCTTTCCTAGGCCTTTAGTGCAGCTAGTTTGCTGGCTCTGCAGATGGTGGCTGTGAAAGAGAAATTAATAAAATATTCTAGCCCTCTCAGAGAATAATTTAATACTGGTGATTTAATTGTGTGGAGACTCGAGTTTTTGACCCTGGCAGGATGCTTTCAGAACTACATAGCTTCGGAAGGAAGGCTTGAAAAAGCTACCTCCTCATAGTGCAAACAAATGATTAATCTGCATAAATGGAAAATTACAATGGAGATCACTTTAAAAATAGAAAAGCAAATACCATGATGTCTGCAGTTGACATTAAGGGCAAGTCAATATCAAGGACTCATTAATTTAGTGATTAAAAATCAATTGAATTCTAAGATTTAGGCTTAACTCCAGCGAGACTGTAGCTGGACTACCTCAGTTTGTGACAATGCCACCTAATTCCACACGTTTTCAGGATTTTCCTTCACCTGTAGAGAAGAGCTGCCTTTGTTCAGTGCTGACAGGACTATTCCACGTCACGTTCTCATACGAGCTCTGCGGGTTGGACCCCCCTTTGCCTGTGTCCCACAGGGGACCCCATCCAGGGTGGCTGAGCAGAGCAGCGCTGACATGGAGCTCAGGGCTGCCACGGCTGCTGGCAACACTGCTGCTCCCTCTTTTCCCTGGGTGTTGCACATCTCATGTGTTGGTGGATGCCCTGACTCCAGGCACTGGGCACTTTGGAGGGGTCGCTGCCTGCCTCGTGTTGAACCCGTTTTCCTCTGAAGGGAAGAAAGTTTTCCAGGGTTGAGACCTGTGCTCGCCATGCTACCTGGGAGCCGAGGAGGTTTTTTGTTTCTTGCTCAGAGAACTCCACCTAGATTTGATCTGATGACTGATGAGTGAAAATGCACAAGTGATCTTTGAAAATAGGGCAAAATCCAAGTCTGCCACTTGGGCAGCTGAAGATGAGGCTGCAGTTGTCTGATGAATGTTCAGACCTTTGATGTATGAGGAATAACTTTGAGGGGAGAGACTGAAATTGCCCCATCTCTAAATTTGTGTCTTTAGATGCATTTTTGTCAGATGCAAACATGGGTTAAAATATCTAAAAGTAATTGGATTTGTATTTCTTATTTTAGGTGAGCAATCTAGTCACCGAATTAAGATGTAAGGCAGCACCAGCAGCACTAGCTGAAGAAATCCCTTTGTGTAAAGTTGTTGAACTCCTGGGGTCATTAACTTTGGTGTGGAGAAATCTACATCTCCTTCTGGTGTTGGGCCTCTAAGCCCTGGATAAAGGTAGACTTTAAGATAAAGCACTGTCATCAGAATTTCTAATTGGCTAGTCCAGGCAATGTTCAGCTCAATGTGCTGGCTCAGGATCCTGCTGTGGGGTTCTGAAACCTCTCCTTGCTTTGCTTAGCGAGGACTGGTTTTGAACTCGGGAGGCCAAGCGCCAAATGTTCAACACTGTCTTCATAGATCAAACTCTTGAAAGGGTTGTTGGAATTCCTGCAGATTTGTGTCATGTCTCTGCCTTCCAAGTAGCCCTTTATTACATCTGAACAAAATGTGATATTTTTTGGCTGGTGTGGATATGCTGATAGATCAGAAAAGCAGGCAGATAGCTGCTGAGCCTGGTGCTGTAGCCTGTCCTGAGAAGCGTGTACATTTGGAATCTTTTCCAGATACTGATTTCCATGGAATGTATAAGTGTTTCAGACTCGAGGCATCTCCAGTAGGTTGGCTCAGAAACAGTCCAGGGGTCCTGAGGTTCCTGGGGGAGAAGAACAGACTAATAGAATGGAACCCTCACTTAAGCTTGGCTTCTTTAGGAAATCAAGATTAAATGATGCTTATCTCCAAAAGTTGTTGAGTAAGTGCAGTGACTTGGATGAGTTGTAGAGAATGTCATGGCATTAGGTAGCTACAAGGTAACATGAAATAATACTGAAATCCTACGAGTGCCATCCCTTGTAAATAGTACAGCTGTTTGGGGATGGTCTGGGGGCTTCACCTTTCTCCCCTTCCACACCACCTTTCAGATTTATCTAATGTTCTAGTGTGAAATTACCACGAGAAAACCAGTTCTTTATCTTTGTTCCTCCATTGCAGCCATAGCTGCAGTGGGAAAACATTACAGTGTGAGAAAATTACTCCACTGTAATGCTTTTATTTGTTATGTAATTGCTAAACTTAGTCTATGCAGTTTTGTTTGTCATCTGAAGTATTGCTTCCAATTGTAATACTATATTTTTTTTGGTAACTATACTATGTAAAGATCTTTTACTTAATAACTACTATGTCTTTTTAAACTGCCTTGTCTATTTCAGCAGTGTCTGTATCAGCAGTTTCGATGGGGTACTTTTGGGGTGTTTGGTGTTTTTTGGCTTTTTTTACAAAGTGGCTCTAGTTTGAGAGGCAGGAGAAGCCCCGTGTCTGTGTAGGGGTAGCAGGGCTGCCAGGATGCACAGCTAGACCCAGGGTAGTGGCTCTGAGCGTGCTGCCTGTTAAAAACAAACCCCAAATCATTTCTAGTTTACCTTCTTTGTTACGCTCTGCCCCTTGTGTTGGCCCGGTTTAGAGAGCTGGAGCAATTTGTTCTTCAGGAGGACATCCTTGATATACATTGTTTCTGACAAGGAGCAAGAATCTATTAAACATTTGGCTTATGCTTTTTGTAGACGTTGACGGGATAATTAGGAGATGTGAGACTGTTTCCTTAACACACTGGATTGCAGGAATGGCAGGAGAGCCGGCGTGCCTAATAGACTATGGAGACTTCCTGGGCGTGCGGCTGCTGCGAGCTTCAGGAGTTGAGAGGAGAGCGTTCCCCGGCTGTTTGCTGATTTAATTAGGTTTTTTTCTGTCAAGAAATCTGAAGGTCAACACATGCTGAGTAGAATCTGTCACTTATGATGCTTAAATACCCGGAGATAGATCTGCGAGAATTGGTGGTGCGTGCTTTAAGAATCTGTCTTGTTCATTTCTGTGCTGCTCGGGAAAACAAACAATTCTATTCTAAAAGCTTGTAAATAGAGAGGTGGCTGTTTCCTGCAAGCCTGTGAAGTATCTGTGGAAACTGAACGTGGGTCCTGTCTGGAGCAGAGATCCCTGCGTTTGCGATAATTAATGAGTGGTGTGGAAACAGGGACTGTTTATCAGGAGGCTGTTCCTGTCTGACAGCACACGAGCAACTGAGCCTTCTCTTAACTTTTCCTTGGGTGAGTTGTGGTGGTGGCACACTTCCCAGAGCCATCCAGTTCGTGCTGTGACCTGTGCCGTGCAGTCAGCCAGGTGAACAAACACCAGCATCATTCCTAGGTCAGCAGTAGTGCTGGTGTTGGCATCGTGGTGTTGCTGGTAACGCTGGCAGAAAGCCTCTAGGGAAGTATTTACTGCAAGACTTTGTGCATCTCTTGTCCTGCTGCTTTCGTGGGGAGGCTGAAGTAGATGATGCACTGAAGGAAATGTGGGATTCTTTACGGAGCAGCTAAAAATCTTTCTAGGCATACTGGCTCGTTGTTTGGTTTTGCTATTATTTGTTTTGCTTTTGACTTTCCTTGGTTAAAAGACAGATGTAGTAATAGCAGATTAAAGGGAACTGCCATTTTTTTCATCCCTGGGAGAGCTTTGATTGTGCTTTCCCAGAAGTTGGATGAAAATCTCTTTTGTCCGCTGCATGGGGATATTCTGGCTTATGTTGGAAATGTTACCTCGGCAGTTTGGTTTTGAAGGCACAGGTTCAACTTGCAGTTTGTTGTGTTTTACACTTACTAGGGGAATTCAGTTGGGGGAAGAGTTGCTGCAAAATATTGAAAAACTCCCCAAGATAAGGACATTCTGTGCAAGTATCCTGTTACTTAAAGGGCACTGAATGTTCATAGTACTAACTAGAATTTCTAAACAGATGGTCATCATTAACATAAAATACATCCACAGATAGAGTCTATTTAGTGTTCTAGTAATTATTTCAATGGTCCAATACTTTAGCATTAATTAAACTCCAGCAGAGCCAACAGTGGAGTTGCACTGAAGAGTTACCCAGTTCCAGTGCAGAGGGGAGATCTCAGCTTCCTCAAAACAATGACATTTTTTTGTTACTGTTATTGGATGAGAAGAAAATAAACTCACACAAATGTTGTCATTATGTGTTTATTTGCATTTCTACCAAGCTGCTGGGAGAAGCTTGTTCACAGCCTGGAAGTGAACTGACTGGTCTCTGGGTTGCGTGGAAAGTCAACATCATGGCACATTGCAGAGCAGGGTGGGGCTGTTCAGCTCCTCATTGGAGCCCTGAGCTTACCTCCCCGTGACAAAAGCTTGAGTGTAAACCCTCTTGATGAACTCCTGAAGCCTGTTAGCTTTCTTTCAAGAGCATAAGTTATATAAGATGGGATGTCCTTCAGAACAGTTGCTATCATTCCTTTGGAATACTTTGATGTGAACAGTTTGTGTGGTACCACTGCACAGAGCAAGATGTTGCAGGAGGAGAGTTAGTAGCCAGGCAACTGAGGTTACTGCTTGCCCTGTTGGAAGTTTTGTCCTAAACACCTGGATTTTCAACAGATCCGAGAGGGAGTTCATGGAAGTGGAGTTGTGGTGTTGTGGGAGGTGGAGATGTGCAAAGCAGAATCCTATACAGCACTCTGCCCTTGGCTGTTCCAGTGGGTTCTTGGGAGAGGAGGAGGAAGTAACACAAGAGAATCATAAAACTACAAAATCACCTCTCATTCTTGCAGTGGTTTATGGGTTTTAACTGTTCTTAATTGATTTGTCTTTTACAGAATGAGAAAATATCTTTTTTTTTTCTTTTTTTAAAGCAAAGCCGTGTTTAGCTGGTGTCTGAATAAGACTGGCAGAAGGAAAGCATTGTTCTACTGCACTTTGAATGGAAACAGCATTTTAACCTCCTCTCCCCCACCCCCCCCAAATTAAAAAAGTAAATGAAATTTAAATTCTGTGTCTTCTCCCCACCCCAGGCATACTCTACAACCAGGGAGTGCTCTAAGGGCTTAGATGAGATAGTGTGAGAGCTGGTTACTGTGATTCATGCCTCCACGTTTTCTGTGCCAGTGAATGTCTTTCTTGTCCTACGCTAGAGGTGTATTCAGTCCAGTGACAAGAGCTGTAATGCCACTGACTGTGAATAGTTTGGCTTCAACTCGTGGCAGTCGGCATTAATCTGGTCCGTGAGCCTTTTCTGGTGGTTCCTAAACTAACACCAAGTGGGGGGTTTGGAGTACTTCAACATAAGGATTTGGTTTCATTCTGTAAAATAATGAAATGGTGGTTTGGGTTTGGGTTTGTTTTTAATTAAAAATCCTTCTGAATGACCAGAAAGCATGTTTTAAATACTCTGTTATTCACTTACAGCTGCCAAAACATAGTGCAGTGAAATAATGGTCTGCTAGCCTGCTAAACAAGTGTCCAGCTTCCACAATGCCTGTGCAGGCAGCTCAGTGGACAGAATTTCTGTCCTGCCCAATCTGCTACAACGAGTTTGATGAGAATGTGCACAAACCCATCAGCTTAGGTTGCTCTCACACTGTCTGTAAGACCTGCCTGAACAAGCTTCATCGCAAGGCATGTCCTTTCGACCAGACTGCCATCAACACGGACATCGACGTGCTTCCTGTAAACTTTGCACTCCTCCAGTTAGTTGGAGCCCAGGTATGATTTAAGCAGCTTCCTATAATCACTCTTTGTGTGCCCGTTGCAGTGCATGTGCTGATCTTTTCCCCTCATTTTAGTCTAAAAAAAATTGTAAGGCTTTAACTTTGTCATGTTTAGAAGTCCGTGCTTGCTCTAAGAGAAACCACACCGTTTTCAGGACCATCCTCCTCATAAAATGAAAACACTCTTGTTTTAAGCTGAATTCTGGTTCAGGAAGGCTCTTGAACTGTGACTGGAGAAAAATATCCATGAGAAAATAGACAGTTAACTGCCTGTCACAGTTGTCACTAGCAAAGTCAACCTGCAGGTTGTATTGGTTCATCGTACTCTTGCAAGGATTCTGGTTTCTTCATGTCCCATGTTCACAAGTACCTAGCTGTTCACCATCTCTCCCAACTCCCTGTCTCTGTTTATTATTTCTTTTTTAAATAAGTGTGCTGATGGCATTTCAGTGGCGTTTTCAGACACTGGCTAATCAGGCCAGGAATGTTCCCTGTGCTGTCTCTAGCAGTGGCAGCACAGTGATTATATAATCAGTACTGTGCTTTATGGAGACTAAATAAGTCTGTTCACCTTGTGCTGATTCACACACTTTTTCATGTTCCTCTTGCTGTAACACCTGGGAGATGCAGTAACAAGATGCTTTTTACTGTGCTGGTTTAGTCTTAGCATGTGCCTTGCCACAGCTAATGGTAATAGCACTGTCAGAAGGGGTTTGTTTCTCGAGCTCACCTTCCTTTTTTTTTTATTTCTAAGCTTGTATCACATCACTTCCTTGATCTTAAAACATTCATTTTTCCTGGTCTCCTAACTTCTTGCAATGTCTTTCAGTTTAATGACTAATACTCCCTCTATTTTCATAGTCTGACCTTGTTACTTTGAGTTTTTTCCACCAAGTTGAGTTTGCTAGTTCTTCTCTTTGAAGATTTCAGCATGCCCAAATTATGCTTGAAATATTTTTTAACTTTGCTTTTGATTTTTTTTTATTATTATTTTCTTGCCAGTTTAATTTTGCCTCATAACTTCCCCAGCCTCTGTAGTAAATCATGCTGATCTTGTACACTGATCATCCTCTCAAATCTTCTGTTCTTCATTCATCTTTTAAGTACCTTCTCATTAGACCTCGGTTATTGGTTTTTGTTCTTAATGTGTTGAGTGCTAACAAAACCCATCTTTCCTCACCCTGATCCTCATCTTGTGTCGTTGTTTTAGACCTTATTACACTCGACAGACCTTGGGTGGGTCCTGTGTGTCACTTCTCTGAAGAGCAGCGTGCATCTGCAGTGTTATATAATTAATAGTGGTGGTGTTGGTACCATCCCAGGCGTATCAGCTAGGCCAGCTGGGTATATGTAATTCTTCTCCCCCCTCCTCCCCCTTGCATTTTCTTAGGTACCCGATCATCAGACAGTAAAGTTGAGTAACGTAGGAGAGAACAAACATTATGAAGTAGCAAAGAAATGTGTTGAGGATTTGGCACTCTACTTAAAGCCATTAAGTGGAGGGAAAGGTGAGTCTCTGCTGAACAGTGGAATTTTGATGTAACTTAACAGCCTTGTGTTTTCAGCACTGATCTTTAGATGTCTGAGATCATTCTCTTTTTTTCTGTAATAAAATTTCCCTTAAGTCTTTAAAAGCACATTCACACCTGGGACACTTGATTTTATTTTTTTTTAAGTTTACAAAATATTCTTTTTTTAAGAACATTACCTTTGGGCTAGCTTTATAGTAAAGCTGAACTTTCTTCAAAGGATGAGTTTGATGTCAGTTTAAGACTTTAATTAAAATTCTTTTTGATAATGAATTATGCAGTTGCCTCAGAGAAGGGAAGATACCTGTGACTCTTATCCAGGTCTTGGAGAAAGACACATGCTGTTAGCCACTTTTGTTTGCCTTATGCAGGTAATTTTCTCTGATTAGAAGCAATAATTTGCCTTTTCTCTCTCTCTGAAGGTGTTGCAAGCTTGAACCAGAGTGCACTGAGCCGTCCAATGCAAAGGAAGCTTGTGACACTGGTCAACTGTCAGCTGGTGGAGGAAGAGGGTCGAGTTAGAGCGATGAGGGCAGCTCGGTCACTGGGAGAGAGAACCGTCACAGAACTCATCTTGCAGCACCAAAATCCTCAGCAGCTTTCTGCCAACCTTTGGGCTGCTGTCAGGGCACGAGGATGCCAGTTTCTAGGACCAGGTAAGGGACCCATAGAATCTGCCACAGGGTGTATTTAGCTGTACCTTATCTTAACAAAAAACTCCTTGAAAATCTCTGCTGTGCAGTTGACGATGTCATTGCTTCTGTTCATACTGTAAATTAGCTGCAGATACAATCAGCTTTACTTTAGTTGCAGGATGTTAATTTTAAAATTTATGCTGATGTTTTTATCTCTGATAGAAATAGCAAATCCTTAGTTAAGAATGCTGCTGAAGGCGAGCACAGAAAGGAGGAGGAAATTCTGTTTAAACCAGAAAAAAATCCTCTCTTGATTCCAGTAACGACAGCATTCCCACACCATATTTATCTCATACAGCTCCATGGTGTAGCACTGATGTCCAAAATTACAAAGACTACGACACTGAGAGTGGAGGAAGGTATAAAAGCTGCACTACTGATGGGTTTATTGCTGAAAATTATTTTAGCTCTTGAAGCTGATTGTGCTTAGAGTGCTTCTAAATGCTTCTAAACTAGCAAATTTCTGAAAATGTTTACAAACCTTTTTTTTCATAGGATTAGTGATAAAAATAGTACTAAGGGATTAGGATGCAGATGATTCAGATACTCCTACTTATTGTGTTAATATATGATAGCCTTGCTATTTTCTGACAATGTTTCACTTCCTGTCTCTGATCTTTGTGTGTTAAAGCTATGCAAGAGGAGGCACTGAAACTTGTATTACTGGCACTGGAAGATGGCTCTGCACTCTCAAGAAAAGTTCTGGTACTTTTTGTCGTGCAAAGGCTAGAACCAAGATTTCCTCAGGCCTCTAAAACGAGCATTGGTCACGTTGTGCAGCTACTGTATAGAGCATCATGCTTTAAGGTAAAATACCAAATTTGAAGTTTGTTACTGCAAAGCAGTGCAGCTCCAGGGACCCTCTCCTAGGATTAGTATCTTTCACCTGTAAAATGCCATGTAAATTCAGCTTCTACACATTTAAATAGTGTAGACTGCAAGATTTTTATCTAGAAGTGTCAAGTAGTGATTTGATACTTTTAATTCCCCACAAATGAACAAATAGTCACACGTGGAATTAGCTGGAATGGATTCTGAAGTTACTGCCCTCACTGAATTGCTGCCCATGCTCTGGAAGTTAACTCCCTGGAAAGAAGCATGGAACCTGTGACTCTGTAGGCACGCCCAGCCTGCTTCAGGAAGAACTGAAACGTTTTAATATCACTTTTGACTTTATCTAGATTCATATGAGGTGGCAATGGCCAGACTGGCCAGGGTGCTCTCAAAGCTTAGAACCCAACCTGCACTCTAAAGAAAATTTTTGCAATGCTGTAGTCCTGGAAACTTCTGTGTTGGCAATACCAGGCCAGAGAGGGGGACACCGTACACTGAGCATGATCTCAGCCTGCTCCTGTGCATTTATCTCTCTCTCCTTTTTGTTTTGTCTGTATCTGGCTGCCGTGCACCAGAGAGGTGCTTTATTTTAGGTATATAGGGGAGGTTGTTTAAACTGAATGTTCCTGACTCTTTAGCTTTGGAGAAGAATGAAAAGTTAATTCAGTATGTCTCTTGAACCGCAGTTGAAAACCTGTTTGTCACATCATCACTACACATTAAAATAATGACCTCTTGCTCTCCTTCATGTCTCCTGTAACCTAAGAGTTTTACTTAACATTTATAGTGAGCAATCAGTTACATATTCTGTTCTTTAAATGTCAGTATCTTAATTTTTTTCTTCCTCTTTATTATTTAAGTAACTTCTAGAGCCTTTCTTATTTCTTTAAGTCATCCTTTAATACTGCTTAGCAAAAACTAGAAGTAGAACTGCTAAATATCTAACTGTATCCCCTGTGACTTAAGCAAACCCAATTGCTTTCCCAGTAGGAAGTAGTGAGTTGATAATCGTTCTGCTGTGGTCCTGGAGAGACCTGAGGGGCTGGGGTTTCTGCCTGTGCCCTGCTAGCGAAGGGGATGAACACACAGAAGAAAATGAACCATATGCTAAACGTGCAAAATCAGCCCTTTTGTAGTTTGTGCCGTGTCTCTCTGATGGCCTTGGAGACTTTTTATTAAAGCAGTATTTATTTATTAGGTCACTAAAAGGGACGAAGATTCTTCTCTGATGCAACTTAAAGAAGAGTTTCGGAGTTACGAGGCTCTGCGGAGAGAACATGATGCCCAAATTGTTCACATTGCCATGGAAGCAGGACTTCGAATATCACCAGAACAATGGTCTTCCCTTCTTTATGGTGACTTGGCACATAAATCACACATGCAATCCATTATTGACAAGGTTTGTCAAAGGGGTGACTTTAGTATCTTTGTACAATTAGATCTGACTATTAAATGTTACCATAAAATATTCAAGAACTGCTTGAGTTAATTTTTGTCTTTAGTCATATCCAATATTGATTAAAACTAGAATGAAGGAGGTGTTTTTTCCTCCACGGTAGCGTATTCTTCATATGAGGACATTTTGGTTTTCAGTAGTTTATGACTAATTCCCTTTTTTGTGTCTTATGATGAAGCTTCATAGGGCAGATTCTGAGCTGAGAAATAACATTTCTCTCCACTGATACTCTCTCTATGCCATCTGAAGACACTGCATTGTGTTTAGGAACCGGTGTGATGAAAATCTTTTTAAGATGTAGCTCACAGGTGTAAGATGCAGGACACTAACACTCAGTTTGTTTTCAGCTCCAATCTCCAGAATCTTTTGCAAAGAGTGTACAAGAATTGACAATTGTCTTGCAGCGCACGGGGGACCCCGCAAACTTAAACAGGCTGAGGCCTCATTTAGAACTCCTGGCAAACATAGATCCAAATCCAGGTATGCAAATGAAGGTTTTTAAATATTTCTTGATATTTTCCATATCTAAAAACCCTTATTATTCAGATGATAACCTCCATTCCTGGTTTCAAAATTCCTATTGACACAGCATATCATAAACTCTTCTTCAGAGCTCTCTGAGTTCTGTCCTGTGCATCTTGGTGTTTCCATGTGCTAGAGGATTTCCTTCTATTTATGATACTATTGGAATTGCTGACAGAATGACAAGACTGCTTTTAATCATTTTAGATGCAGCATCTCCAACATGGGAGCAGCTGGAAAATGCAATGGTTGCTGTAAAGACTGTGGTACATGGGCTGGTGGATTTCATTCAGAATTACAGTAGAAAAGGCCATGAAACTCCACAGGTAACTCTACTGGATTGTTGTGTTATATGTCTTAATGTACAGTTACTGAAAGATGCACCTTTGGAAAAATTACTGTGGATTTGAAATATTTATGGCCTTTTCTGTGGAATAATTGATGCTACTGTTACTTAACTGCATTCAGCTTTTGAGAACATTTCTGAACATGGAATGCAGCAGAGCCTGCTCTCATGAGATCCGTGCCATGGCGTAGCACGTAGCCCCTGGAGAAAGTTCCTTAGCTTTCTGATTAAAGGTGCAAAGTGTGAAAACACACCATGGAGGTTTTTAACATAAAAAAAGGCTTAATCTGCACAAGTGCCTGTTAGATTGTAAGAGGAATGTGTTAACGTTTTGTGGTTTGTTTGTTTGTTTCATTTAAAGCCACAACCAAATAGCAAATATAAAACAAGTATGTGCCGAGATCTTCGACAGCAAGGGGGATGTCCAAGAGGAACAAACTGTACGTTTGCTCATTCTCAGGAAGAGCTTGAAAAGTGAGTGTAGGAGACTTTTTGTTCTTAACTTAAATCCAGGCAATCTCTGTAGACTTCTGAAAACAGTGTCTTCTATGTGTTAATTCATTCAGAAGGGATTTGTGAATCTCTTGAAGTCACAACACTTTAGATGCAGTTGAAGGTACAGGAAAGCAATGTCTGCAGACTAATTCCAGTTTTATTTTTTATTTTACTCCATATGAAGTAAAATTTCCTTTTGTGAAACTGAGTCCAGGCTCATTGTCTGTCAGGGATTGGTCTTCTCACCCACAAGAGGGAGAATGTTCATTACATTTTAATTGATCAAGGAATAAAGTGGGGTATTTGAACAGTATGTCACGTCTGCATTCTTGAAGCTTTCAGCCAAATCTGTTATCAAAGAACTGCAGAAGTGGATCCTCTAAGAGGAGAGATGATTTTTGGTTTCAAGAAAGACACTGATGTTCTAGCTGCAAATTGTTGAAAATAAGCAGCAGTTTTTGAAGTCTTGTAATTTTTGAATATCACGCTCCACTCAATCCCTTCCTTTTGCTAGTTTTAAAAATACACTAAACATCACAATAAGCACTTTTAAAATTGTCTCTCTTTGTGTGTGTGTGTTTGTACATGTGTTTGTTTATAGATACCGCTTGAGGAACAAAAAAATCAGTGCAACAGTGAGAACATTCCCCCTTCTAAATAAAGTTGGCGTGAATAGCACCGTCTCCACCACAACAGGAAACGTAATTTCTGTCATAGGAAGCCCTGAAGCAACAGGAAAGATGGTGCCAAGTACTAATGGAATAGCTAATCTAGAAAGTGGAGTTCCCCAGTTGATCCCTCGCTGTGCCGACACCTCCTTGAGAGCTTTGGAGAACACCAAGAAGGGAGGGAAGACTGGAGCCAATGGCCAAAATGTTTCTGGCTCCCCTACAGAATCACTACCTGAAAAGTAGGTAACTCTTTCCATAAAGATAACCAAGCATTTTGCTTTTAGATTATCGTGGAGCTTGCGGATGGCAAACAAGAGATAGTGAATTCTGGTCCTGGCTCGCAGCTGGTGCTGGTGCTCACTGGCTGCAGAGTTGTGTAAGATCTTGTACTGCAGTGCAGATAGTGTTATACAAAGTCTCTGGATTCGAGTTGTCAGAGCCAGCATCGATTGTTTTAGCTGTTGAATACTCCCTTGCAGTACAGATAAAATGGTAAAGCTCCCCCTTTGCCTTCCATTCTGTTGTTCTCAGCCTCTTACTGTAGGGATATTACCTGCAAATAAAGCAAGAAAACTGCACTCAGAATTTGACACTTCCTGAAGCCAAGGGTGTGCACAGTGCATTCTCCCTTAAGAATCCTGGAAACCTTCCAGTTTGGGGGTTTTGCTTTCAAACTTTTTCAATATTTCTCCAGGTTTCACTAAACCCCTAAACAACTTTTCAAAGCCTTTATCTTTACCAGAATACACTTAAAGTGGTACCTAAGCAAAATACTTACATCTGCTTTTGAGTTCTCTTAGAAGAAAGCCCAAGATTTAATAATAGCATCAGTTTGGGGTATGAAAAACAAAATACCAGAGGAAATGGCATGGCCCAAATTTCTACGTTACATGGCAGCGTACACAAAGTGATGACTAACTGAAATAAGTAAAGATCTGCTTAATAATTTCTTGGTAATCCTTTTCAGTAAAATTGGTTCTCCACCCAAGACTCCTGTAAGCCAGGCAGCAGCTACCTCAGCTGGTCCTCCTAATATTGCAACAGAAGTTAATTCTGTGCCTCCAAAATCCAGCCCGTTTGTTCCCAGAGTACCTGTCTACCCTCCACATTCTGATAATGTTCAATATTTCCAAGATCCCAGGACTCAGCTGTCATACGAAGTTCCACAGTACCCACAGACAGGTGAGTGAGATGAGCACTATATCAAACATAGCTCTGAACTTTTTTCTAGATAAGCCTAAATGCTGAGAAATAACTGAGCTCAGTTTTGTGATTGATTTTATTTTTTTTTTAATACCAACTGAATCTTAGTTTAATGGAATACTAACTTGGTTCGTTGCCAGCAGCTCGCTCCCAGTGGTGGTGGCTGTTGCCTCTGTGTGCAGTATGTTACACAGGTTGTACCTCAGCATCCAGAAGAACTTGAACCTGAAGGTCTTTTCATCAACTTTTTTTCTTTTGTTCACATTTAACTGCATTTCTTCAGGCTGGCTCACATCATGGCCTAGCCGTGAGGGTATCCACAGGCAGGATGCAGATGCTTCTGCTGTGAGACTTTGTGAGGCTTTGTGCTTCTCAAATGGTTTTGATAGTTTTCACTCATCTTTCAGGTTGTAGTGTCCATGTTTATATTCAAGCAAACAATTAGGTTGTTCATAAGCTCTCAAAAGGCAGCAGTGTTCAAACAATCCTCTTCAGGGGAAAAAAAGAGTAAGCCAAGTATGAAATCGTTATTTCTGGACAGTTGGGGTTTTTTTAGCAATATGGCTTTTTATATTAGAGGTAAGTATTTTAACTTCCTATATAAAGAAATGCTTAAGATGCTGACTTTTCAGGTCGGTAGTTAGACCACAGTACATAGGAGCAATGGCAGAGAAACTCATTTTCCAAACTGGGTCTGGGTGGTGAAGGGTCAGCACTACCTCTGCAAGCATGGCTGTCATAGATGAAGTGATATTCCAAAGGAAAGCAATAGGGTCAGTAACAGGTTTCTGAAGGGAGACTCTTCCTTCTCGAAAGGTGTACTTCTGAAAACTGCAAATAGTGTTGATAAGGTGTAAAATTCTGGGTCGTTTGTGGTTACATTAAATATGCCTTTTTCCAATTTTTAAGGATATTATCCACCACCTCCAACAGTACCAGCTGGTGTGGCTCCTTGTGTTCCTCGCTTTGTGAGGTCCAATAACGTTCCAGAATCCTCCCTCCCACCTGCTTCCGTGCCATATGCCGATCATTACAGTACATTTCCCCCTCGAGATCGACTGAATTCTCCTTACCAACCTCCTCCTCCGCAGCCGTATGGACCAGTTCCTCCTGTCCCTTCTGGAATGTATGCTCCAGTTTATGACAGCAGGCGCATCTGGCGCCCACAGATGTACCCACGAGATGATATTATTAGGAGCAATTCTTTACCTCCCATGGATGTGATGCACTCATCTGTCTATCAGACATCATTACGTGAGAGATACAACTCTTTGGATGGGTATTACTCTGTGGCTTGTCAACCTCCAAACGAACAGAGGACTGTGCCTTTACCAAGGGTAAGTGAGAGCCAGAAAAGGGGTAGTCTTGGTTCCGAAGGTCATTACTGAGAAGTAGGTAAATAATTAGTATGAACCTCTTCTATTTGTTTGGGGTTACGGTGGTCAAGACGAGTGACCTGGACAAAGTTCTTGGTTTGTGTTTAACTCTTAATAAAATGGGCTGGTAAAATAGACCACTCTAGTCTGCATTAGGACCAGGGCCCCTCTGCCTCTTTAGCTGCCCTGCACATTGCTTGAGTTAATTGCATATTTGAGATTTGTGTTACCATACATGGGCCAGACTCCCCTCCAAATTCTTGTGAAATTCTCCTAGTGATACCTGTCTAGTTATTCTAGGGAATTTGGAGCTCCTGGTGTCTCCCCTGCTGGTTTGTGCCTTCTGATTAGACTGTGAGAGGATGTACAGTCCTGTATTTATTATTGCTAGGAGCCTTGTGGTCATTTGAAGACTGGTTATGATGAGCAGTTAAGACGGAAGCCAGAGCAATGGGCACAGTACCACACGCAGAAAACTCCTCTGGTATCGTCAACCCTTCCTATGGCAACGCCATCGCCAACACCACCTTCTCCTCTCTTCAGTGTAGATTTCAGCACAGAGGTGGGAAGAGAAAGAATTTCTTTATTTTCTGTTTCCGTAAGATGCCATTTAATACTGCTAGTAAAGATTTTCTGCCTGCCATCTGTTGTTCATAAAATTAATTTAATCTTCTAGCAAAAGGGGAGTAATACCTTATAATAATGTAATAATGCGTTCAGTTTCATATTCAGGTGATGCTAAACATGACTGCAAAGAGGTCAAGAAGTGAAGTGATTCAACTTACCCTCACTAAAGAAAATGTAATTTTATTGAACTAGCTTTGTGAACCTCCAGGGTTTTGTGTGGGGAGCAGCAGTTGTTTTCCATAAGGACCTTCCCTTTTGCACTCCAAAGGACACTATGTCATGATGAGTAGACTGAATCAAGCTGCAAATGCGTGTCAAGTCCCAGAGAACACACAGCACTTAAAAGTGGTGGTGTGGTTTCACCCCAGCCAGCAATAAGCACAGCTGCTCACTCCATCTCCCTCTGGTGGGTTGGGGGAAGAGAAAACTTGTGGGCTGAGGTGAAGACAGTTTAATAAATAGAGCAATAAGCTGCAGACACAAGAAGAGCCAAGCAAGGAATCCACCACTTCCACTGGCAGGCAGTTCAGCCAGCCCTGGCTCCATCACATGCAATGGTTACCTGGGAAGACAAACACCAGTGCTCTGAGTGTCCCCCCTTCCTCCTCCTTCCTCCAGCTTTACAGGCTGAGCATGACACCCTGTGGCCTGGAATATCCTTTTGGTCAGTTGGGGTCAGCTGCCCTGGCTGTGTCCCCTCCCAACTTCTTGCACCCCTGGCCTGCTCAGGGGTGGGGAGCAGAAAAGGCCTTGATGCTGTGTAAGCACCGCTCGGCCAGACCGAGCCCATCCCTGTGTTAGCAGCTCTCTTTTCAGCACAAATCCAAGACGTAGCCCCACAGCAGCTGCTACGAAGAAAATTAACTCTGTCCCAGCCAAAACCAGCACAAGTGGCAAAAGGAACTGGTAGAACATGGTGTATGTAGGTGCTGAGTTCTGTAAACAAGAATGGAAACTCCACAAATAGGAATAGTGTGCTTTGGAAGAAAACAGTCTTGTCATATTTTCAGCTTGTGTAAATTAAATGCATCTGGAAAACTAGTTTGAGAACCAGTGTGCTGAGCACCCTCTGCTGTGGTTTAACACTTCCATTGATGGTGTCTGAGGTGTTAGATTCTGGTTGTTCAGAGGCAGCTTTATAAGGTAGGTGTACCTGAAGTCCCTCGGGAGTGCATTCGAGGCAGATCAGGATTTGGTCCTTTTCATCCAGATTGGAGGGTTCCAAGTCACCCTTCTATCTGCCACAGGCTGATAGTTAAAGGAAAATGCATGGCTTCCTCTCAGTTTAATTGCTGTGGGTATTTGCCTGAAGAAACCTGCACTACCCTAGTGACACTGATTGCAGTCCCTTACCTGGGCAGACCAGGCAGTTCCTCGTGGTGGCAAAGCTTGCCTGTCCTGGGCAGCTGGCAGCTGCACTGGTTTGAAACAGCAGAACAGGTTATGTCATCCCCAGGTCTTGACTACAGCTAGAACCCCGTGAATGACTTCAGGGCTAAAAGACATTTACTGCTATTGAATAAAAAATTTATTTTAAGACTGAATTCCCTGTTTTTATTATTCACTGCTTATTTATTCCCTTTTCTGTAGTTCTCAGAGAGTGTCAGTGATTTGAGTGGAACTAAATTTGAGGAAGACCATCTCTCTCACTATTCACCGTGGTCTTGTGGCACTATTGGCTCTTGTATAAATGCTATCGACTCAGAGCCCAAGGATGTGATTGCCAATTCAAATGCCGTGTTAATGGTAGGGGTTTTCTGCATGTTATCTCATCAGTGTAATGATACTTACATGCCAGAGTGTCTTCTGTTTGGTTAAACATGCCTTTGTTTTTAAGGTTGATAGCTTCTATTACTATTTTAAAATAGTTCTGCCCATTTGAAGTTGTTTGGAATGTCTTTTCCCAGTTTTGTAAATAAATAATATGAATCTTCAGTGACAGAATGTAGTGCCAGAAATAAAAATATCTGATGTCTAAACAGCTCTCTTAATAACAGATTTCTGTAAACTGAACTTTTAGCCAAAATATTTTGAGTAGATGGTCTGTAAACTGGTAAGAATTCATTCATTGTAAATGTGTTCTCTGATTCTTAGGGGGTGAATTTTGACTTGCAGATTTTGTTTGTTTTCTCTTCAGAATTATTTTATATAAATGCCTATGTGCTCACACACCTCTTTACAATTTCTGAGGCATCTAAAGCAGTCTCAGAAGACATTGCTGTGGCAGGCTTGACTGGTTAATACGGGGTCACTGTGGGCAGGCCAGAGCAGGTGTTTCCATTGCAGAAACACATTTCCCATTCAGCTTAAGTGCTGTTGTCCACCATCTATGAACAAATAAATCACTGGCCTTTAATCATTGTAAGATTTGATATATTGCCATTGTTTCAGAAAACCTTTACTTTGAAGTTAATCCCACGAGCAATACACACTCGCAGAGAAAAGTTGAAATACTCTGGACCCAGGATAATCAGCATGAACTTAGTCTTGGCTGCTTTCTACCCACAGAGAATCTGTATGAACTGTTTTCCTAGACCTCTTACTTGGTTGGAAGGCACATTCTCTTCTAATAAACAGTTTAATGGCAATAACTCTGGGAAAATAAAATACAACTTAGTTTTTAGCACCCAGTTTCCATGAGGGGAGGAAACAAAAGCAAACTGAAAGACTTTAGAGAACAAAAAATGCTCAGTATGAATTGTGGCATGCAGTTTACCTCTGGAGGGAGGGGTAAGAGCTCATGCTTTTTGGAGACTTTCTGCTGGGTACTGTGTCAGGTTATCTTCATGTTCTACCAAACAAGTGTAACCAAATCCCATCCCAGGTTGCCTTTGGTACTGTCTCCGTGTATAGCAAAGGGTACTGAAAGACCTTAAAGCATAATGGAACAGTTTCTGCCTGGAAATGCAAGCTTGGAAAAGCAAAAACATTTCTTCTTGCACTGGCAGTAACTTTCTAATGTCCAGCTTGCCATTAAAGGGCAGTAGTTACATCAGTGAGGCCCATCTAGGCTCTCTAGTTGGACAGGTTTTCCTGTGTTCATTGTGTTCAACAATAATCAGGAAGTTATTGGCCAGCTGAAGAATCTGAATAACCTCAGAATGTGTCCGTGTATCTTATGTCTCCTCGACACACAGGATTTGGACAGCGGAGATGTCAAGAGGAGAGTGCATTTATTTGAAACTCAGAGAAGGGCAAAGGAAGAAGATCCTATAATCCCGTTTAGCGACGGACCGATCATCTCCAAGTGGGGTGCAATCTCCAGGTCATCCCGCACGGGCTATCACACGACAGATCCTATTCAGGCCACTGCTTCCCAAGGAAGTGCTACGAAGCCCATCAGTGTATCAGGTACGGGTGCGTGCCTGGGGTGCCCGTACCGTGTACATCCCGAGCGCTTTGTCCTCTTCACGCTTACTGTGAAGATGCAGAGGGCTGAAATGCAGTATATCCCCCTTGGAGAACAGAGAAGCTAATGAATGGCATCTTAATTTGCTACAGATTACGTCCCTTATGTCAATGCTGTCGACTCAAGATGGAGTGCCTATGGCTCAGATTCCACCTCCTCAGCACGTTATGCAGAACGGTATGGACTTTCTTCTGCTAGCAGCATCTCCTAGAGCTTGCTGTTCTTCAGAATCCTGAAGGGGGGGAGGAATCTGGAATTATTAATGGACAGGCTTAATTTTACAGTAAAAGATTATGTTTGGGGTTTTTTCCCATCCAGTATAAACCCTTGGAAAAAAACTAGGTTAAACTTGTGTAGTCTTAATACTTGATGCAGCTAATAATACCCAGTGACTAGCAATGTATCCCTTGAGAGACCTAATCAAAGAATTGGGACTCAGGTACTGCCAAGCTGTCAGCTCAAAGTCTGCAGTCTTCAGTTGTCTCTCAAGTTTTCTTGCCTCATCTTAGTCCCATGTAAAATAAGGATGTTTGCTTCGGATAATGCCTCAAGGTAGTGTGAGTCCCAGGAAGGATAGAGGACATTATCACTTAACTTCTGTCCAGAAATGTAATGTGATGTTGACAGACTAATGAAGTTTATGGTGCCTTTGATTTAGACAACTTGTTTTTAATTCCTACTTTTGCTTTTTTTTCCTTGTAAAGGGACAGGTTCATAGTTGCAGATTTATCTGGTCACAGAAAGCATTCCAGCACTGGAGATCTTTTGAGTATTGAATTACAGCAGGTGAGATCAGAGATTATAACGTGTGGGGTTCTACTAATTAAAAAAAGTTATTTAGCAAAATGATCTTTACATAAATTTTCTTAGGGTAGTCTACAGAAGATAATACAATTGACAACATGATCAGTAAGGGTTAAGCAGACCCAAGTCCTGCAGTAATTAGTATGATGATAAGGACTGTTAACGTGAGGGGATGGCTGTTTTGGGGGAAGGTGGTAGGCCTGATACATCAGCTGATGCAGAACAAAATAAATGCTGGGTGTTAAAGGAATACAGAGGTAGCCACTGAGCATGAGGACTCTGCTGGTTTCTTTTGCCATTTGGCTATACATTAAGTGTAGTTGTTGGTAACTGATACGTTTCTTCCCGCAGGCCAAAAGTAACTCATTGCTACTGCAGAGAGAGGCGAATGCACTAGCCATGCAGCAGAAGTGGAATTCTCTAGATGAAGGCAGTCGTCTTACCTTAAATCTCTTAAGCAAGGAAATTGATTTGAGGAATGGTGAGGTAAAGAAAGGGGTTAATGGGGATTAAACAAATCATCTGAGTTTTTTTTATGTATACATAAGTGTATTCACTTAAACTAAAATTCTTAGTTTTGACATTCCCAAGTATTTATAACATATTCTGTGCAAGTTACATCACTTTTGTTGCACCCAGTTATTTCCCTGGGATCAAGCAGGTGCCCTACTGTGCTGCTGCTCCAATCTTCCCTTTACCAAATGGAAAGACTGTGGCAATCCATTTTCACACAGGCATTACTTTGTCTTCTGCTTGTACGTGCTGTAAATCTAAATGTTCTGTCATGGACTCTACAGGATGCATTTTATCTCTCTGTACTTAAGTGGGATTAGATTTAGCTTTGTATCCAATGTTGTCTATGCCCCAAGTTCTGTTTGTGTCTAACGAGCTCTTTTGTATTGTGGAAATGGTGTGTCCTAGAAATGCATCTGCTGTTTTTCTGTAATACTGAGTGGTTTGTGAAGCAGGTGAAAAGCCAACTCGATATTTATGGAACATATTAATTATTATTTTTTTTTAGACCCTTTATACTGAAGACTGTGCAGACACAAAGCCAGATCGAGACATTGAACTGGAGCTGTCAGCCCTTGATACAGATGAACCCGATGGGCAAGGTGAACAAATAGAAGTAAGTACAAAAAACTGTGTGTCTGAAGAGGTCACTGGGTCCTGTCATTAGTTATTAACAACACTTCTAAGATGTCCTTGTGAATTAGTCAATGTTGATAGCAAAGCCTTTTGCTTTTAGTGCTATTAAATATTTGCCTTCTTTTAACACTAGGGGTCTCATATTTCTTATTCCACTACCTGGAGGTTAATAGGGCTGAAGTTAAACAGCTTTCATAGCTTTCAGCTTTTTGCTCTTCGTCTTCTGCTGGCATTAGCAATGGTGGGGAGTCCATTCCTTTTCCCTTCTCCTCCAGTGCTGAAGCTGTAGTTAAGAATCTTTTACACTGAAGTTTACATTTAGATGTGATAACTTAATTTAAACTTTGTGCTCGCCTGATTTGATCAGTAATTTAAATTATTGTAATCCAGTGTTCCTTCCTTTATTGACACTGCTACTACATTGTTTGTAGCTCTGTGCATCTGCCCCAGTTCCTTCTGTGCTATTTCCTCCTTTGCTGTGCAACCATAAAATGTCCTGGTGTTCATTCCAAGCATTAGGATCAATTGATTTTTGTTTGGGTTTTTTTAAGCATCATACACTTAAATTAAGGTTCTTATCTGGAACATACTCCATAATACATTCCAGTACTGGCTACAGCTTTTGTTTGCTCTGCCCCTGGTATGTGGTGCAGTTACACAGATTGCCACCACATGGATGGAATGACTTTTAGCTTAAGCTTTTCCTACCCCTAACTGCTGAATAGGCTCTCACTGAATTGCCTCCTGTATTGCCCGATAAACCATGGTTTGAACAACTGTTTATTCTACTGTGGTCATTCACTGCCATCTTTGAAGAACTGTGTTTTCCTATGGTAGAATGTGGTAGACATTCCACCAGTAGGAAATAAAACCAAGGAGTCTTATGCTAAGATTCCTTTCTCCATCATCTTTACCTAGTGGGATGTAATAGGACAGCTGGTAGTGACAGTACTGACGGACGTTTTTCCTTTTCTCCTGTAGGAGATTCTGGATATACAGCTAGGTATTAGTTCTCAAGATGATCAGCTGCTCAATGGAACAACTGTAGAGAATGGGCACCCACTAAAGCAGCACCAGAAAGAATCTATGGAGCAGAAGAGACAAAGTTTAGGTGAAGACCTTGTGATTCTGTGAGTGTTAGACAAACCAGCAGTGTCTGCCAGTAATAGCCAAACCGCAGCAGCAGAATAGTTGGAGCATGGTTGTTTAAGGAGGAGCTACGTACCTACTCAGACTTGGATTAGAGACCTGCGTTGTGTATACATGGCAAAGTGAGAAGAACCCGTTGAGAAATAGAATTAGGTCACAAATACAGAGTCACAGGCTGGTACCACCGTTCGTATGCGTTGTTGTAACCGTACACACTGAACCGTGCCACACCTGGTCAATACCTTCCACGCTCAGTAAGCAAAAAATGCAAAAGTATTTTTATAGTTAACAGAAGTTAAGGAAAAAAAAACAACCCACAACTTCAAAAGGTTAAATGTCATACTGTTTGCACAAATCTCCATAGAGAGGTAGTTTTTAAAATAGACTGTTTTAGGTTTCTATGTTCTCTAGTCTTTAACGTGTAACGCAGCCTTTGAAAATGAGGCAGACTACAGTTGAACACCTCGAGCGTCCCGTTCCGTAGTGAGATGTTTAGCCTGTTGCTAAAATTGAGTTTGTCAGTATTTATTTAATGCACACAATTCAGTTCAGGATACTTGTGCATGTACTTGTTTAATATTTGTGTAACTTATTTTTCTCCTCAGGGAGGAGCAGAAAACAATCCTGCCCGTAACTTCTTGCTTCAGTCAGCCGATCACAACATCTGTTAGCAATGCAAGCTGCCTGCCNTATTATATAATGTATATTTTTTTTAAAAAAAATAATATTGGGGTCATGCATTTCCTGTGGACTCTTTGATACTTCAAGCCCCTCTCGCATTAGCATTCTGAAGAAAAAAAAAAAAACTTACTTTACTAGGGTAAGGCGTTCACTTTCCACAAACAAATGGAATTTGGACATTGTTTTACTTAAGCTTAAAGCAGCTTTTTATGAGTTTGTAGCAATCCGGTGCGGTATCTGAGCCATTCTTGTTTCCAATGGCTTCTGTAGAAAACTAACAACTCAGTTATTTAAACTAGCAGGATCCTACGATGATACATCTAGTGAAAGGAAGACTAACTTATTTGTCTCTATTTTGTTTCATGAGAGAAGAACTCGTGTCTCGTTGCAGCTGCTTTTTCTTTAGTTGTGGAACTTTGCATGGAGTATTGTTTCCTGTTTGAAGACTGAGAGGTGGAGATTTGGACTTGAGACTTTTACAGGGTTAACACACCATTAGCTTTGCACTGCTGCGGTATTTGCAGGTCTGTGGTGCAGTGCTTTGCTGCAGCTTTTTGTTTCCATTCCCCCCCACCACCCCCAATTTCTGCTTTAGAACTGTAGATACACATACACAGGCTACTTGTCCAAGTAAAAATGTCAGAAGTAAACCAAGTGCCTAAGTCCTCCAGCTAATGTAGTAGGTATTGATTTCCCCAAGTGATACGTGAAACGATTTTCAACCGTTTTGAGAGGTTATGCACTAATTAATGTAACAGCAATTGTGGTTTTCCTTTTTTTCTTTCTTTATCAATAGTTCTCAACTTGGAGATTATAGAATCCAGATGACTTGGCAAAAAGTATCAGGTGCTCTTGGCTTTCCTTTGAAAACCCTGTATGTAGTGTTTGCACTGACTAACAAGATGGTATTGCTGTTTTTTGTACTGTTTTGTTTTTAATTTAAACTAAATATTGGGAATTTAAGGCGGTCGTATTACCTTGTTAAATGTTGTTAATTTTGTATTCAGGTTTAATTTTTGCTTGTTCAGTGGCAACTTATTTTCAAAGACCTTGAAAATACAATAATATAGCATTATCTGACCTTCAGAGTGCTGAAAAGTGTATGAATTTATGCCCTGTTAAGATGTGACTGAGAATCATGTTAGACATGTCGACTGTAAATTGGTTTTCACAAATACACATGAACTAGAGCCCTGGGCATATCTNTACCTACTCAGACTTGGATTAGAGACCTGCGTTGTGTATACATGGCAAAGTGAGAAGAACCCGTTGAGAAATAGAATTAGGTCACAAATACAGAGTCACAGGCTGGTACCACCGTTCGTATGCGTTGTTGTAACCGTACACACTGAACCGTGCCACACCTGGTCAATACCTTCCACGCTCAGTAAGCAAAAAATGCAAAAGTATTTTTATAGTTAACAGAAGTTAAGGAAAAAAAAACAACCCACAACTTCAAAAGGTTAAATGTCATACTGTTTGCACAAATCTCCATAGAGAGGTAGTTTTTAAAATAGACTGTTTTAGGTTTCTATGTTCTCTAGTCTTTAACGTGTAACGCAGCCTTTGAAAATGAGGCAGACTACAGTTGAACACCTCGAGCGTCCCGTTCCGTAGTGAGATGTTTAGCCTGTTGCTAAAATTGAGTTTGTCAGTATTTATTTAATGCACACAATTCAGTTCAGGATACTTGTGCATGTACTTGTTTAATATTTGTGTAACTTATTTTTCTCCTCAGGGAGGAGCAGAAAACAATCCTGCCCGTAACTTCTTGCTTCAGTCAGCCGATCACAACATCTGTTAGCAATGCAAGCTGCCTGCCCATCAGCACGTCAGGCAGTGTTGGCAGCCTCATTTTGAAAACCGCTCACATTATGTCTGAGGATAAAAATGACTTTTTAAAGCCTGTTGCAAATGGCAGGATGGTTAACAGCTGAAAGGCATTCATCTTTCCAGCTTGTGACCACACCACGGAAGCATTTACACTAGCTTTTTATATATATAATATATATTATATAATGTATATTTTTTTTAAAAAAAATAATATTGGGGTCATGCATTTCCTGTGGACTCTTTGATACTTCAAGCCCCTCTCGCATTAGCATTCTGAAGAAAAAAAAAAAAACTTACTTTACTAGGGTAAGGCGTTCACTTTCCACAAACAAATGGAATTTGGACATTGTTTTACTTAAGCTTAAAGCAGCTTTTTATGAGTTTGTAGCAATCCGGTGCGGTATCTGAGCCATTCTTGTTTCCAATGGCTTCTGTAGAAAACTAACAACTCAGTTATTTAAACTAGCAGGATCCTACGATGATACATCTAGTGAAAGGAAGACTAACTTATTTGTCTCTATTTTGTTTCATGAGAGAAGAACTC
>VWZY01012110.1:85109-98932 GCA_013399075.1 Chloroceryle aenea
CCACCCCCCGGTACCAAGGGCTCGCCCCGCTGTGCGACGGGTGACAGTTTGGGGGACCCACGCTGGGGGTGCCCCCGTGCCCGGGAGACTGCTGTAGTTCACCCAGCTCTTGCCTCTGCCCTGCAGTGAGGGGTGCCAGTTGGTAGATCTGTTGCAGGGGGCAACTGGTCCCAGCTCCCATGGCACTGGGGGGGTGGCCCTGTCTCTAATCGGTGCCGCTGCCACGGCACGGGGTGTGAGGGGGGGGTTGCCCCAGGGCTACACAGCCTCACAGACCAAGGGGCTCAGAAGCAGGTACTTAACTGCTGCACACAGCGATCCTCTGAGCCACCACCTGGCCTGGAAGCCCAGGGAGGAGAAATATCTTTGATTTCTAAACTAGGGAAACATCCGAGTTTTAGGTTTTGGACTTTTAGAGGAACCAAGAGCTTTGCTTTATTATTTTACTGGTGTCAGCAGTGGGGTGTAGGTTGAACTGAGGAGTCTTACTCCAGTAACCGGGTGGTAATGAGGTGGGGGAGTGACAGGCTGCTTGTGGTGGATAAGTGTGTGTTTGCATTTCATGCTTTCTCCAGACCACAGATAATTATCTCATGAGCAAACATCATATTTGAACAGCTGAATTGTTAAGGGTTTATGACTTGCTACCCAATATTTGGATAGTGTGCTGAGAAACCAGTAGGTCATATGAAAAAAAAACTAGCCAGCAAACAGCAGAAAAACCCAAACGAAAACAATCTGGGCTTCATACACTTCCAAGAAACAAGTATTTTTGATTAACTATTGTATATGTCTGTCATGGAATGCTTCTTCATCCTCCTTTTTGTGTGGTGCAGGTGCTGAGTTTTTATTCTCAGTGTGGTTCATCTTAACAGAGCAGTTTTTTAGGAGCCTCTCAAGGGGATCATTAAATCATTGTGCTTTTCAGCCATTCAGCTTTGGGAGTTTTCTGTGTTTATCACCATTTTTATCCCACAGCTCTCCTATTCTGGTTTGTTCCCATTCACTGACCATGTAAAATTAGATACAGGGTGTTGTTCGCTGGGTCCTTAAAGATTCAGGAAACTGGGTTGGTGTGAGGGGAATGGTGGGTGTTTGTCAATCATTAGACCCTTCCCAGGGTGCTCGTTTGTGGTGTTTTTCAAGACCCTTTTGGTCTAGATGTTCCTCTGTATCCAGGCCAGACCAGTTAATAGCTTTAGATGGCAAAATTTGCTGGGTTTATAGCTTGGGTGAAATGAGTTTTGTGGGTTTCAGACAGCTTCGTGCATGGGCAGGCTGTTGTTGTTTTAATAACCCAGTGCAGCTGCACAAATCCAACAGCCTGGGTGTGGGGCACAGCTGCCCTGGTAGCCTCCCCTCACTGCTGGGCACAGGGCTGGGGGCTTCATTCTCCAGCCATCGAACCTCGAGTGCTTCCGTGCTTCTAAATGTGATGAGTGGCAGTGTGTGTTGCTTAGCCCAGGCTTTACAATTGGGTGTCTTGCTTTTGGTTTTGCTTTAAAAATGGCTCTTTTCTCTTGTAAACTATGTTGTAATCTCCATTTCCTTGTGAATTAAAAAAAAAAAGAGGAAGTTCCTCTTAACACATTGTCAGTGTAGAGAGAAAAAGTGCAGTTCTGAGTCAGGCCAGTAAGTTTCTGTAAGTCATCTCAACCCTTCCTTTCTTATCCTGAGGGTTTGTGTGTCTGCTCATAGCACCTCATCTGAATTATCCCTGTTGAAGTTACCAATCACATGACTAAAACCATAACCTGAGAACTAAAGAGTTCCTTCTTCATTTGCTGCTTTTATCTGATTTATATTTTTCTAAGTGGATTGCCTCTGCAGTTTCTGGGTTAGATTTAAGATGCAGTAAAGTTGATTGAGTTTTTGGTAGGGTTAATAACTGGTTGAGACTTTTTTTGGGCAGAAATGTGTTCAGAAAGTCTTGATTTTAATCCAGAATTTCCATGTAGGGAGCAACCTATCTCTGCAGTCAAGCTCTGGGGAGTTAATGGGTAATGTACACGTTCAAGCACAAGGTACAGTGATGGGAATTGATAAATGTAGGGTGCCCACAAATCACAGCCTGCAGGCTGGTGCCTCACAGGAGGTTTTTGCACAGACCAAGTGACTGTGACTCAAATGGGAGGCTCAGAGGACCTCGAATTCTGACGTACCCTGGGTACTGGGCTATGATGGGTCTTCTGGTGGCCACTCTGCCTTGCCAGTAATGTTTGTCTGGGTGACTTCTTCTATCCAGCATCCTTAGAGGGTTGTTCTGCCTGTGGAGGAAGATGGTATTAGGGGTCTACAGAGTGTATTCTTAGGAAGGAGGTGAGTGGGCACCATGGGACCTGACACTGTCCCCAGGCGCTGCTGATGCTGAATGATCCCCGTCATGGGGTCTTCCACACCAGTGACCAAGAGAGCAGCAGATGGTGGGTTCTGGGTTTGGTATCACTGTGCAGGGAAGCCATGAAGTCCTCTCACCCTCACTGTGAGCATTGCCTGCTGCAGGATTTGTCCCCCAGCTGCACGCTAGGGTAGGAGCTGTGTGTGTGGTACAACTGTTTGTTCACCTCACCTCTCGGTGCCCCTGTCCTCTAGGGAAAACCTTGTCCTTGAGTTACATCTCTTGCCTGACAAAGCAGGTAGGGCTGCCTGCTCTGCCCATTCCTGTTTGTAAAGCCTTCTGAGACCTTCAACAGTTTGGACAAGCAAAAAACAAGAATTTCCAGCTCTCCAGTCACACTTACGCATTATCTGGTTTCCAGGAGCCTTTGAATGGCCATTCATTTTCCCTGGGTAGGTGTTCGACTTCCTCAGCCGTTCTGCCACTTGTCTAGGATCCCATCTTGATGAGTCTCACCTAGAAAACAATGTGTGCACGAGTTGTTGTTACAGACTCCTGCTGGCTCCCGGGGGGCAGAGTTCTTCGCAGTAATAGGTTTCGCATGTGGCCCGGTCCCTGTGCGGTATCCTTGGGACAGCATTGTTCAGAGGAAGCCTTGCCTGCGTTTGAATAGCGCTCGGGGTGCCAGGAGGAAGAGTTGGAGGAAAGGGAAATGGGGGAGCTGCTGGTTTGTCTCCCGTTCACATCAGATGACAGGAAGTGGAAATTGAGGTTGGCTGCGGTGATCTGCGCAGCGCGGCGGGGCCGCAGCTGGGCCAACAGCTCTGGATCGCCCAAGGTGTTGCCATAGTGAAGCTTTTTACATGTGCTCACTTTTGGGTTGGTGTGGGTTGGTTGTTTGGGGTTCTTTTGTTTGTTTGTGGGGGTTTTTTTGTTTGCTTTTTGTGAGTTTGTTTGGTTTAGCTTTTTGTGATGTTTTCTGTTGTTTTCCCTCAAGGCTTTGGTTTTTCTGTGGCGGGTCTTCTTTGGGCACCAAAGTCCTCTTGGCTCAGACAACTACTTGCCAAATTACTGCTAATGCCCTTGCTATGTTAACAACAACAAATTGCAATCACAGCCTGAAGCTCTTAGTTGGACAAGACTTCAGTTCTGAGGCCTTCCATGGAGAGCAGGTGACCTGCAGTTGTAAAAATGGCATGTATGGTTGGAAAGAGTTTGTGTCATCTAAAGGTTCTGAATAGGTTCCACAGATTACTTCTAGGCTCTTAGTGACCTTTCTTGTAAAGGATCAATGACCACTTTATTGGTAAGAAAGTATTATTTGCATGTGAAGACTCTCAGAAAAAAGACCCACCAAGTGGTGTTCTTAGCAGGGCAGCTGTGGGGTTTTGCCCTTGCAATGAGAATCGTCGTTGCCCTTCCACTGCCTCTGCAATTGCCAAAAGGGGAGCAGTGTTCTGGTGGTAATGACTTTGTGTTCACACTGCTGAAACTGGGAGGGCTTCTTGTAGCAATCTGTTTACAGAAACAAACCTGTGGTGTGTTTACATATTTCTGGAGGCTCTGAAAGTTCAGTGTGGGGGGGTTTGGAGACATGTGATGTACACAGAGTTGGTGTTTTTACTCACACAGCTGGGACTGCCTGTTGGTAGCTTGAGGTGTGGTGGAGAAACCTGACCACTGTGTAACCTGCTCCTTTTTTCCCTGCTCTTGTTGTTCTGTCTCCCTCACCTGCTGAGCAGAGACTGAGGGTTCATAGGCCTCTTGGAAGACCATGTGCCTCATTTGTATTCCGAAGGATGTAGGAAGCTTTCCATAATCAATTACAATGCATTTATTCCTCTGGGAGATAACTTGGCCCTCCTGCACTGCTCATCTGAACACTTGCTGCACCTTCACCTCTTTAAAAGTGCACATCCTGAATGTCCAGGGTGACCCATCCTGTGAGATGACTCACATTCCTGGAACCTTCTTGCCTAGCTCCAGAAGCTTAACAAAGGGCTAAAACCCTTTTCAAACATCCTATCAGGCTTTATTAGGAAAAATGTGGTGTCTGCCCTTCCTATCTGGACTGTCCCTAAAGCTGTGTGGTGCATTTGACTGTCTTGGACCATTCTGACCATTCGTGTCTGGAGGTGCCAGGAAGGTTTCACCCAGTGCCTGGTGCTCCGTGTGCACTCTGAGCTATCCTGGGGGTGTTCAGAGGGCTGAGTGTTACCTTGGTAGCTGAAAATTTGGCTTAAGACTCTGTGGCTTGCTAAGGGATGCTGTACAGCTGATCAGAAGACAAGTCCTAAGCCATCTTATTAAACCCTCAGACAGTTGAACACCAGGAGTGGGGCTGTGGAATGGTGCCAGGTGTAATTTTCAAGGTCAGCCTCTGCTCTTGAGCACTTTGATCCCAGGGAACCACAAAAAGCTGCAAAGAACTTTCAGGATTAGATGTGGCCCATACAGCAAATGTGCTCCTTGTTTTAAGTTGCCCAGTGCACTAGATGCTAAGCAGACGGATTTATCCTGGCTTTCCCCAGTTTTATTGGAAACAGTACACTCCTCACTGGATGGCAGGAGGGTAATTGGCTGAGGAAGTGTCACTGAAAAGCTGTGTGAGCCACAACCACTGGCAGATTTAGTCTGGATGTCACTGAGGTGCCTTTTTTTGCCTGGTCTGCTGTGAATTCCTGGTTGCAGTTTGTTCTGTTTATTCTTCTGTCTTCCTGCTTCCCCACCTCTGCCAGGCATGTGGGAGAGCAGCTGCCTTTTGGTGGGATCTGGCCGTGTCCTTGTCAGCGTGCTGACACCACTTGGGAGAGGGAAAGGATGGGACTAACAGAGCCTGCGTGGGGAGAGGGAGGGCAGCAAGGGTAGCTGGGATCCTGAGGAGTGCAGGGTGCTGTGGGCTAGAACTGCCTGTGCAGGGAGAGGGATGCAGGGGATGGTGTTTCAGGAACATACACCAGGGCTGGGGAGGAGGAGACCCGATGCTTGTGCTTGAAAACAGGTGGGACTTAGAGGCAGGAGGCAAAGCCCTCCCAGACCACCCAGGAGCCATGGTTTAATTGTCCAAAAGCCAACCCTGTGCCCTTCAGCTGGCACCATGGGGAGGGAAGCTTTGTGCCTTGGGGTTTTAGACCAGTCACCCAAAGTGCAGCTTGAGAGTGTGGGTGCTAAAGAGTCACTGTGCAGGCACCCACCTCTGCGGGTGGGTGGGAATGTGTGTGTGTAACTGAGTGTGAAACCTCTGTGTGTGGTGGGGGATTCCTCTCTGTCTCCTCACTTTCACCACTTTAAAAGTTGTTGTAAATGTTGTCTTCTCCACTTCAGGTACCACCTTCTCAAACTCCTTCAGAAGTTTGGCAAAGTAAAGCAATTTGACTTTCTCTTTCACAAGTCTGGAGCTCTGGAGGGGCAGCCAAGGGGCTACTGCTTTGTGAACTTTGAAACCAAACAGGTATGTATCTCTTATCCAAAACTGATACAAATCACTGGCTCCTTTCCCCATTATTTTTTATGTTAATATGAAGCTAGACCAGGGAGGGATAAATGAAATACCTCATCCACAGCCACCCACGGACTCTAACAGCTCCACTCTGTGGCAGCCACTCCTGGGAGCAGCAATAGTGATTTCCTTTCTCCTCTGCTGTCTTTTTCCCAAATCCTGTTTTCTGATGCTCATAAGAAGGGCCCAGTTCTTTGGTCCACTGTTGTAGCAAGCTCCTGGAGTTGTACTGTGGAGATGCTGTGGTACCCTCAGAGCCTGGGACCACCTGAAATCCAGACCTGCTCTGAAGTTCTCCTGTTTTTCCTTTGGCTTCAGGAAGGCCCAAATACCAACTCGTGTGATGCTTCCAGATGTACAGCATGAGGAGGGACAGCACCACATAATCTTCAACTGCTACAAATCAAGTTTTATGGGTGTGTCCCAAAACCTGGAACAGCACCAAGTAGATAATGTCCCCAGTGTGAGTGAGCAGGAGCTGGAATAAGCATAAATAGGTGTCAGTGATGACATGTGTCTTGTTGTCATAAGTCAGTGTTTTCTGGAGAAACTCCTGTAGCACAAACCTCCCTCAAAATACTGTTCCCGTGGCCTCTAGTTTGGGTATTTTCCAAACTCCTGATCATTTTCCCAACTTTTAATTTGCTCTTTCACTTGTTTTGGAGGAGGAAAAGAAGAGAAAGAATAAACTGGTAAGGCTGATACAAGTCTGGTTACTCAGATGTTGGATTCTTCCAGAGAGATTCCTGGATTGGAATGCAATAGGGTAAACTTTTATTGCTGTCAGTTGGCTGCACTTCCAGAAGACTGATTAACAAAGGAAAAAAAAAAAAAAGTCTCCTTACATCTGAGTCAGTTTTGACTAAAGAAGTGGTTTGTTTATTGAACTGTTTTCCTGTGCAGGAAGCAGAAAAGGCGATCCAGTGTCTCAATGGGAAACTGGCCCTTTCCAAGAAGCTGGTGGTGCGGTGGGCACACGCGCAAGTCAAGGTAAGCTTCCTGCTGTAAAGGAGAACTCCTTTTCAGCTGCACAATTGGCAAACTTTACAAATATTAAGGAGCAATTTTTTTTCAAGGGTGTCTTAGCCTGTGAGACAATTTCAGGCTGTTCTAGATCACTCGTAGAAGTGGTGTCCTCAGTCTGCCTCTCCTCTCGTCTGCCTGAATTATGCTGGGTTAGCCGTGAGTTTAACCTGCCCCTCTCTGGAGGGAGCTGCTGCTGAGAGCTGTGTGAACCATGAGACTACTTCTGTAAATGTCCAAGGTTTAAATTTGGCTGAGAGCTTGGATCCTTCCCTTGATTTCCCTCCCTTTCTGGATAGATGTGTGGAAATTCCTAATTGCTAAGTACTTCGTTACTTTGTCCCCCTTCTGAAAGCACTTATGTGGCAGCAGCTCTAATTACTTTGACTTTCAATGTGAAATATGTAGCTAAATACCTTTTAGTCCTTGCTGTGTTGCATAAAACATCGAGTTTTTAATGCTAACTTAGGCAGTACCTTCTGGAACATCCTTGGTTTAATTTCTTTTTAAATTCCTGTCTCTTGTCCTGCAGTTATTTGCTACCTGGTATTTGCTAAAGCCATTTTGAATAAGTTTTTGTGGATAAAAGGATTTTGGGGGAGGCAGAAGGGAAGCTGCTTGTTGCTGTTTTCCTTTGGGTAGTTTACTTTTAGCACGTGTTCATTATCCTACAAGCAGCTTTTGACCCTTTCTCTTAGCAAGTACCCAAAGGATGCTAAAAAAGCCAACCCTAACCAGGTATCTTCATTAAAGGAGACCACGTTGTTTTAATTACTGACTTCAAGGGCTTCAGGCTCTTGTCAGCACATCCAAGCTTGTGCAAAGCCAGGCTCCATTTTCCTTAGCTCTGTAGCTACCCGAGCGCCACGTGCTTCCGGATGCCTGAGGAATGATCAGGCCATAAAAGGCACTTCAGGCAGAGCAGAGAGTGTCTGCTCAGCTGGGAGTTCAGGGGGGAGCTCAGCTCGTGGCTCCCTGGGGTCTGATGAGGAACATGCAGGAATCATCGGTTCAGTTTGCGTGGTGTTCTCTGATCTGTGAATGCAAAGATTTAACACCACAAAGATTTTTAACACCACAAAGACTTAACACCACAAAACTTTGGCTTGTTACAGCAAGTGTTTATTTTAGACAATACCAGCACCATGCTAAGTAGTTTTTAAGATGAGTGGCCGAGGCTCAGCAGACACTGTTGGTTTGAGCAACTCTGCTGAAAAACAAACCTGACCTTGTGCCAAGCGAAATAAGGAAGCAGAGCTCTGTGAATAGTTCAGGAGGCCCGTTGCCCGCAGAGATGACAGACTCACAAGCTGCCTTTTAGAGAAAGGAGGTGGGTCCTAGGCTGGACTGTTTTTTTTCTCTTTTTTTTTTCTTTCAGCACTGCACAGTTCTGTGCAGTCATGTGCTTGAGTTGCCTTCTGACTCTGCACACTGTCTGTATACAGAGCATAGCAATACAGCTCAGTAGTTACCTTAAAACTGACCATCTCTGCCTCATGCCTTCTACAGAGGGGAGCAAGGAATGGTAGGATAAGGACAGGATAAGGTCTTGGGATCTGTAGCACAGTGCACATGAGTGTTCAGTATCTGAGTCTGCATTCCATGTTGTTACTAAACAAGTAACTGTGGTTGGGATTTGTTTCAGTGTTTGGCCACCAAAATAATTCCTAGCAAAAGCCTCACCAAATCCGAGGTGATGTTAATGCAACTGTAAAGTGCATCTGTGGGCAGATGTCTTTCTTTGGAATGCCAGCTGATTTCAATCCCTGGTCTTCTGTTTGCAGAGATATGATCACAATAAAAATGAGAAGATCCTTCCAATCAGCCTGGAGCCATCTTCCAGCACAGAGCCTCCCCAGTCTAACCTAAGGTAGGAGATGGGGTGGGTGAGAGGTGACCAAACTGGGGTAGTGGCAGGGAACAAAGTTCTTCCATTTCAGGAAGATCTAAAGTAGGTGACATGATGTTTGTGCTAACAAGCTAACGTGGCAGAAGAGCCATTCTTGAACGGGCAGCATGCTGTGAAGTAACTCGTTTGATGTGGGACACTTCAGACTTGAAGTTCATTTTCTGATGTGTGAAGCTACTAGGGCAGTAGGAAGGAAGAGGTGAGGAGAGGAGCTGGGAGCATGTAACATTCCAGCTCCTTTGGCCAGAGTGTGCTTTGCTTCGTGTGAATTTCAGCAAGAGGTTTTGTACTGATTTGATTAAGCAAAATGCTTATGAACAAGAATTTCTACTCTAGTGGAACGAGATTAAACCAAAATCACAGGCAGTACATCACAGAAAACTAATTCATTATTTTCTTTGCCAGTGTTAGGGCTGGTGGATCATCTTTGTCTCATGTGGTTAAATTCTCCAGCCCTTCCACTTACCTAAAGCATGTAGTGCTGCTTTGCTAACTTCCAGTTTGGTTGAAAGGGTGGGTGATTATTTTTTTTTTCCCCTGTGTTCCGTCAGTGGAACCCTGCAAGGAACCAGGACTGGGGATAATGATAAAATGAGCTTAGAATTCAGAAGGAACATGCTAGGAAGAGCAGAGAGACTGGAGTTGTGCAGATTGAGCTGCGTCAGTGGTGTGCAGGAGTTGCTCTGGTGAGGTGGCTGCTGCAAGAACCCACAGCAGAGAAGGGAACATTCCTCGGTCTGTACCCAACGGAGTGAATAACAAAAGTCCTAGGAATCTGGGGTGTAACCAAGGATAGCTTCTCCCTTTGGGATAAACCTTGCTAATGCTGAAATAATGTTTCTCCCTGACCTAATTAGAGCCTGGGGTTTTCCCATCCTGAGCGGTCTCATAGCTGGGAGGAAGTCTGGCTTTCATTTCTCTGCTGTTTCCACAGCCTTGTCTGGGCTGAGCTCTGCTGCACATGCTCAGACCTCTTTAAATGACATCATTGCACATGAAGTAGGAAGCCTTGTTGTGTACTCGTCTCACTCAGTGTCCTCAAGAAAGCACTGAGTAGGTGCAGGGACTGTTAATTTGTGGTACTGTGATGCATCTTGGAGGAGCAAATCCACGCTGAGGACTGAAATGAAGTAACCTGGGCTTTAAGCAGTAGATTCCTGCCTCCCAACTTGACACTGCTTGTGGAGGCAGCGATGGGGGCTGCCTAGCCCCTCCTCACGTGACCGAGCATTTGCATGCCAACACCACCTCTGGGTTGCTGCAGTCTGATTCCACGCTAAGACAGCTCAATTTCTCTTCTGCTTTTCCTCTTTCCAGTGTCAGTGCAAAGATAAAGGCCATTGAAGCCAAGCTGAAAATGATGGCAGAAAACCCAGATGCAGAATACCCTGCAGCACCTGTTTATTCTTACTTCAAACCACCGGATAAGAAAAGGACTACTCCTTATTCCAGAGCCGCCTGGAAATCTAGGAGATGATGCTTATGAACGGATAACGGTAGCGAGAAGAGCTGCTTAGTGCACCTGGAGTCCTCCAATGCTTATGTACTTTGTAGAGTGAGAAGGATACTGGGCACAAGGCCCCTGCACGTGGCACCTGAGGTGGCTTGCGGCACCTTAGGTGTTCTGCTGAATGCTCCTCACTGCCAGTGCAGCTCCGCAGCTGAACGCTGTTCAGAAAAGTAGGTTCCCTTCAAAGCCTCTGATGAACACGCAGACAACCTCTCGTTAGTGTGCATTCATTAGCAAGATTAGCAACAGTAACCAGTCTGTGGAGTAAAGCACATCCAAAAATACTCCATTTAACTGATTACTTTTTAAAGTATTTTTGAACAAAAAAAGTATTCTGATTTGTGTTTTTAATGGAGGGGAAGCACTTGGTTTTGATTAACATTCTGTAGTTACCATGGAAAACTTTTTCATCTCAATAAAACTCATTTAAAATAGATCTTGCAACACTTTTAGTAACTGTGCATGCAATATCTTCTATGCACCAAAGCAAATTGATTTCGCTTTTCGCTTTTCAAACTTAAAAGTATTGCTTTATGGTGTGCTAACCTTAAGATGATGACACAGCACAGGTATTTCCAGTGTCATTTAAGCTGTAGGTGTGTGTCTTCCTGTAGGAACTGGTGTATTTACACCCCCCTGAGGTCTGTGCAGTGCACTAAGCTCCAGCACGCAGCAGTGGCAAGTCTGACGTTAGCGCTCCGTCATCCCCCGTGTGTCTTCATAACCCAGATGTGACAGTGTGGGGATGACACTGCAGCCTGCGAGACATCTGCCAAGCACCTGACCTTGGTGTTTGCCCACCAACTGGTCTCCAGCTTCTGGGTTTCTCTGGCTGGTGAAGGTGCTGGGTTGCCTCGCGGTGTGAAGTGGCACAAGTGGTGGTGGTGAGGTGGTTCCGCTGTGTGCTGAGCGTTACCTGTGTGGGGAGCTTGGTTTGCAAGTCTGATGTGTGAGTTTTAATTTAACCCTTTGATCTGCAGCACGTTCTTCTCCCTAAACACCTGCAACATTGAAATCTGAGGGGGAAAATGACCAACTTTATCTGGTACTGTTTTCTGTTCAGTACACACAGCGCTGTGGCTGCCCATGCAAGGGGGATGATGGAGAACGTGTGCCCTCAGGGTCTGATCTTGCCACTGTCTGCTCTCTCCAGTCCTCAGTGGTGAATCTTCACCTCCCTGGTCCCTCCTGAGCTGCTTCCCCAAGCTGGGTAGTTAACAGTGATCTCAAACAAGGAGGAAAAGAATTTTCCAGCAGCCCCAGGGCTCTGTACACAGGTGTCACTCACTGGTGTAGCAGAGTAAGGTTTGTATTCCTATGCCTCCCTCTCCCAAGCCCCGTGTCCAGAGCAGAGCTGTGCCTGTCTGCCATGGATAGGTGGCTAAGAGCCTGAATTGTTCAAGAGCAGGTCTTGTGCTGTTAGATATTTTCTTTCTAGTTTTGGGGCGCCTACGTGAAAAGTAACATCACTGGGAGTTTGTATCCATGTGAATGTCAGTAACACCCATTTGCATTCCTCTGTGAACAGTCTGGGTTTTGTCCTTGTGTGGCCTAATGCTTGTAGTCCCCGGGATCTGTACCTGCGTTATTTAGAACCGGAACCAATTCAATTTCTGTTAGGAATTTAGAAAATACCGGGATTCGGATCAGCTCTGTGGTTGTATTCTTGTCAGAAACATACTTTGGTATTTATTTGTATTTAAATACAATTTATTTGAAACTCTGTGGCTCTGAATAAACATTTAAAATGCATGTTTTCCTCCAGGAAAGTGAGGGTGGTGAGCAGGAAGTGAGGGTGGTAAATGCTTGGCATCAGCTGAAGTCCACTGATACAAATCTGGGGACAATAGCATCAGTCTCTTTGTAATTTATCTGTGTGTGTGTGCTGCCACAGTCACTAACAGAAGTGCCTTGTCTGTCGTTCGGCCAGACTCAGACTTGGGGGAGCTTTATTGCAGGTCGGTGTTTGTGTCAGTCGTTCCCGCTGCCGCCTCCGGCCTGGCAGGCGCTCGCTCTGCCAGCACTTCCCAGGAATGCTGCGGCTTCCCAAAGGCCCCGGCGGTGATAGAGCAGCAAAGCCAGAGAGTTTCTAACCCCGGAGACAGGAGGAGGTAACTGCTCGGGAGCATTTTTTCCAGGAGAGTTGGCTCTGGGGCTTTGCACGTCAACTGTCAAGGTTTGGAACGCCGCGGGAAACGTGGCACCGCTGCGGTGGAGGATGCGGCCGGCTCTGGAGCTGTGAGTACGGAGGGTGGGAGGCTCGCAGCGGGAGGGGCAGCTGGGCTTGGGCCCAGCTTCCCTGAGGAGAAGTTCAGAGGTTGATTCTTGCCTCTGATAGACAATCCTAGCCCCTTGGTGGGGTTTTGCTTCCCGTGTTTCCAGCCAATCCCAGGGGCAGGTACCAAGGACAGTGTTCAGCACGGCTGTGGTGCAGGTTTTGCCTCAACCAGCTTCTTGCTTATGGTGAAGGCCCCTCAGGCCAGCTACCCAATCCTGCCTTTGCCCAGGGTTCTGGCTGGGCTGCTCGGTGACACGCAGCCTACTTGTCGCTGCCTCGTCCAAGCTGCAGTGCTGGTGGAGGGAGCGTGTGGCGGGGGAATGGGGATGAAGCTGGTGCTAATACCCAGCAACCACTGCTTTGTGTTCCCCGAGTGCTGCCTGGGCTGCATTCCTGGTGCGGGCAGCAGGCGGGTGATTCCTGTTTTGGAGAATGACCTGCTCTCAGGAGACTGGCTGCCCACAGGCCCAAGATTGGGAAAAGGCAAAGGCTGGGCTGAAGTCACCCTGTTCCTGAGCTTGTTCTGATGTTGGGGGGCCCATAGTGCGGGGTCTGTAATGAGAGAGAGCTGGCAGTGTTCTGGTGCTGTGGTGGGCTGTGACCGTTACAGCCCCGCGCTGCTCCCGACTGCAAACCCAACTCCTGTCACCCTGTGAGGGGCAGCAGGCACCATTCCTGTCTGTGTCTGTCCAAACTCCTACGTGTTTCTTCTGGAGCAGTCTGAGCTGATTCAGACCCTGCCACTGTGGCTGAATTGTCCTTTCTCAGCACTGCTCCTCCACACTTGTCCGTGTCCCCTGCTGCTCTGCCTCTGCAGAGCCGGGGATGGGAGGGGAGGACGAACTGGCGGGCCCTGGGCTGAGTTTCCGAGGGGTTTCTCGGCCTTTCTTGCAACCTCAATGTTTAAACCTAATGTCTTGTATTTATTCTAAAATGGCTTTCATCTGATTTCCCTCTCGGTTAACAATTTAGCTGTCAAAATCAATAACGGCGAGGATCCATCCCCGGCCGCCATCAGCTCACGTTACCGTCCTGCAATTACTCCGTGGTGGAACCGCTGCCGGGGCTTTGNTGCTGGGGCCGGGGCCGCTCGCTGCCTCCCGCGCCCGAAGGGAGGATTTTCTATCCCGGCGTTTTCTGGGGCGTTTTGTGCTCGGCGGAGGGAGAGGGGGAAGAATTTCGATTTTTAATTACTACCATTAAAAAAATCAAATTTGCAATTCTTTGGGTGGCCTGATGGATTCCCTGATTGACAGCCGGAATTGA
>VWZY01012110.1:115902-133956 GCA_013399075.1 Chloroceryle aenea
CGGGGTGGGGGGGTCGATGAGCGCCCCTGAACATAAAGGAAGGAGGAATTCACATGGTTTGGCCTGATTCTCTTTTTGCACCAGTGAAGCGCTGTCGGTTCCCGGACATCCCTCCTGATTTCCACTTTGCACGTGTGAAATCTGAAATGGGCTTTTTGGCTCAGCAGCTCGATGTACACAGACCTTCCTGAGCCAAACTCGTGGGTAGCTGAGACTCCACTAAGTGGAAAATACGATGCCAGCTGGAAATAGGCAGTTTTTCTTCCTCCTCAAAGTGCTTTAGAATCACGTGTCCTTTGCTCGCTCCAAGGTAAGTGAATCTTAGTGTTTTCCCCCCGTTTTATAGGAGGGGAAACCGAGATGCCCTCAGCTGAGTGGAACTGTGGGGGTTAGTGACAGAGCCAGGTTTAGCACCCTGAAGTTTTTCATTGCTGACTTGTTCTTAGAACACTGAATATCTCTCTCCTCTCACAGCCATCTGCCAAATCTTTTGTTTGTTTTTGGTTTTTTTTATTTTATTTTTTCTTTTTTTACTCTTGTTCTTTATTAACAAGCTACTTTATATGCTTGGAGTCATATTGGATCACAAATGGGTGATTTCAGAATGTACCTACACAAAGCTCTCAGACTCTGGAAGTACTCTGGAAATCCTCAAGGCAAGCTGGCTGTAAAGGTGCAGGAATGTTCCGCCCTGGTGCGGACCCACGCTCAGTCAGTAGGAACAGTGGGGTAGAAACCAGAGACCAGGCAAAAAGGCAAAACCCCCAGTAGGGCCAGCAGGAGCAGTCGCTAGCTGAGTGATGGACAGCAAGGTGATGGGCTGTTCCTTTATCCAGCAGCATCGCTCTGGTTCCCTCTGCCCTCCTGGTGCTCCCCACGTGGAGTAGGGCTGTTGCTCCTGCCAAGTCCTCGGACAAAGGCGCAGCCCGGGAGGACTGCTGCTGGTGGGGCAGGCACCACAGGGCTCATTGCAGCAGCAAAGGAAGTGCTCAGCAGTCTGGCTCCAAATCAGGAAAACTCCAAAATGATCCTTCATTGACAATAATAACAAAGTAAACAAGCAACCTTTGCCAGCCCTTCTCAGTTTGCACCAAGCCAAGAGCAGGTCTGTAATGAAGCCTCTCTCCATACAAGCACACGGGTCTGTCTTGCTGCTAAGTGTCTGTGAGGCCGTGTTTCCAAGAATGTGAAAGCCTCCTATGAGCCACAGTTAGGGCTTAATGTGACTGAACTGTGCCTGAGGAGCAGAAGACAGGAATCCATCCGTTCCATAAGTTGTTTTTAATTCAAACTGTAGCCACATGCGTTTTTTCTCTCTGGGAGATCCTAGATCAACCTCCAACATTGGCTGGGTGGGCAACCATCCCACTGGTTTGGCTAGTTCATATGGCACACAAGACAAGCCTTCTCCTGATGGTGGCCCTGAGCTGAGCGTGACACCGACGGCCGGACCTGTGGCTCCTCTCGCCGCTCGGACCGCACCGGGGATGGCATATGGAGATGTGCTGTCTGCTGAGGTGGCCATCGAGATCCCTTGGTTTGAGCAGTGACTGAATGCAAGTATGCACTGATATTTGTTGGGATGAATATATATACCCACACATACCCTGTGTGTAAGTGTATATATATTAGAAATAACACAGGTAGAGAGAACGTGGTGGTCATTCCTTGGACAGTTAGGCCAGTACCGTGTCCCATTGCAGACAGCAGCTAGCAGCTCCATCCCCAATTTCAATTAACGCTGAAAGGAGAGAGGAATTTCAGCCCACAAAGTATTGTTTTCACGTCCTGACGTGCGAATAACCATTCCCAGTGTGTAACCAGGGGCAAGGTCCTGTCTCACACCTGACCTGCCTGCAGCCACCACTGCAGAGGTGGCCCCGTGGGGAGGGGACGGTCACCGGTTGCACCCGTTGCAGTTGCTTTTGTCCTCGTCCGTGGCAGCGAGTGAAGGGTGGGCGTTCGTTTTGTGGCCGTTGGGGGAGCGTTTGCAGTGGCAGGGTTGAGGTGGATTGCTGTGTCCCCACGCAAGGTGGTGGTCGGCAGGGTCACCGCGCCCCGATGATCTTCTCCATTTGTGCTCGCGCATCCTGATGATTGTGTAGTTGTGGAATTGGTGCCATAAATGAATGGGTGGCTGTTTCATTTAAGGCTGAAGGAGAGACTTTAGGCTGTGACGTGATTTGACATCCCACAGTACTTGAGATTTCCACAACTGCTTTGTTGGGGGGGGAATGGTTTGATGCATTTCTCTTCTGTCTCGGCGGTGCGATGAAAGGGAAACTATTAAATATGTTATCTGCTAAATATCAACTTAGTTACTGATCAAAAAACCCAATCCACTGGTGAACTGTGCTGGATATCAGCGCTTTTGTGACCGATACCAGTGACAGGACTGGAGGGCAGAGCTGAGGGCCGAGGGCACGTGGCTGCTCCTCTCCAGTGGGAGCGGATTCGCCACTGCCCACGGGGCGAGCGGCCCCGCACAGACCAGGCTCTGGGGCACTTGTCCCCATAAGTAGCCAGGAGCAGCTTTGCTAATTCAGAAATCAGGCTCTGTTTATATTAAGCCCAAATTGTTTGCAAAAACTGGAAGCAATTCAGCTTGTGCAGTTTTAGAGCTAATTATGTGTATGGAAAATACTCCACTGTACCAAGAATGTAAGAAATCCTCTAATTTATTCAATACATTGTTTCACGACATATTTCACACTGACTGTTGCCACTGAACCAAACCTTATCTCAGGTCATTTGCATTCATCTCCTGTCTGTAGATTAAAAAAAAATAAAAATTAAACTCATTCTCATTTTCTTAGTTTATTCAGTAATTGCCAAATGGCTTCTGGTGCAGCACTGCAGACTCCACGTACTAAACTTTTCCAGTTGCTCTTTACCAAACCTTTTGCAGACAAAGCCCAGCGCAGAGAGCCAGCAAAGGGCTTTTCACTCGAGTTCAAGAAGGGAACTAGATGTGGGTAGGGTCTGAAGGCAGAATGGTTTACAGTTTTATTCCCAGTTATTCCTTTTTCTTTTGGGCTCACGCTGGTTAACCCCAATGCCCGAGCTAAAGGTGCTTACACAACTCCCTAGTTGGGACGGGGGAGTGGGAACCCATCCTGCACCACTATCAGTGAGAGATCTGTAGGATGCCAACGATAGACACATCAGTTTTATTTCCCCCGCCAATCATCTTGTCGTAGCATGTTGCAGTTCTGCATGTCTTGGCTACAACGGTTAAAGAAAAATTTCTCTGAATGAGTGGACAGTCAAGACTAATATTTATTTTAAAAAAAGTAAAACTAAATTGTAAGCACTTTTTTGTAAAACCAATGTCTGTTTTGTTACATACTTTTAATGTTGTGCTTTGTAAATGTCTTATTTGTGTAATAAATAAAGTTAATGCAAGTAGAAGTGCTGGCACTTACATCCAGAAAATGATGTAATTCCATTTTATTTTATTTTTAAATACTTTCTGGCTTACTAATCAAGCAGCAACCCACCCAGTTTTCCTCTTTTATTATTTTGTTAAACTCTGGCTTCAGGAGAGTTCAACAAACGTTCGTAGTAAATGGATATAATTTCCTAGTTAGCAAACCAGTCATTAAAGAATACCTCTGGTGTACATTATTACAATGATCAATCAATATCGAAGTACTGAGCAAAAAGAGAGGAAAGGAATTCACCAGGACAGCTAACTAAAATCTGGGAAAATAATGTTGATTGAGATGGATTTGAATGACTTCAACCCTGAATCTGAGGCACTCCTTTTAACAAATTGTTTTCAAGCTTAATAACATTTCTGCATGCCACACTACACACCTCTCAGGAATATTATTGTGAGTACAGTCGGCTTTTTTTTTTTTTCCATGGCTTTTTCCCAGCATGACTGATTAAATGATTATTTCCATTTTTGTTTGTGCTGACAAAGATGACAAAAAGATTATATTCCTGCAGAGGGAAAGGGCGAGACAAATCCTCGAGGGTACAAATTAGGTTTATTGTGAGTCAGATTACCTGCTTTGGAATATTATTGTCTGGCGAAAACTGTTTGCACGGCTTCGGTTTGTGTTCCGTCGTTTCATCCCAAGCTTTCCGGCAGGTCCCAACGATCCATTCATGCTCATCAGCATCTAACAGGGAGATAAAGAGAATGCCAGAATCACCGTGTCAGATCTGCTCTTTGCATCGCTGGGGTTCAGCTCAAACAAGCAGTTTTTCCTGGGAGAAATAAATCCATTTTTAGCCACTGGCATCTCTTAGAACACGTGTTTTTGTTCGGTCCTTTGCAGGGCTGTGTGCTGTGTGTTGGAGTTTGTCAAGGCAGGAGGTACTGGGTCTGTGGTAATGACTCTGATTGTTTGTCTGCTGGGTGGCTCTGTGAGATTTACACGTAGAGATTTCAGTTTGGGACTCTTTGGCAGCAGATGTGTTGAAACTGTCAGAAAGGAAGACACATTTTCTAAACACTGTGGTGCTTGTCGGTCTATGAAAAGTGAAGGTAAAGAGAGATCTAGAGTCAAAACCTAGGGACTTGTCTTCCAGCTCTTCCTTCAGTGCTGCTTTTGGAATGTGTGCTGTGACAGGTAGTGATAAGCTCACAGAGTGGCTGATCGATGTATTTTAGACCATCTTCTGCACCCTTTGTTAGTGTTCATGTCTGTTGGATTTATTTTCAGAGCATAATGACAGTCTGAGAAAGAAAAAAAAAATCAAGGATAATGTAGGAAAAAAAAACAAGTGTCCACAAAGTTTGAATAGAAATTTTGCGTATGATTACAAAAAAATAACTTGGCAAATGTTAAGTTGTGGCTTCTTGATTCCAGGGATTTACACAGTCTTGTCTCCCAAACCTGTTCTGCAGCCTTTTCTTGAGTGTTTGTGTAGGGGAACAGAGATCTGTGTTGGAGACCAGGAAAAACAGACTTCAAAAAGCCTTGGGAAAAAAAAAAATCAAAGTATTACTTAAAACAATACCTGTATTTATTTTTGTATACATGAAATGTTTTAGAGCTGCTTCTTGTGTTTACCACTGTCTTAACAAAGTCCTATTAGCTGCTTGTGATGTCTCTAACCTGCCTCTGTCTGAACTGTCAGGGTTTTGTAGCAGCCCTGGGTACCTGACAGGATAGATGCCTGGGGGAAGGATGGAGCCAAGGGGCTGTGGTCCCAGCATGGTGACCCTGGGGCATCTCCCTTATTTACAGAGCTGCCCTGCAGAGCTGAGCGCCCTGCCCAGGGAGGTCAGACCAGATCCAGAAAGAAAGAGGTGGCTTGTAGAGAGTCAAATTCTGGTGGAGATCTGTTGACAGTGGAGTTGCACCTTTAAGTTGGAGTGATGTAGTTGCATTTGAAATGCCAAAGGTAGGAAGGTCCTGGGAATGATGCTGTGCTGATGTAAGAAGGGAGAGTTCACAGAAGGGTATGTGACAAATTAGGTCTGATGGATAAACCTTCAAGCTTGGGGGTCAATCTTACTGATTGCAGTGGGGTTGGAATCAAGTCAGCTTTGTCTTTCCTTTTTTCCTTCCTTTTTTTTTTCATGCTGCCCTCCCCTTTTTCTCCTTCCTGGCCAAGTGAGTTGAGTGCACGCTTTGCTTCTTGTGAGCTGCTGCTCACACGCAGCTCTGCTGGCATCCTGGTAAAAGTGGGCTGAGGAAAGCGAGTCCCAAGGCACTTGTCCTGACAGCTGGTAGCCAGAAAGGCCAGTGATGCACGAGAGGTTTTCCCCAAGAGCCCGTTCTCCCCTTGGCTCTTTGCACACAGTCACTGCTTTCCAGACAAAGCTCTTGCCTACGCCTGCTGACCCTCTTCTCTTTTCCCACTCGAGGGTGCTGGCTTGCAAAAGCTCAGTCCTGGTGGTGAGGGGCCACCTTTGAGCAGCACCGGGCTGGAGAACCCCCTTGTGCTGCCATTGTTCCCACAGCTCAGCCGGTAGCTTTGCTCTAATGACTGAAAAATGGTTCCTACTTGGACAGAGTTGTTAAGTTCAGCTCTTTCTGTGTTTCGCTGGCATGATCTCTCTTTCATTCCCTATGCCTGTGAATCAATAGGTCCAGAACAAACTGCCCTGTTAATGGGACATGCCTTATGTGCGTATAAACAAGGGGAAAATAAATGCTGAGAAGTCTGCTAAAGGGAAATGACAAAGATGAGCACTGAACCTTGCTTAAAGACTACGCGGTCCTTACAGAGGCAGAGATTCCAGTGAGGGCTGTGGCAGGAATGCAAATGTGCTCCTTAAGCTTTCTTAAAACAACATCAAAGCCATAATCAATGCGCTGGCTTTTGTTCTATGCACGAGGTGTTCCAGCATGGTGAGGATCACGTGAGCCCTGGCTATGACAGATATCGTCCAGCCTGGGAAGCTCTCGGATTGTAGCTGCAATTGCCTTAACTGAAAACAAAATACTTTATCTGAGCTTGTCATAATTGTTGAAAAACGAAACTTTGCCTATTTCTGCCCCAGGGAAGGGATAAGCAAAGCTGACACCTGCTCTACATCGCTGCTGTCTAGCTCCTGGCTGAGGACAGACATTCGTGGCTCACCTGAGTCCTAGAAATACCCAGCCTGCCTTCCTAGTGAGAAACCTGCAGCGCCCGCTGTGCTGAGCACCAAGGATAGGAGCACTAAGAAAGGCAGATGCTGACTTAGCTTCGTATAACAGGTTTCCAACATACCCTCAGTTTGCTTGCCCAGACTGTCTCCTTTTGGGTCTCCTAGGAAAGCACACAAGACAGTTGCCCGAAGGATTTTAGCCTCCCTGGACCCATCCCAAAATGTCTTGCTTCTTGAGGTGATCTGATCCCAGTCAAATTAAATACGTGTTCATAAGCACTGCTTAACTTGCACGTGGTTTAATCAGGTGTGAAAAAAAAACTAAAAAAAGAGCTATATGAATAGATCTTTACATCTACTTCTTCCTTTTGTTGTTGTTTTTGTTTGTCTTGTCTTTTCATATAATGACACTATTTAAAAAAAAAAATACCCAAACAACTTCGAGCAAATCCCTAGAGCTGCCACCTCTCCCCAGCACAGTGTGCTACTGCTCCGTGCTCTAGGTAAGGGGAAATGAAAGAATTGATCCAGCATAGCAAGAAGAACCCCAGACCCAGAGCTGAGAATGGCTCCAGGGCTAGCTCTGTGAGAAGAGGCAGGGAAATATTAGAATGTAAAGAGTTAAGCTATGGTAAAACATACTTTTGCTACACTAAAGAAGACTGGTTGATAATTACTGTAGTTTTAGGGCTATTTGAATCAGTGCAGCTGCAACCTCTTCAGTAGTAACCCCTGAAACAAGACAAACTGGGTTTATTGTACTGAACAAGTCTTAAAGCTCCTCCCTGATTGTTAGTAATTGGCAGCAATGGACTTAACAGCCTCTTGACTACCCTTTTTACACTCTACCTGACTGTGCAGCTAACAATTTAAATCACAGATGCCGATCCTTCTTTGTGGCAGCTGCTTGTTAACTACACGTTCCTCTTTTTCTGTCACTGGCTGCTTCCATAACCCTGCAACACCAGGGTTAGATTGGAGAATCACATTTCATCAATATTTAAAATGGAATTAAACCTCGAAGTTTGATTAATGCGACCAGATAGTGAGTTGTAATTACTATTTTGCAAATTGCAATTGTTTGAATATGTTAATATGATTGTCTAAGCACATCTTCACCTTCAGAAGTAATTTTCCCTTTAAAAAAGATCTGAAAAAAAATACAAACTCTTTAATCAGTGGTAAATTATCACCCTGTGCACAATTAGGTAGTGTGGGGTTCTTCATGTTGTGTGCTGAATTTTGTGTCCGCATATTTATCTTGAAAAGTTTATCCATATTTTTTTTTACATTTTTTCTCAGTAGAATAAACATTCATGGGACTGACTTCCCTGAAACAGGACTAACCATGTTGATGTTTGAAGGTCAATTAAAAAAGCTTTGGCTGAAAATTTGATTGCAATCTGGTGCATCCCTCTTCAGTTAGCAAAGGCTAACAAAGTCTTTCTTCCGAAGTTAGTGAAATATGATGATCATTATAATGTCCTAGCACTGAAATCTTCAAACGATGAGCTAGCAGAAGATCTTCCCAGAGGAGCTGTTAGAATGCATGCAACTATTGACTGAGTCTTTTCATTTCTTTTCTCGTATCTCCATCAAAAGTAGGACCTGTTTTCTAGCACCCCCAAAATCCAGGTTGAGTATTGTGGGCCAGCCCACACTGGGCTAGCTTCTCTTTTATGCTGTAATTAATTCAGCTGTTTTCATTAAGCAGGCAGAGGCGTACGGAGCCAGCCCTGGCAGCCACCTGCACGACTGGTCCTCGGGAACAGCATTGCCACAGCAGATGATTAGCCAGGGGTGCAAGTCCTGCTGATCTGCTGCTGGACATTGTCTGTCTACACAGGCAACAGGTCAGTTGGGATAGAACCTTCTTGGGCAAAAAAGACCCAGCTAAATCTGTTGGTCACCTTGTGCTCTGTAAGTAGCCCACTTCAAAATTGGATCTTAACAAATACTTCTTTGCAAGTTTCTTCCCTAGTTTTGAGTGGCTTTAGGGGAAGCTCCAAAAGCCAGCTAAGTCCAAATAGGTGTCTGTCAAAAATGCAGGCGTATGCCACAGTGAGCTCAAACTGCACCCCACCGAAAGGGTGCTCCCAAGGGATGACTTGAAAACACACTGTCATTTAGGTGCATTTAACCTTCCTCTATTAAATGCATATTGCAAAGTTTAGAATTCTTCCCTTCTCACTCTTGTGTTTCTGTGTTGCTTGTGGAAAGCTCAGCTGAGAGGGACTTCTTAGGACTCTCTGTGCTTAGGTGTCTGCCATGACTGTCATCAAACAGCATATTGTCTTATAGGCTTCTGGATTTGTACACCCAGAGGTGCTCAGGAAGCGTGGTTTAGACTGGGACAAAAATCCCCATTTTTCACCTTAAAACCCACGTCTGACTCTGTGTTAGGTCTTCGTAGTGCACTTTGTGTAGCTGCAGGTGTTCCTGATGTCTTCAACGCTTTCCCTACACTCCAAAATTCAGATCCCTGGCTCTCTCCTCTGCCCCAAGGCAAGCTGGGACCTGTCTGAGTGGGCATCGTCCCTTCATTCACTCTTGCTTCTGTTAAAGGCCACGTGAGCAAGGAGGGGACTGGATGTGCCCTGCTCTGTGCCTCCCCGGGGACAACCAGGGGCTCTCAGCCCAGTGCACCCCAAGCACCCCGAGAGCAGCTTCCCTGACTAGGGTTTGTCAGAAGGTGTTTACAACAGACAATCCTTGACCAAGAGCTGAGCTTCCTTTCTGTTTGCAAGGGCCAAGCAGCCGCAGAGCACTGTAAACAACAATATCTAATTCTTGCACATGCCTGACTCCTCCCATCACCCGCGGCGCGGTTTATCGAGTTCTTCCACCACACAATTCCACTCCTGTGCGATAGCATCTCGGCCACGGACTCTGCCTGGCACACCCCTTTCATTTCCACTGCCCGCTCGGGGTCCCTCGCACTTCTTTCCTCACTGCACCTGACCCCACCACCATCAAGGCTGGCAAGAAAAGGGGAAATATGTTTTCAATTAACCTTTGCTTCCACCCGCAAATTCTCACCCTTCCATTTACTTTTAATTACTGTCATTCCAAAATGGCCCCCTAATGAACTTTCCACCTCTTGTAAAACTTGTTTTCACGAGCACTGTATGGCTGAACAGAAGCACCTATATGGCTTGGGTCTAATCAATGCAACAGATTCACAATAGGATGGCTCGCACACAAACAGAGCTGTTATTCTTGGCACGCCGCTCTCTGGGACCGAAACTTTGACCGTTTTCAAAACGATAAGTATTTTAAGACCAGGAAACCACAAGGAACAATCTATCTGCAAAAGGCATAGCTACTGAAATGACTGTAGTAGCTTACACACGATGGACACGTTAATATTCTCGGTGTTGGCTATAGTCTTGAATAGAAATCGTGTTGGTTCAGAGTGTGTTTTACTGAATGGAGGATATTTTATATGAAAACATTTAAGCTAAAAATATTTTCTTGGTTACACGAATGAGAAATCTCCAACTGCCTGTCACCTGAGCAGACTTTGAGACAGAGGAGGACAATACAGGTGTGCGGTTTGCAGTGGTATTCAAAATGTGCCTGTTCTGAAGGCATTTCTGTATAAAATGATATGAGAAGAGCAGGTGAGGGGCAGGAGAATTGATGCAACATTTAAAAAGCTGTTTAGGGCAGAGTAAGAGTGGGCATGAAGCTACTTCTCCCAGGAGTCTGGGATCTTCTCTTTAAGTAGACTCAAGTTCCTTCTGCCCCCTTCATGTCAATACTCATTCATGACCTGCTCAGCAGTTCCCTGGTTGATCCTTGCTCACATTCTGCCTCCCCTGCCAAGATCTGGCTCCCCAGCTAACTTATTTGTTAAGCACTGAGATTCTTTAGGTGCAAAGCTCTCACAGCAGGACAAAAGCCATCTGTGGAACTGAAGATGAGGAACACTTGGAGATCCAGAGGAAGAGTTCTGATACAATCTCTAACCTTCCTCTGAACGTAGCCTTTTCTCAAATCTTCTGATTGTCACAGAAGAAGTGAGTCTGGAAAGCAAGTACCAGCCTGGAATTGTATGAATGTGGGAAAAAAGCTGTGTCGTGGGACTAGACACAAGAGAGGAAAGTGTATGGGAGGTAGAGGACGTAAGACCAAGGTGTGAATTTGTACGGACTTGTGTAGAGCCTCCTGGGCAAGGAAAGCAAGCTGAGTGCCGTGGCAGGCAGAAAAACCGAACTTTTTGCAGTGGTATTGTGAAGGAATATGAATCAAAGAGGCCAGGGAGAGGAGTTAGCAGTGAAAAGGACAAGCCCTCCAGCTGTTACACGCAAAGCAAAGGGCTACTCACATTTGTACGCCCTACTTGTGTAAACCAGAGTCGTATTTGCTCGCTGTTTTACAAAAGGCTGTGTTCAGAAATAAGTTTCTCAGCCAAAGTAAAGAGCAAAAGATCAATGGATTGCAATAAATGGCATTTAACATAAAAATGAGTAAAATTTACAATTCAGTTAACTTGTTAAATGTTAAAAAATCAGCAAACAATAGACACAATTTGTTTTGTTCAGAGCCCAGAGGTAGAGACCGAATCCTCTAAATTAATTTCTGCAAAAGCTGGGGTTTTTTTCCAAACAGGTCTGGATCCTATTCGTTGTAGAATATACTGATTACCAACTATTTTTAAGAGCTTTACACAAACATTATTTCTTTTGTTGTGTGAAATGCAGAATCAGCCATCTGGCAAATGCCCCAGAGCTAAAATCTTTTACATGACATATAATTCAAAATGATTAAATATACAACAGAAAATAGCTATAGCATTGCACTTAAAATAGCATGAACTTTTACTGCCGATCAAAACTGATTTCTTTAGCTTAACAAGTATCCAAAGAACAATTATTTGAAGAGCTTTTAAGAGTTTCAATATGTAGGAACCAAACCTCATCTAAATTCAGTATCTTAAGTCAAATAAAAAAGAAACAAATGTACAAAAGATTAAATGGTCCTGCGTTATAAGTAGACATTTAAATCTATGGGAAGCTAAATTCATTCGAACAAAAATACTATATTCCCTCTGCATGTGTATTGCTGGGGCTTTCCTCTCCATTGCTCAGGGCATCTGCCAGAACAACTCTCACATTCTTCAGCAATGACTGGGGACTAGCCTGGAATCAGCCTCTTCATCCACTCCCTCCATCAGCCGAACGGGCAATTTCAAAGAAGACCAGGGAATAAAGCTCTGAGCGTGAGCCCCAAGTGCAGTCAATCTTCCTTTTTTTTTCCTGCGCCACAGTCAACTTTAAGTTAAACTTGCTGTCTTTTTTCCAGAAATACTCCAGGCCTGAAAATTTGCCAGGTCCTCATCCCACACCCAGTTCTCCAGTAGTTTATGAGAAAGAGCACGCAAACATCTGCATGTATTTGGGGTACAGGAGGGTAGGTACAGAAATATTACCCCGCGCAATTATTGAGTGGTTATGGCTCTCTCTCTCAACTACATTTTTCAGACAAGTCAAAATCTGCATTTCCCAAAAAGCACTTGGTACAAGTCAGATCTGACTTGTAGGACACAAAAAAAATAGAAGTCTAAACGCAGGAGATCTACCTCGTGGATCTGTGCACTTGGCTAAACCTGCAATGGATGAATACATCGCTGCTGACTTTCAGGAACAAATTTTGCTGCTAAATTCTTTCAGCCCAAGCAAAAGCACCTTCATCCCAAGGTAACAGCCTAAGAAAACTGTCAGTCTGTGATTGCTAAGGCTTAGAATCAAAATGGCTCTGCACTCTTGCTGGTGGAGCTGGGCCAGCCTCACAACCAAGGAACCTCAGGTTTGAACCTCAGACTTCTAAACTCTGTTAAAATAATCTTCCTGAATCTCGACCTTTTCAGCTCTCAATGATTCCTGAAGTCTACAAGACTTCCAGGCTTGTAGAAATCCTGAGCTGATTGCCGGCTGGTTTGGGATTGCAGCCACACCAAAACCTCTCCTCTTGCTGTGACTCTTGTCCTGGTTTTCTGGCCCTAATCCTGCTGGAATAACATGCATGTTAACTCAGTGACCTGAGTGAGCTTTTGCTGCAAAGGCAAGGGCTGTGTCCTGCTGTTCCTGCTGTTCCAACGACGAGATGCACAGATTTCAGGTAGTGCTGACTGCAGTATAAAGCTACTCTGTGCACCACGCACATCCTAATTAAACCTGAAGATGGAATATGAGAGTAGTAGCACAGATCTGCTCATTTTACAAGAGAAAAGGGATGTTCTGAATTATTTAACCCATCCTTGGGAGAACCACAAGAGAAACAGGGCAGTTTTCATCAGAAGTGTCTTTGCTTTTGTGACCCAGGTGATCTCCTATAATCTTTTCCATCCCCGTGTAACAAATTTTCTATTTTTGATGGTATTTTCCTGTGGAAAGCTATGGGCTTCTCTGACATTCATGAGTCCTCAAACTTGAACATCACAGCTCTTTGTGTACCTCCTTACTTTGCATTAAACATACCATCATGTATTTTCTACTTTTCACAGAAAAATTGGGAAATCTTCCCATCTTTCTGTTGACCACACTCTGTTACAAAGGTGCCAGGAGTCCTATTTCTGGGGGAAAAAAACCCAACCAAACAAGAAAAGAAATACTCCTAGCGAAACAGGAGTCCAGGCCCAGTATCTATTGAAAATAAACAATGTCTCTCCTTACAAATAGGCATTCCCATTCTTATTTATGTGTCCAATTCTGCGTACTTCGCAATACTGGAAACAAGAAAAAAAAAAAAAAGACTGAAGAACACATGGAGAATCGAGAGAAATCTGAGCATCCCCAAGGAAACAGAGGTTTAGGGATGGAGTAATAACTGCAAGATTGTAATGAGAATTTGGAAAAGTTTGCTAGATAAAAACGTACAACAAAACTGTTGCTGTCATTTCATTCCCTGGGCCTGATTATGTTTTCACGGAGGGCCTTTGCACTGCTTTAACTCTGCGAGCTCTTTCAGTAAATGAGTATCAGACCTCCACGCTCGCGAAACGCAAGCCTTGCCAAACTGAAGAGGAGCCTCTGCAGCACTCCACGTCCACTCGTCTTGACAAAGCAGCAGGGGAAGGAAAGTTGGTGGGTTCAGGCGGCGTCTTGTTCTCTTCTCCTCTGGAGCGGCACCGGGAGGCTGCCCGAGCGGAGGCGAGGTGGCACCGGGGCCCTGCGCTTCCTCGCCCTCCTCCACACGCAGCCGAGGAGCGAGCAGGAAGTGCTTCATAATAGGGCCGGGGTGAAAGGTGAGAACTGGAGTGTTCTGAAAGCCTGCAGCCAGACCTGAGGAAGATAGTGTCATTTTGGTAAACCTGTCAAGCTGTTGTAAGAACTTCCTGAATGCTTCCTACCATCTGCTTTTGATGCTTTCAAGACTTGGCTGGAAGCCTGGAGGTTTTCCTGCTCCTTCCTGCCCAACCTATAATGGAGTAATTCTGGATCTGTTCCCTGTCATCCCAGCCTCTTCCTCAGTTTCTTCTGCTTACAGCTGGGGTTTTTTTTATATTTTTTTTCTTTTTTTTCTTTACTGCAGTGGCCTTGTGCCCTGAATCATCTCTCCTGGGGCGGTCAGAGTTCCTCTGATGTCGAACAAGTGCCGGGTTTTTCAATTGTGTTGGTGTTCTTGAGAGGAAGGGTCTGGCCTGCATGACACATTCCTTCTTCACACTCCCATCAACAACTTCAGCTTTGTGCACAGGGCTCTCGATGGCCCGGCCACACAAAGCACCTCTCCAACAGCTCCGCACGCTGCGCCGCTCCGCAGGGCCAATATTGATTGATATAATTTGTAGGGTTTGAGATAAATGTCACAGAGGACAATGAGTTCAAAGAACAGATTAAAAAACAATAAATTGAATTCCAAGGCGTTCCCTCCTGTACTAATCTGTGTAGGTTCCTGTGTTTTTGGAAAGCATGTTGCTTATCTTCCTCATCAGTAGGCCCACTGCATTCCAGTATTTTGGATCAATGCCATTTGTAATAATCTAGATCAGTTTTTATTCAACGTTTATAAAACAGGCCATGTATCATAGGGTATATTTTATAGCAGATGGTATCTCCAATTCATTTAACCCCCCCCTTCACTTCCCTCCTCCGATATCACGGCGTATACTTATAAAAGCTCTTGAAAGTAGAGCTTAGCAGAATTATTTTTTTTCTTCAACAAATAGTAAATAGGAGTTTCCAAGCAACAAAACTGTTAAACTGCGGCACACTGAAAATGAAATATTCTGCCTTCTGGAAAAAAAAGAGGTCTTGTAATTTGGACATTTGTTTAAAAAAAAAATAAAATAAAATAGGGTGGGTGGTTGCTTTCAAAAATCATTTTCATTTTACAGAATTCTGCATTAAAAAGGTGATAAACACAAAGGTTAAAGAGCCAGAGCACAAAGCGCTGGTTTCAGGTCAGATCACATGTTTTGAGTTATCCCAGTGTCAGCTGTTTGGGGATCTCCTGTGTGGTTTTAATCTGAAAAGTTGCTCTTTTGCCTTGAGGAGAACTAATTTTCCCCAAGGCTTATTAACTGGGAGACTCATCCACAAGACCCAATATTTGCCAGCTGCTCCTCAAAACACAGCTCTCCAAGGTGAGAAGGTTCCTGTTCAGCAAGGCATTTACACTCAGCCCAAGACTCCAGTAAACAGACTATTCCAGCTTGCAGAGCTAAGCACACGCTCGAGCACTCTGCTAGTTCACACGACACAGTTCATGAGCTCTCAGGATCCGTGGTGGACACCTCACAACCTTTGCCTGAGCTCAGAATGCAGGAGGTTGAAGATTTTCCTGCCACGAACATACCTAATGGTAATAAAATATATTTATTCCTATCTGCCTGGGAATACTTCATTGTAATTCTGCAAAATATGATTTATACAACTCTGGGGATACATAAATCACTAATAAAAATAAACAAGCAAAAAATAATATATTTTAGCTGAGTGATAACAGAACCACATCGTGGACTTTAGAATGTTTTGGTTTTAATCACTCATCCTAGAGAATATGACAAATAAACTCAGTTTACCTTGCAGAAGAAGTTAATCATACCTGCATTTCTCAGAAACCTGAGTTTGTAGTCAACAATAACTCCGGTGTCAGGATTATAGAATCCATCACCGCAGTCGTAACAACCTTCTGGGATTTTTCGGGGAGGATCTAGATTTGTAAGCTGAGAAATGCCTGAAGAAAGGAAACAAAAAACAAACAAAAAATCAGAAACAAAAGGAAAGGGTTTGCTTTATTTTGCCTTTGGTTTTGTTTTGGTATTTGTGTCTTAGGTGAAGATCACTGACAACTATCACACCTCCATGGCATTTGCTATACAAACTACACGGTTACCTCACAATAAATTTTGTACAATATTTTGCCTGTTTTGCAGATGGAGAAAAATGAAAATGGAAAAACCCATTTACAAAAAGCGTGTGATAAAAAGATATCACTTTGGTTTCCTCAGGCACAGCCTGGTGATTCAGCTCACTAAGATAACATTACAGTTATGACCCCAAACTCCAAAATGGGGCTGGGAGGGTCTTGCTGGCCTCACACAGCAACTACATGTCAGGGCTAAAATATTCTGTGTACGAAGAAGAGTATTTTATGTATTTCATTACATATTTTACTCACTGGTTCCTTACAAATCTTTACATCTTTTGACTACAGGCAGATAGTCATGTTATAAACCTCCTCAGCAAAAACCTAGACCGGGCACAAAGTTTATTTGATATCGACTAAAAAGCTACAGGGGACAGATGCAGCGAAACTTTAATTGGTATTCTGGACCTAAATGAATTGCTTTTGATCAACGTTCTATTATCAGCACATTGCTAAGGACGTGAAGGTGAAATGTGCAGCAGGGTTCATCAGGATAGCGACAGCTGTCGAGAACAAAAGCCCCGTCCTGGGGTCATCGCTCCAGAGGGGACCACGCGCGCCGCGGGGTCCGGCTGCGTGCTGCGCTGCGTGGCTGGAAGGTGCTGTCAGCATTCCTCTGGCAGCGGCGGACGGCCGGGTCCTGAAATTAGCCAGAGCATTTCTGCTCCACGTTACTCATGTGGCCGAATTAATCTTTCTAAAGCAAAGTTGTTAGTTTAATTCCTTCCAGACTCTTCGGATCGCAAAGGCAATTCAGTACCTGCTGGTTTCAGACCAGAACAGATTTCTGTGTAAAATCTTCTGTCGTAGCCGTCACAGTAATGCCATTTTTTATCTTCGTATTCGAGACCATCTGCAAAAGTGTATTTCCCCTGCAAAACATGTTCGAGCGCAGAGTTAATAAACATGATGGATGGATGGAGTACGAGCGAGGCCAGCGTTCCCCCTGCCAAAACCGCGTTAGCCGAGCGGGGCGAGCGCGGGGTTCAGCTCGGGCTGAGATAGCCGCGGGCAGCCTCCCCCTCACACGCCTGGGCGTCAGATGCCGCCGAGGGGCCGACAAATTGGCTTGGCTCGGAAATCCACTTATTTCACCCCAAAACTTTCCCCGGAGGCGGGGGCCGCTGCCTGGCGGCGGAAGCTCCTGAGGGCGAGGTCCCGTGGTCCTAGGTACCTGAGTGGGCACCCCACGCTTCCAGACCGCCCGGTATCTGCCGCCGTTGGGGAACAGCAGCTCTCCCTCGCCGTCAAACGTGCCGTCCCGCAGCGAACCCCGGTACTCGGTGCCCGTCGGCAGCGTGTAGGAGCCTCGTCCCTCCATCCTGGAAGAGGCAAAGCGGTTGGACAACGGGGTCNCCCCCGCGGGGAGGCCCCGGCCGCTGCCATTGCCGCTGTGCCCCGCTGTAGGTGACGGTCAGCTCGGCCGTGCTGAAGGCCGCGGCCCACCACTATGGCGCGCAGTGCGACCGGCCCAACAAGGAGTTCATGCTGTGCCGCTGGGAGGAGAAGGACCCGCGGAAGTGCCTGCAGGAGGGCCGGCAGGTCAACCAGTGCGCCCTCGACTTCTTCAGGTGAGTGGGGCCCACGGACACCCCCTCTGCCACCCGCCTCTCCCGGCGGAGGCTCTGAGGTGAAGGTGTTTGGAGGCCTCTCCCGATGTCCTTGTTACTCGAGCGCTGGCAGCCCCTCGGTTTCAGTAACAGTGCTGTCNGTTCAGCTCGGGCTGAGATAGCCGCGGGCAGCCTCCCCCTCACACGCCTGGGCGTCAGATGCCGCCGAGGGGCCGACAAATTGGCTTGGCTCGGAAATCCACTTATTTCACCCCAAAACTTTCCCCGGAGGCGGGGGCCGCTGCCTGGCGGCGGAAGCTCCTGAGGGCGAGGTCCCGTCGTCCGAGGTACCTGAGTGGGCACCCCACGCTTCCAGACCGCCCGGTATCTGCCGCCGTTGGGGAACAGCAGCTCTCCCTCGCCGTCAAACGTGCCGTCCCGCAGCGAACCCCGGTACTCGGTGCCCGTCGGCAGCGTGTAGGAGCCTCGTCCCTCCATCCTGGAAGAGGCAAAGCGGTTGGACAACGGGGTCTGTGCGCCGGGTACCCCCCTCTCCCCCCACCGGGCCCACCT
>VWZY01012110.1:134426-145203 GCA_013399075.1 Chloroceryle aenea
GAGTGAGCGGCCCCACGGCCCTTCCCCCGCGGGGAGGCCCCGGCCGCTGCCATTGCCGCTGTGCCCCGCTGTAGGTGACGGTCAGCTCGGCCGTGCTGAAGGCCGCGGCCCACCACTATGGCGCGCAGTGCGACCGGCCCAACAAGGAGTTCATGCTGTGCCGCTGGGAGGAGAAGGACCCGCGGAAGTGCCTGCAGGAGGGCCGGCAGGTCAACCAGTGCGCCCTCGACTTCTTCAGGTGAGTGGGGCCCACGGACACCCCCTCTGCCACCCGCCTCTCCCGGCGGAGGCTCTGAGGTGAAGGTGTTTGGAGGCCTCTCCCGATGTCCTTGTTACTCGAGCGCTGGCAGCCCCTCGGTTTCAGTAACAGTGCTGTCGCCACCGCGGCCTTGAGGCTTTCTGGTGCCCCTTGAGAATAGAGGCTGTGCCGTTTCACTGTTTTATTTATTTATGCTTCATCCTTTCATATTAAGCATTGTGGCCTCAGATCCCCAGTAGGTTGCTCAGGTTTTTGCTTGGTTAGCAGTGGAAGGCCGAGGAGTGCTTCTGCACTTTGCTTCTATAGAGTGAAATCCAGGAAACCAGCTGAAGCTTTGCACTGTCCTCCTCGCTGTTTCCCAGGTAACTCCTGTGAGAGCTCAAGAAGAGCATTTCTGACCAAAAAGGCAAACCCAAGGCGGGTGCCAACATCCTTATCCTTCTTAGGCTGCTAGGAAAAGGCCTGGTTTGATTAGCTCAGAGCATGTCCCCTTGCAGTATAGCAGCTAGGGATCAGAAACCTCTGTTCCAAGCGTATCTTACTGAGCTTATGACACCAAATGGATTTGGAAGCATCGTGTATGTGCACTAAAGCATTTGGCAAGACATGGATCTCATCCGGAGGAGCTGTGTACACTGACCTGGCAGGAATGCCTCCCGTGTATTAGCGAAGTTCCTGCTGTCCCTACCTGCAGCTACAATGATGCAAATTGTACTGGTGTTGGTATCGAGTTCCCTTCAGTAATGCTTCAGATAATGACTTCTCTGAGGGCTGCAAATGTTTCCAAGAACTTAAAACTCCAAAAGCCACTTTATGGCAAGGTGAGGTTTGAATAAGAGAGCAAAGCATTGATGCTGCTAATGTTTTTCTTCCTGGGGTCTCTCACAGGAAGGTCAAGGCACACTGCGCCGAGCCCTTCACCGAGTACTGGACGTGCATTGACTACTCCAACCTGCAGGAGCTCCGGCGGTGCCGCAAGCAGCAGGCAGTGTTTGATAACTGCGTGCTGGAGAAGCTGGGCTGGGTGAGACCTGATCTGGGCGAGCTCTCCAAGGTAACTTTGCACCTTTCTGATTGGGTAGCCACATTTTTCTCACTCCTTGGCCAGACCAGGTCTCAAACTCTTCTGCTGGCCAGAAAGTGATTCATGAGCTCAACACTGGAGGTGTGGGCTTAATGAAGTCAAGACTGCTGGTGTTCTCCAGGGTTGCTTTCTCAGAAGACTGACACTTGTCATAGACAGTGACACTTAATCTTGATTTTTTGCTTTTCCTGGTGCAGAAACCTTCCCTTTAGGAGTGAAGCTCACACACATGGAGATCCACTCTCTGCTTGTGCATGAAATGCCTTTTCCCTCCCTTTTTTGTATGAGTACTCTGTAGATAAGGGCTCTCATCAGATCAGTGTTATTTGTGTCCTTAGTGCTGTCTGGCACTTCCTCTCAAGCTCTGACTCGCCCTGGCTTTTCAGTTAACTGCTGTGAGAATTTGTATCATTCCTTCTTTTTTCTTTCCCAGGTTACGAAAGTGAAGACAGACCGTCCTAAGCCTGAGAATCCCTATCACTCTAGACCCAGACCAGAGCCAAATCCACCCATTGAAGGAGAGCTGAAGCCTTCTGAGTTTGGCAGCAGACTCTTCTTCTGGAGCTGGTGAAGGGGCAGACGGTGCTGGAGCTCCAGGGCACAGATGTTCTGCTTGCACATGTCCAGTGTCCAGCACATGCTGGGTCTATAACGTTAATGATTAAAGAACCCCAAACTTACCTGGCACAGTGGGCTTATTTAAATGTACTCGCACATCACAGCAGCTAAAAAGCTGTTTCCCTGTTGTGTGCACTGCTCTGCAGTCCCTTGGACCCTCCTGGCACCAGTCAGTTGGTTGAGAGTGGCTACTGGGCTTGTGTGAGATCCCTGNTGGGCTTGTGTGAGATCCCTGTAAATGTGGCTCAAGTCTTTGACTACTGCTCCAACTGGCCTGAGACTTTATTTCTTTACTTAATGAGAACTTTACTTATTTATTTACTGAGAGTCCTGCCACTTGGGTCAAGGAAACCTTGATGATGAACCAGTTGTGGATGTCTTCCCTCAGTCTCACAGCTGATCATGGTGCGTTTTTTCCCAAGGGTCCTGTTTAGGCTTAACCTCAAATCTGTCTTGGAGCAAGGGTTTAGTGTTTGCTGGGTGTGAGGTGAGTGCTGGTCCTCCTCACGCTGCCTTGCAGCCTCTCCTTCCTCACACAGCCAGGTTAGTGGCTTCTGGATCTTTATTTTTCACAGGGGGGACACAAGATACTTCAGAAAAAAAAAATCACACTACACTTTTAACACCTTTAAGGAATAATTATCTCCTAAAGGATCTTGACCCATTAAGCAGTGTAAGAAGGTGACTTGCCTCCTGTCAGCTTGAGGGTTTGGTGCAGATCCTTCCCATCCTATCACTGAGCTAACACTTTTGATGCAGCAGTAAATGAGCTTCCTTTAACTTCTAATCTTTTTTGCATTATCCACTTCTATCCAGTAGTAAGAACCTTATTGCAAAGGACAGGAAAAATGAGATGAACTTGTTTTCACAAAGCTGGGTGCAGTTTAACTTGCTGGGGGCCAGATGATACAGCTGAACCATAGCAAGGACCTGAGCAGTGCTTTGCTCCTTGAGTAGCCCGGCTTTGAGTAGGATCTGCAGATTTACCATGGCCTTGCCTGGGGGAGGATCAAACTGCACCGGGTCTGGAGCTGCAGCATGTGTTTCTGATCCGTGGAGCCAGAGGGAAAATTGTATAATGTTCATCTAAAAATAGCTCAGGCACTGTGTGGCTGGGGGGTTCTTGCTACTTTCTGCATGGGTGCAGGGACTGAAACTCAAAGCAGGTGCTGCTGCTGCACGTGGTTGCATTTTAACGCGCACCTCGTCCCGCTCTGCACCTCTGCAGGTCCTCCTGGCCGTGTCTTGGAGCAGCCACGTCCTGCTGGAGAAGGATCACCCCTTTTCTGCAGGGATGGAAATTGGGACGGGCTTGAGGTCTAATGACATTCAGCTGAGGGAGAGAAATGAGGTTTGGCAGAGCAGAGGAGAAATTGTTCTGGGATGTTAACACGTGTCACATCTCATCTCTTGTTGCCGACCAGCTCCAATAGTTAGGCAACTTTGCAGAAAGACTTCTTAGATACTACTCACTGTGTTTTGCTAGTAAGTGACTATTGTCAGCATAATGCACGAAGCATTGTGCTGCAGAACATCTGCTTTTAAATAATGGGGCATGGGCATTCCAGTAGTCAGCCCCTAATTGTAATTAAACAGTATTTTTCCCATTAAATTGCTTCTGAAAAAGAAGGACGTGCATGAATGGGGGGGCAGCTTCTTAAACAGCCACTTCAAACCCCACCCTTAACACTGGCTGGTGCTGTAAGCAGGAAAGAAAAAAAAGTGATTTATTTGTCAGCCTCAAAGGTTTAAGATCGTTCATCTGTTCCATGACAGCTGAAATCTACCTCTCGGGTCAGAGGTGGCTTTGCTGGTAAAGGATGCACTGCCCACATTTAAAAGTCAGGATTAAGGATCTGCCGGCCTGGATTCCCTCGGCAGGAGTGGGCAGGTGAATGTGCAAAAGAGAACCGCAGGGGAGGACAATGAAGTGGTGAAGTCAAGTAGAATTCAGCTGTACTGTGAGTGCTCTTTCATTAACCTCTTGGAGATAATTGCTCCTGGTCTTTTATCTCCTGGCTGACCGCGCAGCCGGCGTTGCCCCAGCTCTGCCTCTCGGCGCTTCGGACGGGCCCTGCGTGGAGCTCTCGCTGTGTGGAGTCATTGTGGCTTCCCTCGAAACGTAGATGCCCCCTTTGGAGCTGTAATGTTTTCTTGGAAACTTTAGAACAAGTGAATGTCAAGATTGAGTAAAGACCATAAAAGTATTTTTGAGGAATGTCTCTTGACGGATTTTTGGCAGATGGAGAGCAGCCGCGGACAGATTCAAGGCAGAGATTTTGCTGGGGATGTGAGAAGCGTTATTTGTTATGTTGGAGGCTCTTAGCTCAGCCAGAGCTTCTAATCACATGTGTCCAATTAACAAAATGCTGAGCCAGTGCCATGGTAGCTCACCACGCCACGGGCCAGACTGGGCAGAACCTGCTCTGTGCTTTCAGATCGTGGATGGGAAGAGTAAAATCCTGGTGTGATTTCTGATGCTGCTAAGGGAGGAGCGTGTGCCTCTGGTGCAGTGGCACTGGCACAACAGCATCCTTCTGAAAAGAGCATCCTCTCCAAGACATGCCCTGGTCCCAAATGGTTCTGTTTAACTCCTGAGCCAAAGGGCTGGAGAAGGTGAACAGCCACCTGAAAAGGCCAGGAGTCCAACTCAACAGCCACCAAACCTGAGAAGTGGGGGCAAGCAATGGGGGGTGTTTAGCTCTCCCAGTTCTGTGGCATGTCATATTATGCACATTATCATTCCTGATAAAAAAGGGACTCCCAAGAGGCAGTTCAGGTGGAACTAATCTGCCTAGAGCAAAATTCTCCTGCTCCTCCTCTGCCTTCCATTGCAATACGGTTCTGGAAGGGCTAAGTAAGGTAGATCCCCCACTGCCCTTCAGAAGAGGACCATCTTTGTACCAAGCATTTTTACCACCCTGCATCTTTATACCAAGGACTCATAACTTTAAAGAACCTTTACCTTCGGGACAAGGACGTTCCTGTGAAGCCAGAGAAGAAATTCGCTCGGGGTAACTTTACAAGCTCCTTTTGCTGTGCGCTCTTGGAGTAGAAGCGTTTTGAAACCAGGATCCCTCCGGTAGTAACAGGAGATTCAAGACTCCCTCTTGTGGCTGCATTCAGCGGGTCTTGGGCATCTCTGTGAAGATTCTGCCACTGTCAAAGTCCAAAGGCTGCTTCACTATTGCTGATAGAAACTTGATTGGGTCTTTTGTCCCTGCTACAAAGTTCACTTGAACATTGCCTCAACTTGATTTTTGCTATATATGAAAACTCTCGAGTATGAAGTGAGAAGAGGAAGAGAAGTGATTTGAAAGCATTCTGGTCCCCTCAATCACTTTTGCTATTACTTAAGGAAGTTCAAGCAGAGCCAAAGTAGGTGGAGGTGGTTGGGAAATCCCAGCATAGATTGCATTTGCTTCTCTGAACCCAGAAAGGAGGTGTCCCTGGTGGTGCAGGGAACAGGACAGTTCTCCACCTGCGTGCCAGGGGTAGCAGCGTGTGACAGGCAAACATGGGAACAGGTTAACTGAGTATTTAACTTCATCTAAAAGCACATTAATTCTTTTTATTAGGAGTAGACATAAACTTACTAAGTGGTTTTATTGATGCAACCTTGCCCTTTTATGGTTTTTCACGTGAGCCCTTCTAGCTGGGGACTTGATCTGAGTCTGTCCTAAGAGACTCGGTGCATGGTTGTGTGTGGTACAAATAACAATTTGGCAAAGGGAGAAAACCTGAGAAAATGCAGAAGAGCAACCTAGAAGCAAGAAGTCGAGTGTGATTTTGGATATTAAGGCAGTGCATCAGCCTGGCAAGCAGAAGCAGATGCAGGTCAGCGATGTTGCTCGCTTGGCAGTGCAGGGGTTTCTGCTTTGGGTCTCTTTTTGCTTCCATACCGTGTTTCTCTGCTGCATTACATGTGTTTTAAAAGCTTTGGGAAGCCTGAAGCACACTGGAGCACTGGCACAGGCTGCCCAGAGAGGTTGTGGAGTCTCCTTCTCTGGAGACTTTCAAAACCCATCTGAATGCATTCCTGTGCCCTGGGTGACCCTCCTTTGGCAGGGGGGTTGGACTCCATGATCTCCAGAGGTCCCTTCCAACCCCTGCCATTCTATGTGGGTGCCAGTTTCTCTTGGGCACAGTGTCTGTGCCTGGCAAGAGCGGTGCAGCGAGGGCAGGCGATGAGGAGAGTGGTGTTGCCCGTGTGTTCCGAGTCTGCCTGGCTAGCTGAGAGCTGCTCTGGGCTAGCACAGGGCTGGGACTGAAACAGAAGCTGCTGAGACGTGAAGCGCTTTGCTGTACCAGACTGGATCCAGGAGTCGAGGCAAAAAAGAAGAGATGAGAGAACGTTTTAATGAGGTAAAAGCTCTTCTATCTTGCCTGCATCCCAAGCATCTCCCCACTGCTGCTGCCCTCGCTGCCTGCGAAATAGCGCAGGTCACGTTTGTCTCTTGCAGATGCCTGAACAAAAGGATTCCAACCTGCGTGTTCCTGGGCTCTTGGCTGGGCTGGCGAATGCAGATGGTTCAAGTGAGTGTTTCGTTCCCGCTGTGTTCTGCAGCACAAAGTGGTGAACAGCTTTTGCTGGTTTGATAGGGTTGAAATTAATTTCTCCCTTCTCACCAGGGGAAATGAGGGCTGGGAAGAACGGCCATGCCTGTCGCTTTGTTAAGCTTGGCTTTGGCTCTGATTCTCGCACCAAGAAAGGAAATAAAATACAGGGAAGGGGAGCTTTATAAAAGAGCTATGGGTCTGCTCCCAAGTCGATAGGTTAAACCGTACAAAACACCGACGCCGAGGCGTTTGCTCTAACATTTGTAAAGTCAGCATGGCAGCTCTGTTAAGGGCTATGAGTCACCCCGAGGGTGGTTCAGCTCTTTCTGAGTAGCAGCACAACCCTCTGCTTCCATGCAGACAGGAGTGAGGATTTTAATGGGGTCGGAATTACCCCTCTGGTTAGAGCACTGTCTGACCTCTGCTTTGTTCTCGCTGCCTCCCGTTTAGAGCCGTGCAGAGCACGGATCCTGGCCCATCTTTGGGAGAGAAAAGGACTGGATGGAGCCCTTTAAATGGGAATCACATCAACTGTAACCATCCGTCCCTCGCCACCCCCCCAGCCCCCAGCTCTCCCCAGACTCCTGCATGCCAGCTCTCCCTAGACTCCTGCATCCCAGCTCTGCCCATCTGCTCCGGCGGGACGCGGGCAGGTGTGGCCCGACTTGGCTGGGGTGGTCAGGAAGCCATGGACAGCAGGCCTGACCCTGGCCATGTGCACACAGCGGGAGGCTCTGCCTGTCCCCAGGCGCGGCCGCGGGCGCTCGTGGCGAGCCGGCGCTCCAGGCTAAACAGAGGAAGGTGAGGGTCAGCAGCAGAGAGCTCTGCCCAAGACTCAGGAAGCACATTTTGGCAGAGGAAAGAAATACAATACAAGCAGGGAGGGAAACTCAGCTTCCATCCAACCCCCTCCAAGAAGCTGTTGGCTCCCTACAGCTGCCGGAGTCTTTACTATCAGTTATTGGGCTCTTTATTGTTACAGGCTTTCGTGTGTTTGTTTTCTGTATTTTACACCAGCACGTTGCAGAGGGGAAAGAATGGAGCAATACCAGAGTAGCACGAACCGGAGGGTAGAGCCCTGAGCTGGCAGACAGGCAACCCAGCTTCCCTTTCCTGCCTGACACTATCTCATTGTGTGGCCTTGGGGCATGTCACTTCCCCCTCTGCCCCGGCTCCTCTGTGCGATGGGGTGGTTCCACCCAACGGAGAACTCTCTGCTTGTTTACTCTTGTCTTTGTCCTTGTGAAGTGTCTGAGAGGAAGCTCTGCATGGCCAGGGCAGCACGGACCCATTGCTCAAGGGGAGCCACAGCTGAGCAGTGTTCTCCCTCCCCAGCACAGCACGGGTGTGGAGGCAGCAATGGGCCCATCTCCCTGCCCTCCACTCAGGCTGGCAGCTGCCTGCTGTTTGAGACCCTTCCCTCCACAGACTCTGCCCGTTCTGCCAGCGTGCCAGCGGGCAGGCAGCACTGTGAGAGGGAAGGCAGGTGGAGATCTCCCTGTCTGAGCAATGGGAGATGAGAAGTGCCACCGAGCAGTCTTGGGAGGGTATTTCCCAGCTCTGAACATCACGGTTCCATCCTGCCTTTCAGAGACCTTCCAGCTCCGAGCTGTTCTTTGCAGTGGTGGCAGCACCGTGTGCGGAGGTGGCTGTGGATGGGCAGAGAAGGAGCAGGGTGGGTGGTGGAAATGGCTGTGTGTGATCAGATGAGGAGCAGGGGAGGTGGTTACGGGAGGGAAAGTCCCCCAAACACATGTAGCACCAGTGCACAGCGCTTGTCCTGGCAAACCCCACTCTGCTCCCCATCATCACTTGCTCAGAGCCTTTGTTTCTTCTAACCATGAGTGAAACCAGTTGTGGGATGTTGTGCTCAGGGCATGACATAATCAGAGTCTGGGATTCCACTGGAGGAATCCTTTTGAAGATATGCTGGTCTGGCTAATTACAGTAAAACTATGAAGGTGCTGCACTCCAAATGATTAACAGTTAATAAGGGGGGGTTCTGCTTTCTCCTGCTTTTTGCTAAGAAACAAAGCAGAGCAATTCTGGCTCCGTCAGTGGCGTTTGCTGTTAGGAAGGAGATCAGTCAGGGCACTCTCACATCTTCTCACAAAGCTGTTGCCCATCTCTGTGTTGTTTAATTTGATTAAAAATAGAAGTCACTTTCTCGTTCCTTTCCCTGTCTGTTGCCTTTCCACATTTTTTGAAGCCTGAGCAGTGACAACAGCCCGCGGGATTTATTTGCTGTTTGTTGACATTTTCACTTTCTGATGTGCATCCTTATGCTACCCTGCAGAGTTCAGCTCATGGCACCAGCAGAGGGGTGGTTGGAGGAAAGGCAGCGTTGGCTGGAAGTGCCCCATCCACCCTCGCTCCCTCCCAAAACACCCACACTGACAAGACACTTAAAAAATTCTGAATTTCAAGATCTACTTCCATGCATAGTCCTCTTTAGCTACCACTGTCCTTAAAATACTTGCTCTCCATCCCAGAATCTTCATCGTATTTTGAGAGGCTGTGTCCCTACGGATCACCTGTGGTAAGTCCGTGGTGTCTCGTTCTCTGCTGCCTGCAGGTCTGCTCCACCTCGGAGTTCCTGCCAGCCCGTACCTGAGCGCTGCTGTCCCATCTCCTGCTGATGCGCACGGGCTGCCCCCGGTCACAGGGGCTGGTGTCCCACCTACAGCTTCATCCTCCATGGTCCACCAGGCTGAAATTCCGTGTGCCAAACAGAGCTGCGAGGGGTGAGTGTATGGATGTAGAAAAGTGATGAGAGAGGGAGCTGGGCTAAGCTGGAAGCTGGTGGCTGGAGATAGCAGTGTGACGTCTGAAGCTGCGGAGGACCTTGGTAACTTCAAGTCCCACCTTAGGGTTTCTTCCAGACATCACAGACCAACTACCCCATGGATCTATGGGGGAGAAGAGCCAAGCCCCACCAGCATTGCTGGAGCCCCTTGTCCACCTGTCTCCAACATTTCCAGAGTACTGGCAGCTCCGGAGGAGCAACCAGAGCTACCGGGTCCTGGCGCTGGGCCGAGCCCGTTGGTGGGACGTGGGTGGCTGTGCCCTGGCGTGGCAGGCAAAGGGCTGTCGGAACAGAACTGAATTGAAATGATTCTTTTCCTCTCCCCTTGGCCTGTGAGGAAATCTTTTTCCATTTACTATAAAACATGGTTCTTAATAGTGCTGAAGTGTTCTACGTATTTTAAATAAACATGAGTGGATTTGAGCCCAGGAGGACATGAAAGAATGCAGCATTTGCAGGGTACCGGCCCGGCACACATGTCAGCAATTTGGCTGCCTTGTGTACTTTGGCTTTTAAAAAAGCATTTAAAAGTAAACAAATGAAGGAAAATCTGGCAGCTGGATTTCAAAGTAAATTGCTTTCAGCTGATATACCCCGTTTCCAGCTTGCTTGGGTAGTATCAAGCCATACACATCCAGCAAGAAGAGCGAGCGGCCAAGGAGAGGAGCGGGGGCGGGAGAGAGAACAAAAGCAGGGAAGTTCTGTGGATTTAATTCTTCCATTTCCTTCCTTTGCACCAAACACTCCCTGCCTGTCACTGCCCTCATGTCAGATGGGCAGGTTCATGCTTCAGACAGCAAAGTATGTTCCATCTTCTCTTGGCTCCTATTCTGCCAGGCTCTGCCTCCCTTCCACCAGCCCTGGAGCAGGTATGGGATGGGATGGAATGGGATAGGAGCAGCATCCATGGGATGGCATTAATTGGTGGAGCTGAGCCCTATACTGAGCTGTGACCTGCAGCAGTGCTTGAGCTGCTCCATCAAACCCTCATCCTCACTGAACATGGGGAGAGCCCCACCCTGCAGCCCCATATAGGACATGGCCCCAAGCCCCATAGACCAGTGGGATAAATCCACTCTTGAGAGGTCCATGGCATGGGCCAGGGGCTGCCAGCCTGGGGGGGCATCACCCCTATGCCGGCGGAGGGAAGCAGAGCTGGAAATGGCAGAGATAACACGGTCATTAGAGGAGCAGAGGCTGTGGCGAGGCCCCGCTCCTCCGGAAGGGCCTGGTGAGTTCCCCCAAAGGAGGAGACTCAGCAAATGCTGACAGATAATAACGAGGTCCCAGGCTGGACAAAGAGGGGAGGTTGCTGAGGTCACGCTTTGGCTCAGCTTCGGGCTCCTTCTGCTTTGACTTGCGTTTCCTCAAGTTTATAAAACTTTCTGCGGGTTGGTTCAGTGGAAAGGGAAGAGGAAACTGGTGGATCTGAAATCCTGGTGGTGCGGGG
>VWZY01012110.1:173629-193800 GCA_013399075.1 Chloroceryle aenea
CATGGCTGCAGCTTGTTGGTGGGAGCTACTGACCCTGTACGCTTCTGTGCCAGACCCCGGGCCAGGGCCCACGCGTGGCTGCTGGCTCCAGCTGGCCCAGTGATCCCCTGCTCTCCTCTTCCAGTTCTCGGGAGCTGGTCGGTCAGGGGCTGAGTTTGCACATTTTGAGTGTAACCCTCTGTCCCCTTCCTGCTCCAAGTGCAACCTCCGGTGACTGGCATTGTGCCTTTGTCCCTCTTAGCACCATCCGTAGGGTTCAGGACCCTGGGGATTGCCCACCAGAAGGTCCCACCAGGCTCTCCTCCCCAGGACTCCTCTGCACTGGTCCTTTCCTGCCCAGCACTGCATGCAAATAACCCCCAGGAGATGTGGGCAGCAGGAGCAGGGTCCTTGGCACAGCACACTGATGTCCCTGGCCACAGCCTGAGCTGCAGAGACCTGCTTACAGCCCAAGCTTTGATTAGTCGTGGCAAGAAGAGCACCACAGGAAAGACTAGTGAGAGATGAGTTATGGACAGGGTTGCTGCAGCCAGCCTGGAGCTGGAGCCCTACGTGTGACAGATCTGTGGATGCAGCTGAGGTGCAGGGGCTGGAGACAATCTGTCCCATAGCTGTGATGAAAGGGTTAACAGGAAAATCCAGTCTATGTGCTCAAAAATCTCCCCAGCAGACCATATCTAAGGTACACAAAATCATCTGCTTCCCACCACTGGCTTGGGCAGGTAGGTGGGTACTGCTCCTTGGGAGCTGGGAAGCAGAAGCAGGGGTACTTGTAAGGTTGGCCAAGGTGCAGAGGATGGACTCCAGGATTATGGAGTCCTAGCACTTGGCTCTAGCTGGAGGACAGCCCTCCTGCTCCAAAGCCTCACACCAAGTCCAGCTGCCTCGCTGGGACCATCACGGTTTGGCCACTTCAGTCACCAGTTGTGTAGAGGTGTGAATGGTCCTGAGCAGTCTCACCTGAGCCCCCCAGCCACACCCCTGGGCACAGGGGCTCCATTTAAGATCAGCCCTGGGCTTCTCCCCTCTTCCTTGAGCTCCTGGGCAGGAGTGTTGGTCTCCTGCTCAGCTACAGCCACACTTGAGTGTGGATCTCCTGATCCCCAGATGAAGACTGACTTCCCAGCCTGGCCTCGGATCTGTCTCAGCAGTATGGACCTGCCTGTGATGGCTCAGATGACTCCTGCCTGTGATTTTGCTCAGGTATGATGGGATGGGGCCCTGGATGGAGAGCCCCCTGCCAGCCATGGTGTTGTGGTTGGCTTCCAGCTCCTCCTCCCTGAGGGAGCAAAGCCACCCTTGCTGCTCCCTGACCCCAGGGCAGCGTGTGGCTCCTCACGGCTGCCTTGCTGTGGGGAGGTGCACAAACACCTCACTGATGAGGGGTCCATTGGCCAAGCCCCTCACTAACTCCCAAACTTGGTGGTCAGTCCCTCACAGCAACTGGAGCTGAGCAGTGCCGTGGGTTGAGGGGAAGGGTGGGTGTGTGTCTGTGAAAGGCAGTGGAGGAAATAGCAAAAAAACTGGATTAAACTAAGAAAATATTTGCATTTTGGGAGTCTCCTGTTTGGCACTGTCAGCACTATTTTAACTGGTCTAATCTGCAGGTCTTCTTGGACCTGTGCCCCACAACCCCTCAGCCAGCATGAGGACACTTCAGTTTAGCCAGTTCCCAGCTCAGCTCACAAGGGCAGCTCCAAAAGTACTTTCTTGAAAGCTGGCAGTAACTAGAGAAGGGGAGATGAGTTCAGCCCCGTGCTCCCTGCACTGGCTCTGCCTGTCTCGGCTCTCTGCTGCAACGTGGGGTCTTCTGTCTCCCTTTAGGATGCTCTTTAGGGGACAGGGCATTCAGGAAGAAGCCCCAGCAGGAATGCTGGGCACGCCTGGCCTGGCTGCCTCCTGCTAACTCCTGTTTGGGGTTTGGAGATGTTCTGGGGTGATGTATGAGGAGCCACAGCAGTGCCTGGAGTCTAAGAGGGGAAAAAAATAATCCCTTGGGAATTGGTGCCAAGCACCAGCATCCTGACAGGGTTTTGGAGGCCAGAAAGAAGCAGTTTGTGGATAACAGGTGAGCAACCTGTGGATCTGGGCTCTCTGAACACTTCTCCAAAGCAGCTTTAGGGCTCTGACTGTAATGCAACAAAGCACTGATGGGCTGCTTCAGCCAAACAGCTTCTGTGCCCTCTACATCCCCTTGCAGACACCCTGCCTGCTATCATCCCTGACTGCTCCTGCCTCTCCCCTTGCAGGAGTGAAGGCTCCTGGAGAGACTGAGGCAAGCAAGCCCCCAAGTGCTGTTTTGGGAAAACTGTTCCTTCCCAAAAGGTGCTGCACGGCTCAGCAGAGCAGGCCTCGCAATCTTCTGCTTTCATAAATATTCAAAACCAGCTGCACTGGGAGCTGACTAATCCAAAGTCTTTCCCCAAAGAGAACTTTCCACACTTCAGATTCTTTTGCAGATGTGACCCCTGAGTGGTAGCTTTTCCCTGAGGTGGGCAGGCATTAGCCAGAGTCCCAGCAGGGGGAAACTGAGGCTGGTTTATTCATCGAGAGCTCATCTGGAGGGCCTTGAGCCTCTCTGCCTTTGACAGCCTGTTCCCAGTGTAGATGGATTTGGAGAGAATCACTGAACTGCTCCTTAGTGTGAGGATGGAGATAGGCAGGCAGGCACCCACTTACACCAGCAGGAGCTGAGCTCTGCTCCTCTGCAGCATTTCCTCTGTCCCAAAGAGAGGGGTGGGAAGCTGGTGGGGCTCAGATGGGGTGGCCAGTGGTGCTACCTGACCCAGAGGTGAGGGGCTATGGGGATGCTGCAGCAGCTGGAGGTTGGTCAGGTGAGGGGGGGGCGAGGGAAGGAGCTGATTTTTATCCAGGTCTTTGCTTTCTGAGGTCCTGCAAAGCATTCAGATGGACATGTTAACAGAGGGCCTCCTCTTCATCCCCTTTCTCCCCATCTTCAAGAAATCTTATCCCTGAGAAGTCTCAGGCAGCTTTTAAGGATAGCTTGCTCCTTCCACCTAAGGGGGAGGTGGCAAAGGACACGGCTGGAGTTCAGCTATTCCTCTGGGCCAGTCAAAAAGCTGTGGAGCAAAAAGTGGTCACTCATGCGGGAGAGCAGAGCTCCTGCAGGTAGTGGGAGGGGGTGGGGGACTGGTGCTGGCAGTGACTCTTGAATTAGTCTCTTCCACCTCTGAAGGCAGGCAGCCTGTTCTGGAACAAAGCTGCTGCGCCTGCTTTTATGAAAGGGTGGGACAAACCCAGCCTTTTCACAGCCTCCTCCCTGAGAGATGCTGCAGTGCTGCTGAGCTCCATCCCTAGAGGCACAAGCAGCCTCCCAGCGCAAGGTGACATCATCTGGCCTTTGGTGCCTCTCTGACAAAAGCATCATTGTGTGACTGTCACTTCCAGGAACCCCCTGCTGTCCCCAGGTTTAATAGGGAGCTTTCCCACACACGGCCCTTCAAGCCTTGTCTCACCAGGGCAGGCCAACCCCAGCTCCCAGGGAAGCTGGGTTTTATGTTCCTCCACCTCTATTCACTTTGCAGGAAAAAACAAATTACCTTTTCTGTCTGCAGTGCTTTGGCTTATTAATTAGTTTCAGTAATGAAGTAGTGTCTTGGGACCCCACCCCAACAGAGTCTTACGTAGCAGCCACTGAGAGCACATGAGCAGGAAAATGGTCCTTGCCTCAGAGCTGTGAGGTTACTGCAGATAAAAAGTGCTAATTTCATTAGAAGCAGGTCAGACTCACCTGAAATAACCCCCAGAAGCAAAGCTGACATTGCACACTGCGATACCCTCAAGTAATCCCCTCTCTCCCTGTCGATGTCGTGCCCAGAGGCCCTGCAGAGGGTCCTGGTTTTGTACGCACAGGTTGAATAGCCTAGCTGCCCCCCAGTCTGGTATGGAGGACAAGAGGCAAGCTAGGAGATCAAACTGGTTTAAACCTTGCCCATCAATGTTTGAACAACAGAGCTCAGAAGAGCAGGAGCCAGGCTCAGAGCTCCATGAAAAAGCCTCAGCTGCTCTCCATGGCTGTGGGAAGGTAAGGGAGCATTTTGTGTGTTGGTTCCTTATCCACGACTCAAGGATGTTCATTTCCTACTGCATTCATTCAGTTGTTCTGCTGACAGTTGTCCCCTGCTAAGTGACAGCTACTCAGCACCCAGCCAGGCCACCAGATGCTGCTTGTTCACTGGCTTGAGTAGCAAGCACCTGAGGATTTCTGCTGCTTGCTCCAAAATCCTTGTTGTCTGTTTGATCCCTTCCCATCCCTCCCGGCGAGTCTGCCAGGCCACTGATGGCAGCACCTCGAGCTGTACAAGCCCAGCAGCAGGGGAGATGCTCCTTGCCTGCTTCTGGTGTTATGGCTCATCTGGGCAGAGAGGGAAATGAGGAGCTGATCCTCCCAGAAGCTGGATGGGGAGCTGGGACAGGGGTGATCAATGAGGTGGCTTTGCTCTGTCCCTGGGAGCTGGTGTTTATTGATTATTTGAAGAGAGAATAAAAATGGAAAGCCAGTGCTTAGCCCTGCTGTGGCTTGTCACAGGAGGGTTTGTGACAGCTCCTCAGGGACCACAGCACCCCTTCAGACCACGGACAGTCCATGGCCACGGGAGCCAGGCAGGACCCACATGGTGGGGCTGTGTGGGAGCTGCAGTGTATGGAGCAGGGGCTCCAGGGATGCTTGACAAGGGCCCTGGCAGGGGCTAGCACAGCACAGAGGAATTCCAGGGAGGAATCCTGGTCTCGCCACCACGCTGAGGCTCTGACAAAGGCAGGAGCTGGGATTTCAGGCCTCTAAATAATGCAACACTTCCCTCAGCATTTATGTAACGCTGCTATTTTAGTGCAGGTAGTCCGAGGCATGGGACAGGCAGGGGAGGGTAAGAAGGCAGAGGAGAGAGGCCCCACATGTCCCAAGGGGTATCTTAAAGCCACTGTGACTTCAGGCTGCAGGGGAGAGTGATGCTGAGCGTGTCCACGGGGTGGACACTTATCCGAAGGAGAAGGAAGAATCTAGTTTGCTGCTGAGAAGCTACATCTGCCCAACACCTGCTTTTGGTAAATGCTGCAGGGATGGACCATCTCCTGGCTTCTAAACTTATCACACTCCATATGCTGCTGGGGTGCTGTCCTCCAGCTCTGTCTCGTGGTTTCTCCTAGCCACCTACTAGGGAAATCAGCCTTTTCCTCGTGTACCTACAGCAGAGGTAGGAAGCTGGACTTAGCACCTCTATCTTTGAGCAAGCAGGACTCAAGCTAGAGTGAAGATTTGATCTCCATTTGCATTCAGAGACAGTACTTGATTACAAACTAGACCAGAATGGAACTGGGAGGGATGCAGAGCTGCCTCGTGCGCTGCTGTGCGCAGACCGGGTTTCACACCTCATCTGGTAGGTGTGATCAAGCTCCCTTCTTGCTCCTGGCAGACAGCTCTTTGTTAGCTCCAGCCCTGGCTGCAGCTGAACCCTTCTACTCCTCCACATCAGCAACGGTGAAGAACAGCCTTGCTATGGACTGGTCTGAGGCACTCAGGGACTGAAATAATCTGTTTTATTCCCAGGCAAGGACACTTCTTTTTCTGTGTAGCTGTTAATACTATTGATCTCCAACAGTTCCACTTGAGAAAGCACATCTTACAGAAAGTGACTTACAGTTGGCCTCCAAGTGCTGCACACAAGGATGTATCTGGATCTGAGAGCACCAACAGCACAGCAGTGCCAGCCAGGAACAGGCCAGTGAGGTTGGACGGGTCAGTCACCGTGGGGCTACCACGACAGTGTGTGTAAGGTCTGGTGGGCTGACCCTGCCTCCTCAGCACGATCAGCAGCCAGGTCCAATGTTTGGCCACAGCTACTAAGAGGGATTTTCTAATGCACACGATTCCTAATTCCCATTGGCTTCAGAAGGACTCTGGGTTGCTCTGAACAACACGCAGGGCACAGACATCTTTTAAAACCTGCTCTCATATCTTGTGTGTTTCTGGAACGTGGCAGAAGTGAGGACAGAAGGGAGCTCCTCTGCCAGGCTGCCCCTGGGCAGGTGTTGGTCACATCTGGGGGTACCCAGATGCACAGAGCTGGGCACAGCGTGGTGGCCACGCCGCTGCTCGCCAAGTGGTCCTTGGGCAGGAACTATTGAACACTAATTAAATTGCCAAGAGACCATGGTAACCCTCCCTTGTGGTGATCCCAAAATCTAAAGGAAGGTGTCTGGGTTCTCCTCAAATTGTCCATGAAATCTTACTCCAGTTTGGAAACAAGACTGTTACTATAAAAGTTGATGCTAATTGTGTCATTCCCAAAACTCCAGAATATGAAGCAGTTCAAGGACTCTGTCAGCCTCAGGGGAGCTGTGGGGGTTAGTGAAGCATGATGAAACAGCCAGGTTTAGATAGTGGGAATTATGGATAGAGAGGGGTTTATGGGATCAGTAGATACTGTCATAGAGGTTTTGATGGACCAGAGCATCACAGCCAAGCACCAAAGCAGAGGCAAGCAGCCTGGGCTGGGCTGTCAGGCTCCTGGACAAGAGGCTACTGGATGATTTGTCCGTCAGTCGCTTGCAGGCTCACAGTGCAGGGCAGTGTATGTGCCCTGGTCTCCTGGAGATGGTAAGTAAAGATGAAGAACTTGTCACAGACAACCCCAAAAGCAGCTACAGAGAGTGGGCATCCACCTGGGTGTGCTCTGCTCCTCCTGCAAACACAGCTATGATGTGCTGTTGTCCCCCTGCTTAGCAGTGACTGGCAGCCACCCGTGGGGCTGATGCTCTGTTCCACCTTCCCAATGCCTGCCCTGTCCTCCAGTGCCAGTCCCAGTGTCCCTGGGGTAGCAGGGGTGCCACAGCTAAGTGTGAAGCTGGGGATGTGAATGAGCCCTGCGCTGCTCACGTACAGGTCAACAATTAACCACAAACTGTTCCCAGCTCACAGGTTCTCCTGCCCTCGGCTCGGACACGTGGGAGCAAGAGAAGCAGGAGACCAGCATTGCCCTGGGGGGGTAACAAGGTGAAAATAAGAAACTGCATGGGCTGGATGTTTAGGCTCTGTAATCATTAATGGCAGAAGCACAGGCTGAAGCAGGAATCAACTGGTCCTGGATGGCTTGGGACCACTGAACCTTAGTGCTTCATGAACCTCCTAAGGCCCTGCGGGAGGTGGCAGGTGATGGCAGCCACCAGTGCATGGGCCAGTGCTACCAAAGGACCCACGTGGCTCATACCCCCCTGGAGCCAGCTGTAAACACCTCGTCCTCCACCACAGCTTGTTGAACGTGTTCCTCTGCTCTTCTCCCCGTGATAAAAATAATTTGGGTTTAGATAGAAAACCTTGGAGCTCAGAGTGCTTGGTGGGATTCCTGGGGGGTGCTGGACCTGGCTGTGCAGGCAGGAGGGTGGTTCAGGGTCCTGGCCTGGGGTGCCCTCTGCAATGCCAGGGGCCACGTCCTCCCCTCCTGCAGACCCACCGCGTGGCAGCAGCAGTGACAGAAGGATGAGGAAGGGGGAAGTGAACTCAAGTGTCCTGAAAACAGTCAGGCGGTTGCCAATTAATCCAATCACCCATCTGGCCCAGGGAAAGGCCATGCGGAGAATATCGAATCACTGCTGCAAAAAGAGAGAAAACCTTTCTATAATGCCTTCAGAAAATCCCTGCTCTCATCCTTCCCTCCAGGGACCCATCTGAGATTTTTATTCTGTAGTTTATCAGAGTTATTTGGTCAAAACATAGAATGTTTTGAAGAATACACAAAGTAGCTTGTCAAAGCATTATGTTAAGTAGCACTGATTCTGTTTGCTTTCAAGTCTCATTTGGTTCAGAGCAAATGCAGAATGAAGGAAGCAAGTGTAGAACCAAGCAAATCTTATTTTACTAGGCAGTTTTGCCTCGTGGTCATGGTCCCTCAGGGTCCCTGACGCTAATCCACAAAGTACAAAAGGCTCTTGCATTGGATAAAATCCAGACAGCATCTACAAAGGCATCTGCTGTTGTGGCACTAGGTCTGGCCTTCCTCCCGTGTCCGGTGGGGACACTCGACCCAAGAGCTGGAAAGGCTGAGCTCAAAGCATGGGGTGACACTGTAGCTACAAGCTGGTGTTCTGGATTTTCCCCTAGGTGTAGTCAGCTTCACTCATGGGCCAGGTTTATGTGGTTGTATTTCCATGGACCACTCTCTTTTGTTCCTGACCTGTGTCAGCCTGCTGTAGTGGAAATCAAGGTGTGCACTTGTATCAGCCACACTCCACACCGCGGGCACCCCTGGTTTCCATGTCCTTGCCCATGCAGCTGTCACTTGGATTAAGGCACCTCCTTGGGAACAGGCTAATCCAACGTGCTCTCTACCACTCCACTTGCCATCTCAATTACCTTTTTTTTCCAGCTGCCAATACAGCAGCAGCTTTGAGTCGTGGATGATTGTTCTACACCAGAATGTAATTTGAAAGCCATTGTATTTCATCTCTGAAATACTCTATGACCAGGAGGGTAACTGTTAAAAAAGCCACTTTATTTCAGACCAGATAAAAGCTTTGCAGAGATCTCATTCACTGATATTTTAGCTAGTGAAATCAAATGCTCCAGTAATACAATGATGTTACTGTTAAAGCCACTTTATTTTACAATTAAAAGGCACCTGCCTCATTGCCTAGAATTACCATCAGACAAAAAGCTCTGTCTTGTTCTGTTTAGCACTAACATTTCCATTTAGCTTTATTAGCCTTCAACTAAACTCCAATCCACTATGACTCTTATGCAAACCAATATTAATATGCCTCCCTAGTTCCACCCCCTTGCTGGAGAAGCCACCCAGTTCTCTGCACTGAGGAAGGCACTGAAAGGTCCCTGTTGCTTAGAGATGACAGATTTCACTGACTGATCCCTCCATCCATCTGTTACCAATCACAGAGAGCACTCTCTGCACAGGGTGGAAGAACTGAAGCATCTACAACCACTGGTTACTCCTCCAATACTAGGTTATAGCAGGTGGCCACTGAAAAAGCTCTAAGCTGTCTTCTCCTCCCGTGGCCTGTACTCACAGCTAGAGCAGTCCCCACACATTTCTGCTCAGAAGTTGTGGGGCAGAAGATGGCTAACCATTGTTCTGGGGTAAGAAGGCCAGAGGTGATTCAGGGCTGGAGATGAGCAGGATGGAAGCCTGCAAGAGATTCTAAGGGGCTCTATGGTGGGGTGAGACATCCTCGAGCAGTGAGCAGGAGGCTGGATTCTTGTGTAATCCCCGAGGTGGTTATTCCTCTCCTCCCACTCGAGATGCACAAGCAGAGCGTAGTCAGATCTCCCCCACAGCCCCCCAGTGCTGCCTAGAAACACTGTGCATGACACCACTGCAAAAACACCTCCTTAGGAGCTTCTTCCTTTTGCATTATGATAATACAAAATGCAGAAACTGCATAAAAGGAGCTGGGCTTAGTCTGAGACATGGCAGATTCAACTCTTCCAGAAAAGCAGCTTCATTTTCTAACAGCCAATTCTTTGATTCATGAAAATTAATTTTTCTGTAAGGTTAATATAACAGCATATGCCTGAAACACACTTGAGCCCACCAAGGTGACCGTGGATAGCAGAACACATGTAGAGAGGTGTAAGGAGCTGCAGCTGCATCACCCATCCTTCCAATCCCAGCCTTCCCCTTTTCTTGGGCCTTTATGGTGAGGACCTGTGGGAGATACAGTCCCACCCGGGGCTGTGGGGCATACTGGGAAAGGGGAGAGGCTATAAAACTCGGTGTCAGGGGAGGAAAGCCCTCCCTGGAGGTGGGTAAGGAGCAGAGAAGGTTGAGTGACTCTCCAGCTCTGCCTGGGTGAGAGGTGGCCCTGCAGTCTCCAGCTGAGGCTCCTCATTTTGCCCAGAGAAAAGGATTCATTCTCACCAGACCTTCTGGCCATGGATGGGCTCGTCTCCTCCCTCAGCCTCCTGGCAGTGCCCATGCTGCAGAAAGGTAAGACCTGTACCGTGGCTGTCACCTCCTAAGGTGAGGTGGCCTCTCCCCAGGGCATCTCTGTTGGGTCTGTTATCTTCTTAAAGATCAGCAAGCAGACCATGGGAGCTGAACTCGGGTGTTGTTTGCAGCAGGGATCAGTAAAATGCTTTCCAGTAGAGCAGGGCAGTGAATAGTTTTGGTACTGCCTGCCCCTGTTAAACCCCCTACCTAGTCCTCTGGCGTGGGAGAGGGCAGAGAACCTGCTCAGGGGCTGGCGTGGTGAAGGCTCCAGCAAAGGTGTAAAAGGAAGGGATGGGAAATCCACTGTGTTATGAAAATGGGGCAGTGTGTGTCTGGGCACACCAGAGAGCCCTGCAGAGCTGCTGCCTGGATGTTAATCAGAGCGTTGGGGTCTAAGGGTCTCTGGCTGCACACTCGCAGCCCCTCCTCGCGGGTGGGGGAGGTAAGAGGCTGCCTGGCATGGCTCAGGAAGGATGCTGCAGGACTGCTCTGCCTCTTGGGAAGCACAGCCTGGTCCCCCTACCTGTGCAGGAGACTCTGCTATGGCTGCAACAAATAGAGGAAAACAAACTAATGAGGCATTAGGGCTAAACTTAGCTGCAATTAACACTTAATTACCATCCTGAAAACACTTGCTGTATTTTACCAGGGCCTGGAAAGGTAAAACCAATTAGCTTAATCTTGTGTGGCAGAAGCCTTAAACTGGCTCAGATGCTTGTCATGGATGGGACTGGGAGTATGTGGTGTTTCTGAGACCAGAGTGCCTGGTGTTGGGCAGCCCTGCTGGTGGGGTGGGCAGTGGGACACAGCCCTGCGTGGGGCACCAGGTGCCTGGGGAAGAGAAGGGCTGTGTGGCAGTGATGCCTTGAGCCAGGTCTCCTCTGCTCTTGATGTCTTTGTGCTGATCTCCGCTTTCTCCCTCTGCCTGTCTGAGAGACTGTTCTTCTCTGCACCTGTAGCTTTGTTTTGTTGACTGGGATCCTCCCTGCAGATGGCAGGTTAAGGGTGTGGGGGCTGCAGGATGGGGAGACAGCAGTACAGAAAGATCCAGGTAGTAGGCAGAGGACACAAAGCCATTCATGATCACCTGTACATCTCCTTCCAAGTCACCAGTGCAGGTTCCTTAGGTTTTATGGGTGGTAGACTTGTAGGCTGTGCTGAGGAGGATTGCCTACAGCTCCACCAGGTACTGGCTGTGTGATGCCTTTGCTCGGCCTCTGCTTTGGAGAAGAGCCACAACTGACACCAGACTTTCTGCAAAAGGTATCAGAGCAAGTCTGTACCTGCCCAGGTGTTGCTTGGTTTGGGTGCCCAAGCCCCCTGCTCTGTCCCACCTGTATCAGTGTAAGCAAGCTGTGCGTGGCTCTCCGGAGAAGCAGGGAAGGTATCCTAGAAAAAGATGCTCTCTTGAAGCAGACTTTGGGGTAGACATTGTCCTTTTGGTATGAAGGAGGAAGAGAAATATGCAGGCTTGGGGAAGCTTGTCTCTGAAGTCCTCTCTTGTTGTCCCATAAGCTCTGCTGTCTGCCTGTATGCCTGTATGCTCCTCGGTTGTGATGATGACTGAACCCGTGGCCACAGCATGGGATGATCCCCTGCAGTACTGCTCCTCATGATCCAGCGAATGTCACTATGTGATGACAATATTTATTTAAAGGCCGTGGGTGAACTGACGTGGCCCAGCCCAGAAACTGCAGGAAAGTCTGCACCAGCAGTCTGGAGACTGCTGAAATATTTTAAGGTGCTAGGATTGTTTTCTTTCACAGCCCACGGCTGCCATTAGCTGAGCATTTGGATGCTCTTCCAAAGAGGCTGAAAGGAAAAGCCCTCCAGGAACTGCAGCAGAACCAACTCCCATCCAAAACCAACAGATCCTGGCATGCAGCTACAGAGGTCTGTAGCAGGGCAAGTGCTCCAGCAGCCTGCACTTCCCCAGCTGAGTCTGTGCTTCAGCTGCAGAGAACCAAATAACTTCATGATAGTGGGAGAGGCTGCAAAGAAGTCTAACCAAGAATCCCAGCAGCTGGGAGTTCAGCTTCTATCTTTTTATAGTACTGATCACAACTCCAGCCCAGATTAACATGAAGCTGGCAGGAAAACTTAGCTCCAAGCATAACAACGCTGACGGGGCGTATAGGCAGAATATCTCAGAGGAATCTGTGCAGTGGTTATCTTGGTGAGCTCGTCTCTAGCAAGCAAGCTGTCTGCCTGGAACGCTGAAGGAGCTGTGTTCTAGAAGAATCTAATGAACAAGTCCATTAAACAGCTCGTTCTGCCCCAGAGATGAACTAAACTGAGACAGCTGAAGGTGGCCACCCTGCCAGCTGCCCACCTGCTTCCCCTCCTTCTGTAGCAAGAGCAGCTAAATGACATCCATATTTCTCCTGAACCATTATGGTCTGCAGCCTGGCATGGCTTCAAGGGTAAGCTGCCGTGTGAAGCCAGCCCAGCTATCAAGACTGGGAGCTGCTGGGGTGCAGATGAGGCAGGTTCTGTGTGGCTGTCCCCGCTGCCTCTGCTTCACAAGGTTGCACTGTGGGATCATAACTTTTATTCATCTTGATTTAAACTGATGTCATGTCACATGTCAACACTGCCAGTTGATATCTGGCAGCCCAAATGACTTAATGTGGCCAGGCTGCACCTCCTCACTGGAACACCATGCGGAGAAACTGCAGAGTGGTGAAGTGCTTAAGAATATGGATGCAGCAAGAATGATCAAGATTAAGAGGAAGGCTGAAGTGGGAACCCAGTTCTCATGCCAAGGAGAACTCGGGCATTTCTGATATATGTCAAGATTTATAACTGTTTCTGCTTCTCTGGCACACTGGCCTCTGGGGGAAAAAAGGCTTCTCAATTAAATTAAGGCGAAGAAATGTGGAGGTAACAAAAAAAGCCACATTAGTCTGGATGCCTGCCTCCTGTTTGTTCATCCTGGTGCTTGGATGGGCACAGTACCAGTTGGCTGTTCCCTTATGAAATGACTAAATAATCCAACAGCTGACTCCTTTCTGAGTGTTAATACCTGCTTAGGTCCAAGTGAGACTTTCCAAACAGACCTGAAATCTCTAGGCTTTGTAGAATCTGAAGTGCAAATTCCAGGGAAACTGATTCTGTGCCTTCAAGGTAATTAAAGGGAGTGTCTTGGGGAATTGCTGGCAGCAGGCTGGCTGTGGGAATGACAGGCTTTGACACTTACTCCTACCATGTCCTTATAGAACTTGCTACTCAAAATAGCAGTGTTCCACTAGGGCTGCTTGCCTGGCTGTGAAGTGCTGGACCGAGTGTTGCTCCAGGAAGCCAACAGCAGACTGTGTCCCCTCTGGTCAGGGTCAGCCCTGCAGAAGCAGGGGAATGGATGCAGGATGTGTTGATGTTAGCCCTTCACATAAAGCTGGCCATTCCCTGGCCTCCCAGGGTGAGATCTCCCAGGCAGCTTCATGAAATGTTAGCAAAGCTTTCCTGCTACTGTTCAGTGTGTGTGAGCTCCACAACATCTCTCCTCTTAACTTCCACGAGAGCCTTCACCAGGCTAAGGGGAGAACTCGGCTGGTTAGCTGTTCACAGGCAGCCAGGAGTACTGTGTCTAGGGTAAGAGTGACCCTGCTGAATCAGGGAGCTTTTGGGTCCTTGAGAAGGACTTTCACATTCTCACATTAGCTGCCACTTGACTTCTGCAGGAAGAAAAAGCTTGTATTGTACATAAGCTCCCCAGAGTGCCGAGAGGGCTCAAATAGCTGCAGATGAATCCACTTCAGCAGAAAGTCAACTCCACCAGAAAGCCGAGTGCAGGAGCTGGAGCTGCCAGACACCCAGACTTGGATGGCCTCGGGCAGTGGCAGACAGCAGATGAGGCAGGGTGCTGCTTCCTGGGAGGTGAGGAACACTGGGCTGCGCTGGGAGCTGTGCAGTCGGACTCTTGGAAACAGCAACTTGACGTGCCCGTCGCAGCACAGTGTACTCATTCAAGTAGCAAACTAATTTCATCACCTCCCTTGCCAGGGCAAGAGGAGGTAGAGGGATTAGCTTGAACTCTGACAGTCATATAATAACATGGCAGCTGTATGCAGCTAATAATCCACTGGGAGGATTAGCAAACTTCAAGTTGTCTAGCTCTGCATAATGGGAAGCTAAGAACAGCAGCTTCCCTGTTCTACCTATTGCATTTGCATTCCCTTCAGTGGAAGCATAGAACATGATGAGACAAGGTTTTCCAGTCTTATGAAATGGGAACTTAACGTGTGACTAATGGAGTATTGCTAGCAATCCTACAAGCATCCATTCAGTCAGGCATATGGACTTAAGCTGTACTATGAAAGTGCCAGGAATATGGATTTAAGCTTTACTATGAGAGTGCATCTTAAATACCTACTGCAGAAGAGCAGATTGCTATTTCAGCAGCCTAATGGTAAAACATGTAATTCAAGGCTCTCTTGGAGTAATGTCCTGCAGCCTGCAAGTGGAGTGCTCTGCTAACATGGGGAGAAAACCACCGGACCCTCCCGGGTTCCCTGGTGTAATCAACTGGCAAAAGAACCCAGTACAAAACACAGGACAGGAAGATGCTGAGGAGTAGACTTAACAACTAGAGCTGCTACTTACCCTTACTACCCTCTCTCTCCCCACACACTATAAGGACAACTTTGAGTGCTTGGCAGCGAGGTCTTTTCCCCGGGGCAAGTGCTTTTAATCACAGACTGGAGACCAGAATCAGATGCAGTAGTAGAAAGGCAGTTTCAGAGCTTCTATCAATTTACTAATGAGCAACTAGAGCAACCAGCTCTGTCAGAGCCTGGAAAACACAGAGCTGTGACTCCTCACCCTCCTCCCAGGTCCCTTCTGGAGTGGCAGAAGCGATGAGTAACAGCCTGCCGGTGCCTGGGCTGCCCCGTGCTCTGCTGGCTCTGTCACTGGCTGCTCCAGCCATGGCTCATGCTGCCTCCTCCCATGTCGCAGGGCAGAGAGAGCAGCATAGGAAATGTTGTGCTGGCGCTTGTACTGTGCGACTCTTCTCTTTCATTTCAGTAGAGAATTCCAGGGGAACACTGGAGTGCACAAAGGATGAAAGCTGCAGCAAAACGTGCCCCGCCAACACTTGGCAGGGCTGCAGGAACCTTCTCCCTCTTGCAGTGCAAACAGGCGCTACCACTGACAGCACGATGGTAGCAAAATCCCAGTTTGCACCAATAGCATCTTCCAGCATTTCCTCCCAGTTGCAACTGGTGCTGCTGAGAGTCCATGGGAAAGACTCTAGTATAGATGAGGCCTCTGCATGCAAATGAATGCCACATAAATAACCCCCATCTACCCACAGTTCCTAGGTTGTGTACTCTATGCACTAGAATTCTCTTCAAAGACCTCCCAGTTCATTCTTTATGCTCTAATTAAGGACCAGTGCCAATTAACTATCTTCAATAGAGGAGCATCTTCCGCTCAGCAGCCAGGAAGTGTCTGAATAAGATCCTGCTGTACAATAAGCACATGAAAAGGGAAGCCCTCCCTTTTTGGAAAGGGCTTCCAAGATTAAAAGCCCAGTATAGAATACAGGATGCCTACTTTAAAAATATTGTGTGTTAAGATTAACTGGTGGCATCCAGGAATGCAGAGAGGTTTTCTACATGCTTGGCGCGGCACCTCAGGATGCTACCGCCCTGCCACGCTCTGAGCGAGACGCTGCCGTGGCAAGAGCAGGTGTGAGAACAGAGTGCAATGCTTCCTAGAAACTGGTATTAAAATGCTCTCTGTGTTTTCTTGCAAGGGTGCTATCCAGTCAAAGATCAGCAGAAGTCAAAGCGGGTGCTAAGTATCGATTCGGATCAAAAACTATCAACAGTTACACCAGCATCTAAACTGCCCCAGTAGTTCTCACCTACTGCCTTTGTTCACCTGCTCCATAAATAAGCAGACAATTTAAACTACTGCTGCTGCCCTGAGTGCTGAGCCAGAGCTGTGCTAATAGTCTGAGCAGGCAAAGGTGCAGGGATGTCACTTCTGAGCTTGGCTGGAGATGAATGCATCAGCTCGCCAGCCAGTTACAGGCTAACTTTAAAAAGCACTATTCTAAATGAAAATGAGCGGGTTAAGTGAGGGGGGAGGGAGAAATAGGATAATCCCTTCAAAGCTTTAAGTGGAAGACTCTCAAACCTGCTTCGGGTGATGTGAGACTTATGAACAGCCTCAGAATTAAGACCCCTGTAAAACTTCAGCCAGACACACCAGCTGCACTGCCTGCCAGGGCAGATACACTCGAAGCGGTTGGAGATGGAGCTGCTGTAAGCTATCCACCCTGCTAACAGCAGTACATCTGGTGACCAGTCACAGGCTGCTCTGGAGAATAAAGGGCTAGAGGAGGAAGAGCGTAGACTCGATGAGGAGGAACAGAAACTGCAAAATAGTATTGGAGGATGGGGGGGAAGCAGCAAATTATTCCATGAGCAATAGAATCCACAAAGTCTAGTCTGCGGGGATTTACATCCATAAAATCTGCCATGCCACTGGTATTTCAACACATAATAACATAATACATTTACAACTGTCAATGAATGGAAGCGGAGTTGTGAGGCAGATTGTTGTACATCTCATTTTTCACACACACAAACCCAAACAGGCAGAATAAATCTCTTGCCTTCGAGGAGAATCCTCCTTACCTGCTCAGCAAAGACTAGAACGTTATGTTTGAGTTGTGCTAACTGATCCTTTTGCAAAGGGCAGGGGGTGGGTCTATCCTGATACGCCTTGGGAATCTCTGGAGAAGCTTGTTACACTCCTGATCGTGCTGAGATTGGAGCTGCCCATAGGAGGGGTTGGGGGGAATGTGGAACAGTGCATTGCAACCGAGTTACCCCTGTGAACTTAGCCTTTTATTCTGGGTGGGGTTCAGCTCTTTTGAACTTACCCGGATCCTCCTCATGGCTGCCACGATCTCCACGCGGCTGTTGGGCCTGGGTACGTCCAAGCTACCGATGTACTGCAAGACAGAACAGGGGAGGTCTGTAAAGTGATGCACAAGTTGATGGTGTAGGTGGCTTCAAAGCAAACAGCATCTCTCATTAATTTAGTCCCCGCTTGGTTACGTTTTCTTGGCCCAGGACATGACAGGAATGTGTGTTTTGGATAATGTTATCAAAGTCAGGGAGAAGTTCATGGATTTCTAATGTTGGATGTGAGTCTCCGACCTCATTCAGGTTCTGGATGTGCCTTTACCAGCGAGTGCTTTGCAGGGCAGTGTCTGTTGCTAATCAAGTCACAATCCTGGGGGTCTGAAAATGGGACTGTCCATCCTTCGTCATTCCTCACTACACCTGCTTTTAAAAGACTCAGAGCTAAAAGCAGGTAAGAGTTGGGAAGTTGCCAGGAAGTGCAGCAACTAGCTTTCCTGGAAAAGGCTTGTGATTCTCACCTAGTTATTCAGTCTGGACCATCTTCCCTCTGAACACCATTGCCCCTGCTTGGCTGGCCCTGCTCAGTTGTCTGCAGAATCCTGGTAAACTCCCTGAAATCTGCACCCTACACCAGCTGGTTTTAGCTCTGCTTACGGGAGCTGCAGTCCTAAACAAGCTGCCTGGCCGAGCGGCGGTAGCGGCTGCTCTTGGCATTGGGTGTCTGCGTGTCAGCGTAAGCATCAGTCCCCGTAGGGCCACGGGGCCCCTCACTCAGGGGCTGAGGCACAGGCAGATGGCAGAGACACAGATGGAGGCAGCCCCTCCGCCTCTACCACCGCCCCACACCTACAGCTTTCTGCAAGCTGGCTGCCTGTTCTCTTGCGTGCGATGTTGGTGTGCTGCCGACTCGGGTTGTTAGGGAAGACCTGCAGACAGACAGCTTCCTGCTGCGTGCTGTTCCCTGCACTGCCTGTACTCTGCCCTGTCGCCAGGCTGTAACACTCGTGTGCTGGTTGTGAACCTGTTGGTGCGGTGCGGTGGTACCTGTGGCAGCACAAGCACCAGAGGAACGCTGCCCGCGCCGCTGCCAAGCGGAGGAGGCACAACGCTGCCAGCTCAGCCTTGGGAAGGAGGAAAACATGAATGTCCTGGCCAGTCACCCAGTGCGTGGAGCAAAAAGCTCTTACTGGTGTGAAAGGGTGTGGCTCACAGCTCTGAGGAAAGACTGGGACATCAAGGGCATGTTGGTGAGGGCAGGGAAAAAGCCATCGGAGTGAAAGGGTGAGTGGCCCGAGGAGCGGTGCCGGTGTCCGGCCAGCCGGGGCTGGTGCTGGATGTGGTTCTGCAGCTGTGGTTCAGGCAGCCAAGGGCTGCTGGTGATTCCCAGTTGGGTCTGTTGCTCCCTGAGTGTAACAGCCCATCCCTGCACGGCTGTCAGAGGCAGCTCAGAGGGAAGGGTGGTTCACAAAGCTTAGTCACACTCTCGAGAGCATTTGGTCCATGAATTGTCTGGTTTTTGAGTGTGTGGTTTCAAGTTGTGAGGTTGTTTTGGTTGGGTTTTTTTTGGAAGTTGTGCATCTGTGGAGAGGGCTGGTGGAGAAGGGGCAGCTAACCAGGAGGTCCCTGCAAACATTCCGGGTAATAATGTATGAACAGAGCCAAAATGTGTCCCCAGGAGCAGCCCCACAGCTATCCCTGATACTGACAGAGTTGTGGGTTTGTTTCTCTCCTGCAATGCTTGCAGCTTGCTATGGGTTTTATCTTGAAAAAACTTCTGCTTAATAGGGCTTTCAGAGATGATCTCTCCTGGCTCAGTATTTACTGCTCTTTTGCCTGCCTTGAAATAAACACCGCAAGCAATCTGAAAGGTCATCTGGCTTTTCTGATGCTTCTGTAAATGCCTTTGCAAAATGACATTTTTCAGAGCAGTTAAGTTCAGCTATAGCCTTTGGTAAACCACAGGAGCGTCAAACTGCTCAGCCCACGAGAGCCTGAGGGCAGCAGGGGAGGGAGGACAGTGCCAGGATTTCCCTCTGCCCTGCTGGGGTGGCAGATCTGTACTGCTCCAGATCTGTGGTCTCTCTGGTGTGCAGGCATCTCCTTCCCTGCCCCACGGTGCCTGTCAGTGCAGTCACAGGTAATCCAGATAAATTCAGCACAGCCAGCTGGCCTTTTGTCTGCGAATGACAGAGCTGCAGCGGGGAGCAGGCCGAGCTCACAAAGAGAGATTAATGGGTGGGGGCAAGAGGAGAGCTGGTGGTGGAGCCACAAGAGGTTCTCCCAAGCTCCCCAGCTCTGGCCCTGCTGCCATCCGGGTACTCGTGCTCCTCCCGTGCAGAGCCCTGCCAGCTCACGAAGCTCTGCCCAAACTGCCACCTTTCCACGCGCAGCTCCCAGCACTGACCTCCTGAAGTTTGTCCCTGAAAATTATAGGGCAAGTGAAAGAGTTTGGTCTGTGGAGATTAGAGACTAACCGTGGTGGGTGGGAAGGGCTGGTGCGAGGCACCTGGCAGGCACTGCCAGCCTGGCTGTCGGAGCTGCAGCTGACTAATGTGCCCACAGCGAGCGTGCTAATTGGAAGGGACAGGCTCTGGAGCAGAACCTGGAGAGCATGGGACGAAGGTAACGCCAAAACCCCATCTCAGACCCACGCATCTCAACAGTGTGTTATCCACTCTTGGAATAGCTCTGCAGGCCTGAAGCTGTCCATGTGAAGAAGCCCATTACCACTCAGTTAAAGGCATAGTTGCTTCCTATCTTTTAAAAATCAAATAAGGTTTTTTGTTCTCGGCACGGTCTGCGGCACAGCAAATGTTAATTTAAGACAGAAATCAAAGATTAATTGTTTTTCTCCCCTAAGGAAGCGAGATTTTTGAAATACATGCTTAACTGCCTATTCAGATCCATCCTAGATCCTGCTTAAATCTTACAGCCCTTTTAGCAGGAAAATCAAAAAGCACAAAATCCGCATTTCAAAGCTTTATTTGAATATATATATATATATATGCCCCTTCTTTCAGCCCAGGAGGCAGCAGGCGTGAATTCCATTTCTAATCTGTGTTAGGCCACCTGCAAAGAGGGGAAGGGAATTCTAGAGTTGCTCCAGCAAAATGCAATTCCTCTTGTCAGCTGAATTATAAACCCGTTCCCTGCGCTGTCTACAGAATGTCAATTCCAATGGAGTCACTTTCTGGGAGCGATGCTGCGCTGCCAGAGCGTCCTTCCTGATCAATACGAGGTTTCTGACAATGTCAGGATTTTTTTCTGATACCGAAGCCTGCTGTGTATTCAGACAAACACCTTTGCCTGCCCAGCTTTTCATGCAGGGAGC
>VWZY01012110.1:207543-233777 GCA_013399075.1 Chloroceryle aenea
TAATTCATCTTCCTTTGTTTACTGTCTCCCTCAATAGCTTTCCTCCTCCATCCATTAGTTCAGTCAATATTTTTCATTTAGTCTTCTGCTTTCTCTTCTGGCTGCTTTGTGATCTTCATAAAGAGGAGCCCTAATATGGAATTTGTGACGCTCGACTCTACCATCTAGATGGCCAATAATTTATTCCCTCTAAGCAAGTCACTGTAATATAGTTCTGTGTATTTTTCAGTTTATCACCAGGTTTAGAAGCATGAACGTGATGTTATCCTATTTTCTTCTATCAATGTATGAGTGTTAAACCCCTTTTCTTTCTATTTTTTTTCTATTATTTCCCACCCACCCTGCCCCAAAGGTAGAAAGAGTAATGAAAGGGAGGCCAGTGTCAGCTGTGACTGTTTACATCAGGGAAGATAGGAAGGTGAAATTCTTCTAGGATGGGAGCAGGATAAACTGCTTGCTGCCTTCCAGCTCTGCCTTCAGTAGATGCAAGGAATCAGCAGGTAGGATCTTGTCTGGATTTGGAGAGAAAACTAAACATTACAAAGAGAAATCAAAGGAAAACTCTTTTATTCCAGTTACATATAATTTTGAAAGCTCTCTTTCAAATGTTCAGAAAAATAGCACTGAAGTGCTTGTTCAACCATCACTGGTGGCCACAGAGCCTTGGAAATACTTTCACTGTTGCAGCAAGACCAGCAGAGGGAACACAGATGCTGTTTCTTGTAGGATCCATAACAAATAATGCAGAAGAGATCTTGGGAGCAGTAATGAAATGTATGTATTTTACATACTGATGTTTCAGAGGCTGGCATTTACTGTTATCTCCTGCAGAATGCTTTTCAAGGTGATTGCATCTTGGGCTCTGATTTAGTAATCTTTTAGCCACCTTCTTCCTCTCCACTTTTTACATTTTTTTTCCCCATTGCTGCTTTTGTTTTGGTTTAATTCTCTACATTTGCTGCTGGATGTATTGACCTGAATAGCTTGTTGGGCAGGAGACATTAAAATAGGCTTTGTAAAGTGGGCTTCTTTTCACCAGGAACTTTTTCAATCAAATGGATTGCATCATTACAGCGTCGTAGAGGCTTTTTGGTTGGGTTGGCTTTTAGTTTAAGCTGTATATTCTGAAGTCTCCTTGCTGCAGTTGCCCTGACCTGCTGCAAGAGCTTCATTTCAGCCACGGTCTGTTGTTGCAATATGCTCCCTGGTAATTTGTAGAAGACCCAATGCCCTGGGTGGTTACAGAGCTGTCCACATGGCAGTAGTTAATTTTAGTAAATTAACACATGGTAAATAAAAAAAAACAACCCCAAACCAACCAAAGCATCACCACCAAAAAAAAATTATAATCCTCTAACCATGGCTAATACTGATGAGCAGTTTATTCCATGGCACTGATAGATGAGGGAGAGGTGAGAGAGTCGGAGAGAGCACAGTTTGACCATCAAGCTTCTGTAATCAGAAGCAAAAGGCAGGGAAAAAAGCACCCTAGTTTTTTTTTTTTCAGCTGTGAATTTTGAGAAAATTAAATTATCAACCATGATAGGGGTAGCATGCAGGGGTGGACCTTTTAAAAAGCCTTGCAGAGTTTTAATGTGCGTGCCAGTGAAGCAATTACACCCATCACTAGATTGGACGGTCTGATTCAGTGTGTCAGATTCTTTAAATGAACATGATATGCCAAATGAAATAATGGGCACAAATTGAGCCTGCATCCTGAGTTTATTCATCACTTAATAAATTATTTCTTCGGCTAGCTTTCAATTACCAGGAAAATGGAAGAAGCAGATGTCTTGGGCATCAAATATCCCAGCATTAAGTGTTTCATTTGTCTCGCTGCTCAGGAGCCGCGTGGAGGCGGAGAAATAGGTTGGAATTTTATGCAGGGGAAAAGGCTGACTAGAAGACAAGAGTCATTTAGCTTGTCAGTAGATATGATGGAACAGACTGATGTTACCCATGAGACAATTTAAATTATTGGCTTCTAATCAAAAGGTAGAAATGACCTGTCAGACAAATTGGACTATTATTAATTCTGTCAAAGTTGGGGAAACAATTCTGTTCTCTCTGTGGCTCCTTGTTTATTTGTTCTGACAACACCCCCAGCTCTGAGTAAGAAAAGATTTAAAATAAATTGCCCAAAGAGTAAAGTTTTTGGCACAGGATGAGCACTGACAGCAAGGAGAGCTCCAGTCACACATCCTCTGAGCTGCCCAGGCTGGGAACAGCGTGGCTCTGGCACCAGGCAGTGCTGGCCCGAGGCTATTCCAGCTGACCCCAGGTAGCTGTAGACAGAGGTTATTATGAGACCAGAGCACTGCTTCAAGCACCCACTGTTCTTTTTAGCTAGTCCCCTGCACCTGCAGCTGGAGGAAAGGCTTCTTTCACCAGAGTAAAATTAATATCTGCCTGGCACTGCCAGAGGGAGACGAGTGATCGAATTTGTTTGTTCCCTTCCAAACACTACACTGGTGATAAAGAATCCTTCTCAGCTCACTCAGGAGGTAAGCCTGATCACATTGCTGGATAAATCCAAATAATCCTGACTTGTTGGGAGCGGGAATGTTTTGGCACTACCTGAATCACTGATGCAGGGCTGCAGGGCTTCCATTTTCCAGTGCAGAGGTGCTCACTCTTGAGCTGTTGTGGAATGATATCTGTGCGGAGTTTGTAAAGTGCCCTGATAGCCTCTGCAGATGAAAGGTGTTATATAAATGCAAATTTCATTCCTTTCATTTCAATTCCATTTAATAAATAAATAAATAGTTCAGGTTTTAGAGGGAAGGGCGCTCGGAGCCCCAGTACCACATCTGTATTCTGGATATACCAGTGGGGAGAGGTTAAGGCTGCTGATTGTCTTTCAGAGCCTAACAGAATTAATTTTCACTTGTACAGAACCAGATTTTGCAGGCTGAATAATAACGAAATAAGGGAGGAATCCACTGGCTCTGTTAAATTGAGTATCTCATCCCTACGAGTAAGGAAACAGAAAGGCTGCATTGCTCAATTAGCATCTTAAATTAATTTTTCAAGGCTATTTACCAAGGAAACGGAAATTTTAATTAAACTAGCAAATAAAGTAATTCACTCAAAAGCTTTAGGAGGTATTTTTTTTTTTACTGTCATATTGAAAAAAAATCTAGTGCTTAAAGAACTGATTTAAAGCAAGAAAAAAATTACATTTGGAGTAAAGAATGAGGAGTTTCTGCAAAACACTGTGGCTCTCTCACAGTAAATGGTACAGAAGTAATGGGGTGATGAGTATGCCCTAAAAATGCTGTGGTCAGAAATTCAGCATATTTATTTGAAAAAAGATGTCCCCTAATAGTAGAGGAGATTCCTGTGAACATATTCCAGATCCTATTTCATTAATGGCATCTGCACGGAGCTGCGGATAAAATGGCTTTTGGGATTGATAAAAGGGACTGTGCCTAGGAGAAGAAGTGTGGAAAATAACAATACCCTGTTATGCAAAACTAATTAATTATTATTATCATCATAACATGGATTACAGACATTTGTTTAACAATTTGCTTTGGACTGTTGGTGCTGCTAATTCCTGGGGCCTTTCTTATTGCTGGTAGCTTGGTTTTTTTTAAACCATTTTACTACTCGGAAGTGTTGCTATCAGTACTTGGCAGAGCTGTTTCAAAGCTCTTCAGACTGCTTTAAAAAAAGAATTCATCTCTTTGGTAATAGGAAACTATACAATTTATGGCAAAATCTTCTGTGAGTGGGAAAAGAAGCTCTTAAGTTGCTGGAGTACTTAATATTGTTGAAATAATTGCCTTAATCCTTAATGGCCAAAATAGATATACTCAATGATTAATTAAATTACAGCTTTTTTCTTTTAAATGCAGGCTATTAGTGCCAGGAAGGAATTAATACTGTATAAATTAGTCCATATAACCAAATATATATATGAATAATATAATTACATCACCTAAATATCTTGCTTTGAATATGTATCTTTAATTTATTGCAACTTGGACACCAGTGTAAATCAGCTCGCTCAAAGTGTTTTGCAGTTGTAACTTAGTGTTTATTTACAGCAGCAGGAATAACTACATCTATTCCCAAAAGAAGGTTTCCAGGAGTAGAATTGTTCCCTTCTCGCCTGAGACCGGGAGCAAGCGGAGCTGCCACGTGGTTGGGGTGGAGGGTCACCGTGGGTACAGATGCCACCCGGGAAGGGGCTGAGGGTTACCAAGCTGCAGGGGGGAGCACAAAGATACGTCCTGAGACTCTCAGCTTTAAATGGTGATCTTCTTAACACCAGGAGTTGATTTAGTAACTGCCAGTGATGGCAATTCCTCCCTGACCTCTGCTTTTTTCCCTTGGTGGTTGCTCATCACCCCTAAAATCAGGGAGGAAAACCCCCAACCCATCCCAGAGCATTGTCAGAGTTTCTCTCCCATCCGTAGCACTCGCTGTTGCTGTGCCAGAATTAAGTGCTGCTTAATGAAATGTTATTCCCTGTAGTAGTATTTGAAATTACAAATGAGTCATGCCTTAATTGTGGTTGATAAACAAGCTCGGAGTCTCTCAGTACAGATCATGCCCCTCAGTCCTTTGGTTTGAGTTTCTAGAAAGCTTTCCCAGCTTTTAAACATCCTGAACTTTAGAGTCTTGAACTAATCAGGATTTTCTTAGTGTTGCAACCCAAACACAGAGCGCGTTTTCTTCCGCCGCTCGCCAGACTGTTCTTGAATAGTTTGTGCTCGATGGGAGGGTTTGAAGAGCAGGGAGTGGACGGGCACTGCCAACCTGCTTCCAAACTTCTCTCCTGTCTCTTTCCAGTTTCCCTTCGGCCGGCGCCTGCCGTGCGATATCTACTGGCACGGGGTCTCCTTTCACGATAACGATATATTCTCAGGTCAAGTCAACAAGTTTCCAGGTACCTTCCTTCTGTTTCTAAGCACATGCTTTAAAACCGTGGCTATTTCACCTGTTTCTGTGCTCTGCTGTTTGGTTGTTCGTTTGGTAAAATGTCAATTACCTGCCTAATTAGCTGAGAGTATTTTTAGCATCTTGCTATTTTTGGCAGGTGGTTTCTGCTGGGGGGGGGAGAATATCTGGTGGGGTGTCTCAAACAATTTCTGACCTGAAATTGGGTTTGGAGAGAATGTTTTTGGTGAAAAGAATACTTCATAGGAATGAATTCAGGAAAACAAGGAGCGTTAGGCTGTAAGTGAGGTGTGCAGTTATGTATGTTGTCTGCATTGATACCTCTGCTGCAGCTCTGGGGGTGGGTTTGGTTCAAAGAGGACAGAATCTGGTTTGGTTTGTCCTGTGACCTATCTCAGGGAGAAACTCTGAGCACAGCTCCTCAAATGGATTTTGTAATATTGAAGAGTTCATGTCAGCCCTCATCTTGTGATGACTCTACTTTTTTTTTAAGCTTCCTTTTTTTCTTGTTTAATCCCTGTTGAGATCTCTCTAAATAAGAGCTTAGCTATTGACTTATCTAAGCCCTTTACTTCAGATTTATTGCTGCTGTTAGTATGCCATGAGAATAAGAACCCTCAGATAGTGAACTTTATGCTTTATTTACCCTGACTTTCTGCTGTCCGTGGGAAGTTCACATTCAAGTATTGGATTATGTAGTTTTCTGATGGTTTAAATCTCTGTTAGATGAATGTTGTCCTCTCTGGATTCTGACTTCTAGCTGATAAGTGAGCTGCACAGTTGGCAAAACCAGAGTCCTCCAGAACTGGACCCGAGTTCCTGGAGCACTGTGCTAACTTGTTGCTGGGTTTTACTAAATTCTTGCTCTCGAAGAAGTCTTGATGCTTCTCTCAATCACTTGTGAGACATTCAAAGAACTGACAGGATTGATCCTCAGAAAGACTTAGGAAAGTTTTCCATAAAAATAGCTTTTTAGTCACGTTCCCAGCAAGGGTGAGACTTTAGCCAACGTGTTCCCTGACACTTTCTGTACCTCTGGAACCTCCTGGTCAAGATCAGCCACCCAGGACAGAGGTTCACAGCCCCAGCCTACGAGTCCCTGCGTGTTCCATGGGAATGTGCTGCTGTGTAGCTCAGAAGCCCACAGGTGGTGTTCTTGCTGAGGAAGAAGCTGCAGCATGAACTGAGCTGTAATATTTGAAAGCACATAAAAACCAGGAGTAACCCCAGACACCCCAACCTTGGGAAAAGCTTCTGCCAGAGCTCACACGGGTCTGGAGATGGCACGATCCAAGCGTGAGGTTGAGAGCTGCAGGAAAGCAGCTACATTTGGCTGCTCACAGTGTAGCCTGTTCTGCCCGACGTCGTTATTTCAATGAATCCAAAGTAAGCACAAAGTGGTTGATTACATTGAAATGACCTGGAATGATAACAGGCTAGGGTGATAGTTTGGGAATATGGCAAAGACAGGAGTTACTACTGGAATAAAGCTTACCCTTTATTATTCTGAACTGTATTGTTGATAAATCTTTTCTAATATGATACAGTAATACATACAGCATGGGGAATGCTACAAATATTGCCTCACATTCTCTATATTAAAAGGTTTTCTGCTTTACTGGACGCAGTGGCTACAGCTCCTACCAGGAGGATGAGTAATGACAGAACAATTTACTTGTAGGATGAGGATTCGGCGCAGATTTGTCAGCCCTTTTAGACCCTGTCTGTTCTTTTCCCAGGCATGACAGAGATGGTACGGAAAATCACCCTGAGCCGGGCAGTGAGAACAATGCAAGATCTCTTTCCTCTGGAATATAACTTCTATCCTCGGTCCTGGATCCTGCCAGAAGAATTTCCCCTCTTTGTGGCTGAGGTAGATGACTTTTACTCTCACAAGAATATAACTTGTTAGATATTGTTGTCATGCTGTTCTTTAGGGGGTTTGAATACCTGCTAGATTATTGAAAGTCACACTTGGGTGCTGTGGGTGCCCTCTTTTTGAATTTGCCTGAGATTAGACACAGTCTGGATCAACTGCTTTTGATTGTTATGACTTAGAATAAACTTAAAATCAGTTATGCTGCTCTGTTCTGCCAGAAGAGATGTGTCAAAATTAAATAAGACCTTTCCCTGCATATTCTAGTGAGTTGAAAAGGGCTGAGGAGGTTCCAGTGCAGTCGTGTGTGGAGTGTGGCACTTCACTGGGTTCATAGTCACTGAAGTCTTTTCAGTCCATCCTGCCTGTTCTGTCCAAATACTTCAAACCTGCATTTTGTACTGTGCCTGTTAAATATCCTTGCACCTTCCTGAGTATTTGTCTATTTGAATCTCATCAGACTGCTGCTTTAATTTCCCAGAATGTAATAAAATACCATTCCTTTTCAGCCTTTTGGGAAAAAAGTGATTCTGTCTGTTGGTGTTTAGTTCTGTTACTACAAATATTTAAAAAAATACTGTCTGTGTTTGTTTTAGCCTTGTCTGACTCACCCAGTGCATCCTTCTAGTCCACAGTATCCTCTGACTGGAAAAATGAGAGGAAAAGGTGCAGACTTTAATGGATTTCTCTACCGTGTGTTACTCTTTAGACAGTTACCATATGCACAATCCAATTAAATCCCTGAGCATCTCTTGACATACTCTCCTCAGGTGTGCTGGTTAACTGCCACAGCACTGCTACTGACAGAACCACTGGAGAGAACCCCAGCAGTGCTCCAGCTTGCTGCTTCAGTTGAAGACCAATGTGTGAAAGGAGGGTAAATCATCCAATCCATTTAGCAATGACAGGTAGAGAAGTGCAGATAACTTGGAAGCAACCTTTCCAAAGGGTGCAGTGGGGTTCTAGCGCTGAGTGCCTGGGGAGCAGTGCCTGTGGGGGTTTCCAGGCTGCGAGGGGCTGAGCAGTGGTGGCAGAGTGGGCTGTGCAGCAGGGTACAGGCTCAGCCCACACGCTGTCAGCAGGTGGCACTACAAATAAATACTTCTCTGGTTGAACGGTTCCGGGAGTGAAAACGATTCGGTTTTTGTTCCAAGAATAACAGATGTCCAGTAACACACTCCTAGGAGTTTCCTTTGCATATGTTCTTCCATCTGTGTTTGAGAAAAGCATAGTTCTTGTTATCAAACATTCTATTCTATGTTGTAAGAGTTTATGTTCCATTTAACTCAAGTTTGTAATGCACCCCCTCCAAAACAAGAAACAACACAAACCCAAATCTTCCGAATCCGCTGCGAACCATAAAGGGTTCAGAACACTCTTCACTTCCAGCTTCACGAGCTCTCAGCAGGAGCTCTCCAGTCTTCTCTGGTTTTTATCTGTTCAAACGTGTTCATTTGCTTTGCAACCGAGGGGCCCTAATGCTGCTCAAAATGCCAGCTCCTCTGAGGCTGAGTTTTCAGCTTCTTCACAGCGGGTCCATCCGAGCGCTGGCAGTGCCCGTGTGGCACGTGTGCATTTCCCTGAGCAAAAGAGGATTTCACCACGTCTGGTACTTCCAGAAGGAAAGGTGTGTTGTGGTGGGCTGCAGGTAGCTCTAGATGTGCCATGCTGAAACTCCTGTTGCTGTATCTTCACTCTTGGGAGCATTCAAGTCCTCTAGGCCATAGTTAATCAGCTGAAGTCACCAGCTCTGTGTCAGTAGAGGTTAGAAGTCACCAGCTCTGTGATGTTAGATGTGAGAAGATGCTGCTGTAGGTTAGATGTGAGAAGATGCTGCTGTAGGTTAGATGTGAGAAGATGATGTTTGTAGTACAGTGTTTTGTCTCAGAGGGCTGGACTGAGAAATGAACACGGGTGAGATTTATATTTTTTTTTTGGCCTGTAACAGAAATGTTACTAAAAGAAGAAACTCATTGAGAATTTAAATCTCACTGCCTCCTCCTGGAGCACCATGACACTGCAAAACAGTTCCTCCCTCAAACGTTCTCACTGTGCCTCACTTCTGTGGATGTGATTGCAGACTTCTGTCAGAATTTCTATCAATAACTACATCAAAAGCTGTCAGCTTTTCCCAGTGTCCCCTATACTTAAATCCAGGTAGAAAACATCACAGCTAAGCTGATATTAATCTTTTGTGCTGTAAAAGCCAATAACTGCTGAGGAAGCTGCACTCCAGTTTGTGGTGGATGAGCTTCGTACTGGGGAATGCCAACAAAGTGGTAGTTCCCTTAGTGTCACTTGTATTGAAATGAAATGGTGATAGGTATTTTAACTAAATATATATTTAGCTATTTTCAATTGTCACCTTTTTTTTTAACCTTCTACACCATTTTGTGCTAACACATGACCGTGAGAAGATGCTGAATGACAGATAAGCAAACCTCTCGGGTACCACGGTGCTCACCACGGCACTGCAGGGAGGAATCTGGTGGAATCTGTCTGCCAAGAGCTCCTTTTAATAGGAAATGCCAATTTCTGAACAGGAACTAGCTTGGGATTCAAACTAGGACCTTGACTGCTCTCATACTGCCCTCTTTGTGTTGTCTGTGGGGATGATGAATAAGCCTAGTAAGATTAATTTTTAATAGGAATCTAATTTGGACTGTCTAATTTCCAGCACAGCATATTTTTGGTGGTTTAATCAGGTTCTCAGCTTTTGGATACCTCTTAGGCAGAGACATGAATATTGTAGCCTTTGTGTTGTCAAATCTTATAGTCTATTATATTTTTTTTTCCCCAGAACACTATATTAATTCAGCCACTGTTTCTTCCTCAGGAAAGGCAAACCTGCAGCTGGATCAGATTTTCATACCGTTAGAAATTGTACTCTCCTCTTGCTGCTGACTGTAAACAGTTAACACGGTTTTAAAGAGAATTTCCTTCTGTCAAGCTAGGTACACAGCAATACCTCATTTCATATGAGCTAATTTTCCTACATGATTGAATTTTCTAAGTCTGGACAAGCCTCCTCTTAATGAGAAATTGAAAGAACATGGTTGAGGGGATGGTGGAGAATTTGAAGATGACTGTCAGGAATTTCCTGGAAGATGAAGAAACCATCTGCTGTCTTCAAGACAGTCAATCTGCTGAAAAACAGACTCTGGATTACTATTCCACTGTCCTATCTTTATCTGCCATGTGCAAATTTTGATGGACTGGATATTATCCAGGCCATCTAGTCCATCAAAAAACAGACTAGAAAATGATGGAGAAAATTATTTCCTTTCCAGGTGAATGCAAAGAGGTAAGTAGGAGATCTAGGGGAGCACACGTTGTTAAAATGCAGAGCTGCAAAAGCAGGTTGCTGCTGCATCTTTACCAATAGTCCCCAGAAAGCACAGCTGTTTTGAAAAGGTGCTGCTGTGGCAGAGCAGAAGTGGCCTGAGGCACGAACCACGGCCATGGGAAGGGGAGATGGATTTGCCCTCGCTGGTTTCATGGGGGTTCTTCATTACTTGCTGCCCTAGTAGACCAGGACAGGCACTTCGTGCGTACAACTGGAGTCATATCAGGTTATGTTTAGTCATGGAGGTTTAAGATTAGCCAAGTATCTTCCTGGGATACTGGCTTTAACCAGAGAAACCCCTCTAATATGCAGAGTAATGTCACGTCAGGGGAGGATTATTCTTTAGCGGTAAAAAGACTAGGGCATAAATCCTGCTTTCCTTCTTTGCACACCTAGGTCTGCTGATCTACTCGGACCTATTTATCCACACACCACTTATGTAAGCAAGCCTGATCTCCACTGGGGCGTTTGATCTTTCAAAGTGACCTATTTTGAAGAAGAATCTTTCATGGAGTTGGCGCGACACTTGTCCATGAGAAAAATTCCTCTCCTAAATAATTCATCTTGAATTTCTGCTGTAGTTAGTAGGAAGGCTTTTAGCAGAGTGATTCTCCATGAAATAAATTACCAGGGAGGATGGAGCCAGCAGCTCTTCAGGCCTTGGGAATGTCACTGCTAGCAGAGCTGTGCCTCACATGCATCACCAACCTAATGCTGCTGTCTGAAAATCACGATGCTCTGGCTTTCCGCCTCTTCCTGAGTGCTAATTTTTTTCTCTTTGGTTCTGCACTGCCAGGGCTGATGGTGACAACTGTTTTTTTCATTGTTAGGTTGTATCCTCAGGTTTCTTAAAGTCAATCTCCAGTTGTTGCTGGTGAGCCTCAGGCCTGTGTAAAACCAGCACACCGACTTTGTTCAGCACGTGTCCGGCTGCGTCGAGAGAATTGCAGCTGCAGGTCTGGTGCTGTAAAATGTGAATGCAATCCCTGCACTTTGAAAATAAGAGATTTTAAGTGCTCTATTCCTCCAAATGCCTCAAGTAGCTGCTAAAGGCTCTAGCCTGTGTTGTTCGTTGTTAGGGCTCTGCTGGTAGGAGCTCACGAGCTGCAGTCCTTCAGCATCTCTTCACTGAGACCTGGGTGTTAGCGTTGCATTCTGACAAACTACAATTTGTCCTCTCACAGTTTCTTTCCCCTGAAGTGTTTGTGAACGCAGTGCTACTGTATTTATACCCACAGGGACTTCATCTACACACAGAGAACAGTGATAGAGCTGAGGGAGCTCCAGGGGCTTCCTCGCCAGCTCCTGTTACTTTACCCTGAGCTCAAAAGGGTTTCTTGAGAGGGTCATGAAGCCATTCATTTTCCACTGCTTGCTCACTTCTCGACCTCCAAACCAGTTCCTCATTGCTAGCACTTCCCTTGGGTGGTCTTTTCCTTCTTGGTACGTGGTGGTTGGATCACTACACGCACACTCTGCTTCCCAGACAGCTCCCGACAGCAGCGCGGGCTCCGCTGGTGCCGCCGGGATTCGGAGAGGCAGCTGATGGCTCTTCAGCCTGGACCTCAGGGAGCTGCTTTTTCCCTCCTGTGCTTCTGAAGGCTGAGAGGTGTGAACTCACTGGGTAAACAGGCTCACGTTCGTTCCTTGCTGCATGCTGTAAAATATGCCATATTTTATGAATAGTTTAAAAAATTCATCTAAGATAACTCCAAATCCTTCCTGACTTCCTTCCTTTCTTTCTTAGTTTCACTTCTAACTTAATTGAGGCATCCAAATCTCTGCAGTTCTTCCTTTTGCTGTAAAAGTAATAAATAAACTAAAATTTATTTAGGCAGTGGGAGATAACACATGTAACATGAAAAAGCTGATACTCAGCAGATGTGTCAGGCCCTTACAGTGACCTAGTTACTGTCTTCCTGATTTTTTTATTTTTAAATCCTCAAATAAAATGCACTGAAGCTTGCAAACATGAGGTTTGCTCCTTGGCAGTGAGCTTTGTGGGCAGTTTAGGTGGTGTAATTGCTCTTTTATTTGATAGTTAGAAATTCCCTAATTATATTAATTTGAATTTTTTTTTTGAAAGAGGGAGTTTGGAGGGAAGATGCTGTTTACAAGGGAGCAGATTGGAAGCCAGGGGTTAGTTATTGGTGCCGTGTTTAATTCTGACTCGCCGTATCCAGTTGGGAATGACATTAGCCTCCAAACATTCCCAACCAAATGAACAGAGCAGTTTAACATGTTCAAAGGCCAAAACAACCTTGTTACACTAATCATGTTTTGGACTGCCAGCTACTAGCAGTCTGTTCCAGGTGGGATGATCTAATTTTCTCACAGATAAAACAACTGATTCTATAGGAAAGAAAAATGGATGTTTCACTTCTTAAGTTTTACTTCCTTATGTAACTCCCAGTAGCTTGTTAAAGAAACCCAGAAAAGGTATTTGTTGTTGCTTCCAAGAAGCTAGTTTCTATAAAAGGCTGTTGTCTGTTACTGTGCCAAGCCCTGGTTTTGCCCCAGAAATCAAGCTGCTGATGTCAATCTGTAGAAATAACAGTGAGATTGAGCAAAGAATTCTGATTCACCTGTCTTGAATGTGATTCATTTGGATCTGGAGTTGAGTGGTAGACCTCTTTTCCTTTTGATGTCTCTGGGAGGATGCAGACACCTCTCTAATCCTATAATTCTCTATAATTTACCTTTGTGTTTCATCTTACTAAGGCCTCAGCTGGGATTCTGTAGGTGCTGACAAACCACTGTTATCCAAAGTTTGATCTGTGGAAAACTTTCCCTTACACGCCCCAAGAATCTAGGGCACGGAGTAGAGAGAACCTCCGGATACAGGTGTAATGGTTTTTAGTGTGCTCATGGATATCTACAAATCAGTGAGAGACCTGGACACGTGAGTATTGAGGTCCACGAGCTGTAAACAAAACAGAAATGGGTCATATTTGATCTCCTTCAGGGAGATTCTTACAGCCTATGAAAGTTGACTTCAGCAAACATGGATCTCTCATGGCAAGGGGCTACAGACAATGGAAGGAAACTGGTACTGGTTTGCTAACCTTTATTTTTATTAGTATTATTCTTTATATTGCCACTTCTCTCTTGATGATCTTTATACACCTACAGATTGTTAGTAGGTATCAAAATTTCTTACTTGCTGTTTCCTCTCTGGCAGGGGCATCTCCCACCCCCCATCCATGGTGAGGTCAGGTGTCAGTGTGTGTCTTTTTGGGGAAGAAAAAATGCTTTCCAGAATGATTCTCTTCATTTCACTTGGTCGCAATAAAGAGTATTTGACGTAACTTAAGAAATCCTCAAACTGGAAGCATTTCTCAGTGACAGGAGTGGAATCCATCGTGTGCAGTGGCTTTTCTAAGCACTCTTGCCTATTAACATGCCTCATGCTGGTCACTGTTGCTTGGCTGTTGGCGAGCTCGTACACTAGAGCACACTGTGCTTCCCACGGAACCAGCACGGCAGCGGTGACCTTCTGGGCAGACACAACATCTGCACTAGCTTGAGGAAACAGCAGACCAGGCATAGAGCCCTCTTGCAGCTCCATCCAAGGGTTTTGATTTGGTACAAAACGCCCTCAGGCTCCGCGCCATCTTTCCTCCCTTTCCTGACTTCGCGCCGGGTGCGTCTAAAGAAAGGATCTGGGCTGTCAGCTGCTCCGATCAGAGCTTCCTAATACAGATCAAAGCCACTGAGAAGAGTTGTTGAAATCATGATAAAATTCTCTTTATCTTGCGTTGGATATCAAGGTGGTGATTGCGTGTCAGGCCTGAGGGGAACTGGGGTATGACTGAGAAACCCCTTCACTTTGGGGGGTGGTGGTAGGCAGTGGCTGACCTGGCACACACACTGTGCTTTTAGGAAAACCCTGCTGTTTGCTTGCTAGCTGTACATGGCTTTACATTCCCTACTCTAACTGACCCAGGGTTTCTCTACCACTGCTGCTCGTCAGCATTCGCACCTCAGTACGTACGGTACCTGTCCTTAGGTGAGTGATTGTCTTTGTCAGTCAACGCAGCCCAAAAGGTTAACTTTGCAATTTCATATAAATCAGTGGCTATTAAAATTGATCTCAGGAGCTGGACACGTTTCATTCTGTAAATTGGTGAAAAGATTAAAAAGATCCTGAAATTGTTTATACAAGGACTTGTTAAGTAAAATTACCTTTTATCTGTACTAGCAATTCTCTGCTCGTGTTTTGTCTGTGCTTGTCAGCACTCTTTATCTTCTACCTTCCTTCTTATCCTGGGTTTTACTCCTACAGAGATGTAATCATTTTATTTTTATTTATTTTTGTTGATGGATGCAGCTGGTTGGCTTTCATGGTATCAGCCCTTCTTCCTCCCCCACAGTCAGTGTCTTTCAGTGCAATTCTTTTCCTTCTAGGTTCGTATGATGAAAGACAGCGATCCTTCCTGGAAGCCCACTTTTATTGTAAAACCTGATGGAGGCTGCCAGGGGGATGGAATCTACCTCATTAAAGACCCAAGCGACATCAGATTCACGGGAAGCATCCAGAGCCGGCCAGCTGTGGTCCAGGAATATATCTGCAAACCACTGCTTGTTGACAAACTGAAATTTGATATTCGTCTTTATGTCTTACTGAAATCCTTAGAACCCTTAGAGATTTATATAGCCAAAGATGGACTTTCTAGATTTTGTACCGAGCCCTATCAAGAACCCACTTTAAAAAATTTGCACCAGGTTTTTATGCACTTAACCAACTATTCGCTCAATATCCATAGCGGGAATTTCATCCACTCCGACAACGTCAACACTGGCAGCAAGAGGACTTTCTCAAGCATTCTGTGCAGGCTGTCTTCCAGAGGGGCTGATGTCAAAAAGCTGTGGTCGGATATCATTTCACTGGTGATTAAAACAATTATTGCACTGACACCAGAACTGAAAGTTTACTATCAGTCTGACATACCAGCAGGAAAGCCTGGGCCAACTTGCTTCCAGGTAGGTTGGAATTTCCACCAGAAATGCAGTTATCCCTCTGCATGTTTTAATCTCCTGGATGCTGAATTCCTTTTCTAAAAGCTTTCTCTAGTTTACATTGCTGATTGGTGCTTGGGTGTAATGTGTGCAGTGAATAGTGGTGTGATCCTGGAGCTTAGCTTCTCCTCACCCAGGTCTCCTGGCTTACAGTGCTACTAGTCATGAACATACGTGGAGCATTTCCAGTGGGTATCAATCACTAGTAGCACTATTCACTCCCCTTTCCATCCTCTAGATGTTGGAACTGTGAAACTTTGCAGCCTCCTAATGCAGCTATGGTGATGGGCATTTTAAGACCCACTTGTCAAAAGAGCCAAGATTCCCTGGTGACAGATGCAGTGCCTAGAGTTGAGGCTGGTGTGCAAGTAGCCACTAGTATTGAAGACAAATGGTTTCAGTTATTATTGATCAATAGAGAACTTTTCTCAGTTATTTCTTTTGTGTCCCTCAAATGTTTCTTCCTCCTGAGCGTTGACCACTGCATTGTCTAGAGGAACACTGAGTGGAACTGAAGTAACACGTTGCTTGTTATGCACAGATTTTAGGGTTTGACATTCTCCTGATGAAAAACTTGAAGCCCATGTTACTAGAAGTAAATGCAAACCCCAGCATGAGAATAGAACATGAGCAAGAGGTAAGACCTTTTGATGTGATAGTGATATTGGAATGAAATTGTTTAGGTTTGCTTTTCTGGGCTTTTTTCCTCGTTTGAAAGATGAAAGCTGTCTGCTCATATGAAACCTCCAAGGTTCTCTGTGATTTTCTGCTTTGAAATCGTTGCTAATCTCATACACTAGAAATATGACTTATTGGAATTGTGAAAGCTCTCCATCATCTGTGTCATAAATACATTTGTTCATCATCCCCTGCAGCTGACTTAATTGTGTTTAGGGGATTGCTAATATTTTTTTAGTGTTTGTATACATAATATAAACTGTAATATGGCAACGATCTGTTTTTTAATATTTCAATTTACTAGAAAAACTTGCCAAAATTGTTGTAATATCATACTGAAAATATTAGGGTACTTGTGTATCCTTGAAGAAGGATTTTGTAATCTATCATTGTATTTAGAACATACATGACATGCATGAAGTTGGAGCAAATGAGGGATAAATAATCCTTAGGTCCATACTGAATAGTTGTCTCCCTTTGTGTTTTAAAGCTTTCTCCTGGAGTATTTGAAAATGTCCCAAGCCCTGTTGATGAAGAAGTGAAAGTAGCTGTGATCAGGGACACGCTCCGTCTAGTGGACCCTCAGAAAAAAAAGAGAAAAGATACCCAGTAAGTGTGGGGACTGACTTCATAGGGTTTTTTTGCATCAGTGCCTTGCAATAATTATTTTTTCCCCTCTTAGTTTATCCAGGGCAATGTGTTCCCAGCTGTCTGTGTGACTCCTTTGCATCCAGGGTGTTAACTCTTTCAGAAAAGCTTGTAGGAGCTGAATTGGTGGCGTGGTACAAAAAGCAGGGCAGGAGCTGTGCAAGTGTAGCTCAAGCTCTGCAAACTGATAGTGGATCAGGCTGTACCAGGTCCCCTGGAACATCTTCCTCTTGCCTTTGATTCTGAACTGGTGCAAACAATTTAGTAACTGATTCTGAGTTACACTTTTACTTGAGGCCTTTTTTCTTTTATCCAAAACAGTCATGAGATGTAAATTTGTGTATTAATTTACTTGAAAGTCACAAATTACTCTGAATTAATCGCCCCATTGGAGCTGAAAAGTATGAATATTGTCATTAGAAATTGCTTCCTTGATCTGTGATAACAAACATCATTCAATCTGTGATCTAGAAATGAGAGGAACAGCCTGAAGCAGCGTGCACAGGAATGTGTTTGGTGGGATCAGGCAGAGAGAAGTAACACCTTTCTTGATGCAACACCTTGTTTCAAGCAGTTCCTTGAAGACATGAAAGGGAGAACTTTTCTATTATTACTTTTTTATTTTTGTCCTCATTTATAGACCTGCCTTCCTACCAGAAGACCAATTTTTGTTGTTCTCTCTGTGCTTAGTGACACCCTTAAGTACATTATTCCTGTTCTATACTCACTTCAAGTGCAAATTCACTGTCCTTTTGCATACAGAGTCCCACGAACAAGACACATCTGCTAATGTCTGTTATTGTAATAATATTATGATAAGATCAAGCTGTTCTTCCAGAGGCAGTGCTGCATGGGGAGGTGGCTGTGGTCAGTGTACAGCACATCTTGCAAAGAATCTACACTCTGTGTTGCCTGTACTTAACCTTCACCTTGAAGATTGCTTCAGTGCATGGAGCTGAAAAAGAAGATAATTTTTTAACCTGTAATTATGTAACTAGTCATGTCTCCTTTTTTTTTTTTAATACTGAAGTTCTGTCAGGCATTCATTAACTACATATTAGATATGGAAAAAAAGGCAAATGGTAATTAGGAATAAATTCACGGAGAACACCGGCGTGTGTGGAACACTCATTCAACTGAGGATTCTTCTCTGATACATTTTGAGTACTAAATTGCTTATAACAGGATTAGTTGGTGATGAGATAAAGCTTTGGCTGTTCCCAGCGAGAATTCCATCAGTGGTGCAGCTTTTTTTCAGGATCATCTGGTGACCAGAGCATCTTGTTGATGAATATCTGTGTCTCTTCACCATGAGGCAATCCTGTTTCTTGCTGCAGAGGGCCATGTGCTGAGAACTTTTTGGGTGGAAGTACAGGAACTCATGTGACTGCTGCCCACCTGCTCAGCTGAGATTTATCCCCTCTACTTCCAAGTGCTTTTTGTTGGACTGGGCATGATGTGTAGAACTTCTTGAGATATGATCTCAATGTAAGTGTCAGGTAAAGGTGCTCAAGCCCATCACCTGGGGAGATTTACACCCAAGTGAAAGCATTTGCGAGAGGAACTGAGCACCAGTTGCTTTTGCCTTGTCTTTGCTGGCAAAGGCTTTGGAATTCTTCTGCTTTCTGTCCTGCCTCTCACTCATTTCAGCCCCTTCTAATGTGTGCTCCCCTGTGCCCCCTCCAAACACTCCTACCAGTAACTGCAGAGGAACTGCATCGCTCCTCTCTCTGCAGGATAATCACCAAATAATTGACTGCAGATAGAAAGCCAGACAATTGTTTACCTCTCTTTTGTAATACCTTTGCTAGTTTAATTGCACCTGGCAGCAGGGAGAGCAAAATTTTGGCTATTAGGAGAAAACAAGTGTTAAAGAATTCCTGTTCTGACCAGCAGCAAACACTGCAGACCCTAGTTTTGATGCTCATTAAGTAAGGGGCATTAATCTAAGGGAAGTTTAACGATACATAAAACACAGAGTTTGAACACACAGGGGAAATACTGAGCAGTCTGAGCTGCATCTCAGGTAAATATTCTGCTGTGGAGATGAATTTGATTTCCTTCTAATTATCTCCCAGATTAAAATAAATGAAGCATCTAAATGAAAGTGAGTTTTAGAAGCCATCCTGAAGTACTTCATTATCAGGAAAGATTAATAGCTCAGATATTTTTTTTTGTTTAATTTTTCCTCATGCTAGTGGAGTTTTTATAATTTATTTTCCACCCCCCTTCCTTTCATTTGATGTATCATACTGAATTAAAGTTCAGTGGAATAAGGTCAGTTTATCATGCCCTCCTGTGTCTCAGTTTTTCCACTCTGACTCCAGCCTTTATGTGCACCAGTCACTAGTGATTGTCCTGGCACTGCCAATAGCCATTGCAAATCTCTAGGGGTACATTTCAGATGCACATAACACATACACTTAGTGGCTGTTGTTCCACAGATGGCCTTTCCTTAGCTTTAAGGATTTGCCCTGACCATGGAAGTGCTGAGGTATGTGCTTAGTATTTTGTGTGTGTAATGTCTCTGAAGAGAGAGTCTTGTTGAAGAGAGAGTCTCTGAGCCTCCTTCTCTCCAGGCATGATGACCCCAGGGGTAAAAATGGAAATGTAAAAGCAGAGGTGGAAACATAGGTGGTGTTTTTTTTTTTACTGACCATACTCAAAGCACTGTGTAGAGCAGGGGTGGCCCACGTCCCTTTGGTGGACTGGGAAGGGGTCACAGTGTGCCCCCTGATCCCAGTCTGTGATGGGCAGCGTGGTCAGAAGGCTTGGCCCTGCCCGACTTCGCCTGAATCCTCATCGTGCAGGAAGGTGAGGGGCTGGACTGAGCTCTCAAATGTTTCCACAAAGAAACTCACGCAGAGCTTGTCTGGTATGAAATTTGCTCTGGATTTACTTGCAGGAGAGGTGCTGTTCCCAGCCTGCTGAAGGTGGGAGCAGACTGCAGCTAAAGGAAATTTGCACAGTTAAATGAATGGTCTAATGACACCGAACAACATCTCAAGTAAATCAACGTTACTTATGCAAACAGACAGTTAATTAAGATAATCACCGATGCAAATCATTGTTGATATTGTGACTCTCAACAGAAAATCCATTTTAAAAGGCTTTGTAAACTTATACTTCTTTTTTTGTGTCTAATTTTTAATCTTTATAGTAGTAAAATGTGTTAGATTCAGTGTTTAATTATTAGCCATTTACTCTCTTTAAAATTGCATTAGATTGAAGGGACAAGAAGGAGGCTTGGGCTTGTGTGCAGATACTTCTACCTTCCTCACTGGATGTTAGATGTAAACTGATTGCAAGCCCTGAGTATCATTTGGAGTGCCTTGCCAAGCTCGTTTATAGTACCTCAGCAGTGCTAAGGACCTGCTTTCCTGCCTGTCAGAAATATTTGTGCCCTAGTTTATTAATGCTAATTAATCTAGCAATGATAACACTTCTTTATCTTTTTCTTGCTGGTGTTTATTCTGTGTCCCAGTGTGATCTTTTGTGTTTACGTGCCTATTTTTTTACTTCCTTCAAGACAGCAATAACCATTCCATTCTTTGGAGAAAGAAAGCATAGTATTATGCCATGCTTGTCATGGAAATATGAGTTGCTCTCAGAAATAAATTTGCTTTTTTACTTGCTGGAGATGATGAAGGTTCAGCCCTCTAAGTAATATAATGACTTTCATTCAGCACTGAAATAGCCACTGACAGAAGAATGAATTGAAACACTTTGGAAACAAAATGTAATTTAATCTGTGGCTGTTAAAAACACAATCAATTCATTGTGCCCACAACAAGGAGTGCTTTTGTTTTATTACCTGTTATGGCATTGCTGCTGCACTGCTGGTTGATCTTTTCTTGGGTGCTGTTCCCACTTCGTGCTTCTCTCGTTGAATTCAGCCTTGAGATTCATTTGTGATGTTCTGATTTCATTTTATTCTTATTTTAAAATCTGTTGGGTAAAATTCTCTTCAGTGGATTCTGTGGCTCTAGCAAATGTCAAATGTGATTAACTAATTTTCTGAGCAGGAGGAACCCCAATGTGGTGCATCCCAAATTTTTGCAAGGTCAGCAGGCGAACGCTGGCTAATGTCACCCTGTTCAGAGAGCACCCTGTAAATATTAATACATGTCAGTTTGACTTCTTATCTCTAAGTGTTAAGTAGTTAGGATGAAATTCCAGTCAAGGTGTTGAAGAACTTACGACACAAAAGATTTTACTCTGTTCTTGCACAAACCAAGATGCTTCATTATTTTTTTTTCTGCTGTGTGGATTATAGATCTTTCTCACTTTAAATGGTTTCTTTCAAAATTCATTGTTTCTAGGAGAATATGTGATCTAGATTAAATGAAAACTTGTTGAAATGAATTAATTTTGCACACTCTACTGATGTACTTTCTGCCTTCAAATGTAATTTACGTTCAAGTGGCAGCTTCTTCAGGAAACATCTCCTGCTGTGCTGGTGACCTCTGGGTCTCACCTTGTCCACTGCAGTCCAGTGGGACGTGGCCTTTCAGTACTGTCTCTCTCATACAGTTCAAAGGCATTTTCCAGGTCCTAATGCTGTTCTTAATTTCTAGATATTTAGGAGGAGTTTTACACCTTCTAAAACAAGGAAAAAAAAACCCACAACCAAATCACTTGAGCAGCTGTATTCCATTTATTTTCCAGATATTTTCATTTTTATAACCTCCCCTGTCTCATGTTTAATGGAAATATGAAAATCTACTGTGCAAAAATGTCTTGAGAGTATGATTATCCTAAATTTTGATGATGTTCTTGCCATTGATTACTGTGTTTATCACACTACACGTCTTCCAAGGCTATGATTGTGTGACAGGGATGTTTTGAGAGGGTCAGAAACCCGGTGCACACATCTATGGGAGAATACTGGTGTTGCAGCTCTCACTGATCAGCAAATAACGAGCGTTCCTCAGTCCTGCATGTCTGCCTCTGAGTAACTGCTGTGTTCTCAGGGTTGTCAGTGCCTTTTGTGTTCTGTGGGGTGAGTTTAGTGTTTGTAAAAGCAAGCACCTAATGAACCTAGCTGTGGTGGATCAGTGCTTTGGTTGCCATTTGCTTTGAGTTTGGTTTCCATTTGGCTCTGAGCTGTATGCTAGAGCTTGAGCTTGGTTCCCCATCTTTTGCTATCACTTGGCAGTCTGGTCAGGTTTTCAGCTATTCAAATGCTTCTCGAGCACCACCTCTTCATACCAAGCCTTATTTCTGTCCAAGAGTCTATAAACTCCTATGTGTGGCTCCTTAAGATTGATCTTTCTACTCTGGTTCATTTTGGAGCCTGGCACAATTTTTTTTTTCCTCCATCAGTCAAAATGCTCCAGCATTCATACTGGAATCATTCTGCCAAAGCCCTTTGAAAGTACATTGGATTAGACCCTTTCTCTTTCCTAGAGGGCTTTTTGGTTTATTCCCTCATCAGGCAATCTGCCAACCTCAGTATCAATTCTTGTCTGTTACATTAGCCCACGTGGCTTTTGGTGAGTTAGAGATGCGAGGGAGACTTTTGAACGTGGTGTTTGTCAATGTTCTTTCAGTTCAGATTAGTGAAACCTTAACTTTGTTTTTCTGTAGTTGGAGAGTATTTATTTCTACTGCTATTCCTCATGCTCAGGCAGAACTAGCCTTGACTACTCTGTTCAGTTTGGTGAAGCAAGTGCTACAGGTGCCTTGATCTTTGCTTGCTGTTCTTGCTTTTCCAATTATTTATCTTCTTCATCCTTAAGAAATACTAACCTTTCTGCTATTGATTAGGACAGGCCCTGCTGGAAATTCTACAAACACCAGAGTGCAACATCCCCCATGAAGGGAAGGGGAAGGATCTGGTAGTGCTTGACTCGGAGCAGTTCTGCATTGGTGTTAAGAGCCACAGGAGTGTTTACTGCAACAACAGAAAATATAATAGTGCAGACCAGTGGCAAATAATTTGAAAGTGCTGTGGGAGCAGTCCTAGGATGGAAGAGAGAACCTGCTGACAGAAGGTCAGCTCTTTTAGTTTATAAGTGGCTGTATTTCACATGTAGTGTTTCCATTTACTAAATATGCATTAATGCACAAGCAATAACAATGTTTCTTCAAAAATAGCTCAACCCATGTTTGGGTTAAACCCACATTTGATGTGTTTTTCTATCAAACCATTACAGGAAAAGTTAGTTTTGTGAAAATAACTCCGGACTAGGACATAAAAGATGCAATTTCTGTTCCTGATTCAGCCAGTTTAGTCAGTGACCTTGAGACAAACCATGTTCCTTTTCATTCTGGGCAAAGAGGGTGATGCTTTGCTTCTCCTGTGCATTGCCAGTCATTCTAAACTAATAGTGTGGCCTGGCCTGTTGTTATGCTTGGTAAGAAATGAGGTGAGTTTATGTATTGTTGTTATATGAGAATATTATAGAGATGTTTCAGTTTTCTTCTCTGGAAGACTTTAAGTCCAAGTCTACCCTCTTTAGTAAATATCCCTGGTGGTTACTCAGGTTCACATTTTGCCAACCTAATTGTCATTAGTGATGGCTTCATCTCTTACCCTCTCCCATCCAGAGTGCTTAGAGCTTGTGCATTTTCTGAACAGCATCACAACTTAGTGCACAGTGTGCTATTTGAATAGTCAGGACATTGGGGTTTTAAAAATGGTTTTTTCTCAATGTCATTCTTTGGTGTCACTTTCATCTTCTCATGTTTACAGGCTTTTGCTAATGAAAGGGAGAACTTTGGGAATGTCATTGGAATGCACACACAGAGCACCAAACAACCCCACGCTCAACACCAGCATAATTTAGGATTATTCCCATTTTAACCTTCACCACTGCCAAAGTGCTGTTACTCAAAGTCCACTTCATTGGTTGGTCTGTGCTTGCTCCTATCTTGTATTCTGAGCACTAACACCTTGAAGGTAAAGACTGTATTTTAACTTCCACACAAAGAGTGGATTCAGTCTTCCTTTGAACCTCTTGAAATGACCCCGTATCGAGGGACAGCTGGAAGTGCTTAGAATGTACTAAGTAAGCAAGCTGATGACAGGCCCAGTTCATTTAAAAGTTTTAATGGACAAGAATTGATACGGGCTGCAGAATTTTACGAGGTTTCTTTTTCAGCACTGTGAAATTAATTGCTCCAAACCTGGAGTATGCTTTTGCAGTAATTGGCGTGCTGCAGTGCCCCGAGCTCCGACGTGAGCCCACGTCTGGTTTTATGTTATCAAATTGCAAATGGAGACTAGTTGGTCCAATTAGACTTGAATTACAATGTTTTGAGATGCAGCTAATCTAATTAAGTTTTTATTGACATCTCTTTCTTTTTTCACTCTCTGAAATTTCTAGTGAGCAATAGAGGAAGGGTTGGAAATAAACGGAGCAATGTGACCTGTCAAGAGCATTACCATAAAATCTGAACTTTCCAAACATTCTAATACATCATACTGTGCTATAGCAATTACATCTCTTAGATATGCACACTGTATTACATTTTAAGATGCTCATTAAAAAGACTTCTTGCTTGCTTTTCTCTTCAGGACAATTTTTAAATGTAAAGAAAACCCCTGTGATGAAACCTCCCTTTTCTCTGTGTTTTGTCAGAACGTGTCGCTTTCCTCCACTCTTTGTAGTGCAGCCACAAAAGTTGTTGTCATCTTCAAGGTTTGCCCAAGAAGAAGGGAGGTCAGGAATAAAGTGAGGCGGCCACTTAAGTCTCCTTTCAAATGGCCTAAAAATGAAATTGGAGGCAGTAGGTCTAAATACATCTTTGAATTCAGTTATTTGACTTGAGATTGTGAGTGAGTCTTAATGGTGAGAGAGGCTGGCATAAGGTGCCCTGTGTTCTGCATCCCTTGTAACCAGCAGGAGTGGCTGGGTCCCAGTGACTTCACTGAGCCACGATGAAGCCTGGGTAGCAAGGCTCTTCCAGCGACAGCGTAGATGTTGGTGTGGGCTCCTGCTGTGGCTGAATTCTAACCAAGTTTAGTTTCTGCCGTGTTGCTTTGTTTGGGCTTTTTAAAACATAAACTCAGCAATTCTTCAAAGCATCCCTGGGAGCTTTGCCTCCGGGTGTTTGTTGCATCCAGCCATTGCTGGAGCCGGTGAAAATGCAGATCACGCATGGTCAGGGACTTGCTGGGGTTACATTGGCTAGGATGGAAAACAAAGAGCAATTCTGACCTTCTTCATCAGATCCTTGAGTGCATGCTGAAGCATTTGGTGGGGTTAGCTCTGTGCTGTTGAGAGAGTGAAAGGACTGTGGTCGTTACCGACAGTCACCTCCTTTCACCTCAGAGGTAAACTGGCTTGCCCAACTGAAAAGTCCCTGTTGTTCTTAGATGTTATTTTCACCATTCAGGGCTTCTTGTGTGTAGCCTTCAAGACTGACATCTCCTCAGCCTGAAAGGGTTACTGGGGGTGTTGAACAAGGGCTTAATTTCCAACTGATTTTCGGTACTTGGCTGAGGTTGTTTTGGGCTGCTCTGCCTCAGTGATTTGGGCAGCCAGCCAGCTCTGAAAGCACAATACATTTTAAGAGTGTTGATCTGGACTAACTCTTAAGTTGAAAAGAGTAGTAAATGTCATGTAGTAAAAGCTACAGAAAGGTACTTGTGCCTGGTGAATGCACTGGAGAGCATCAGGGCAGAGGGGAGGGCAGCTCAGCGTGCTGTTGAACCAGAAAATGCTCTCTTCAGCAGCACTCCACATGGAGTAACCTTCTGCTTATAAAATGGATTTAATTGAAATCTCATTTATTTTCATATAGGGAGAGAAAGGAAGTGTATTCTGTCTTCAGTACTCCTACATATGTCATCTCCTCTTCCTCTGCATGACTCGTGGCCTGTCTAGTGGAAGAGGAGGAAAAGGAGCAGTTGTTTCCTTGAAGGAAATGGCTTAAGTGTTTTCAAGTACATTTGTAAGTGATAGCACGACACCTACCCTTGGATTCGCTGTGATGTCCCCGTTGGTTTTCAAAAGAAGCAGACTGTTGTGCTTTGAAGTTAAAGCCACTTTTCTTTTTTCTTTCCCTCCCTTCTGGTGTGGGGCAGAGGCAGCATCTGCCGTGGCTGCCCAAGCGGCTTCCCTCGGTTTGCCTGTTGGTTCAGGAAGGTGAGCAGTAGTCAGGCTTGAGTGCAAATTGGTTTTTTCCTGATGCTTCAGTATGCTGATCATCTGAGCTGAGTTTCTGCTATCAGCAAAATCATCTTCACCTCTCCTTACCCTGTAGCTAGCTAACCTAATTTAGTTTTTGGGTGGGATCTTGACTTTCTGCAGGAGTGTTTCAGCCACACTCTTCAGTGTTCGGCCTTTCCCTGGCTTCTGTGTGTGGCACAATTTCCAGTATTAACCTGCAGTTAAATACCTCTTGAATCAAATTAGATTTTCAGAATGTTAGCTGAATTGCCTTGTCTCAAACTAAGGGTATGTGTTTGACAGGGTTTCCTTTTACCTTCTTGAATGTATTTTTGTGCTGCACAGAAGCATCTCTGCTTTTACATTAGTTTTGCCAGTTGCTCTATAACAAACTCCAGTAACTTTTAATTTTCTGTGATCTTTCTGATACTAAATTACTTCCTAACAAATAGTTTTCAGAAAATAAGTGTGCAAGACTTTACTATAAAGATAAATTGTGGTGCTACAATGTGTTTTGTGTATATATGTCTGCATACACAGCGTGCCTGTCTGTATCTTTGTATAAGGTATAGAAGCATCTTGCCATCTTGACTGTCTGTATATTACATGTACCTAACACTACGGCCAACTGTGATAGTTC
>VWZY01012110.1:235405-252057 GCA_013399075.1 Chloroceryle aenea
ATACTGCACATAATGAGTGTGAATATTAGACCATAGCCATATCCAAGAACTGTTTTCTTATTCCCCTGTTTATAGCCCCGTAATAACGGCAGGGGAGTGCAAAGCAGGTTTGTAAGGGGCAGCAAAGTTAAGTGCTTGGGATTTTGTCTTGACTTAAGCACGTGCACTGAGCAGAAAAATAACATTTTTCCCTCTTACAGATCCCCTTCAGGTGTCAGTTCTGCAGGTCCTGGTTTTATTACATCAATCACAAGCAGCTTAAGGCTTCCAAAAAATATAGTCACAGACAGATGTTGAGCCTGTCTGGGGATTAGAAATATCCTCTTCCATTAAGTATAAATTAACTTAATCACCAGGTATGAAAGATAAGCAGCATAAACATCATTCCCTGAAGCTTTCATTAAAATTAAAATTCTATTTAAAACTAGGCTGGTACTTTCTATGACTTGATCCCCCTTCAAAGAGATTATATCTCCTGTAAATTTTTACAGTGACAGAGTGACAGAAATTAATGTATCGGGGGCAGTGATGTTCTCTATAATTTAACTTCTGCTGCTAGTCATCTTTTAGCAGGAGAGATGATTGGCTTATTTTTAAGTAATAATTGGTCTCTAGTCTCTGAAAAAATTAGAAAGCAATAAAACTGCCTAGCACCCAGTTGCCACAGAAAGCAAGCCTAAAGCCACATGACTTAACAGCAGCGTACTCGTCGGGAGTGTTATTTTGTGTGTGTGGAATTCACCTGCTTTAATAGGAGGATTACTGCTGATAAAATGCAATTGCACTGCTGCTTTCTGCTCCACTGGCTGACGGGGTAAAGCTCCTTTCCTCCCCGGCGTAATCATGACTGCTTTCTAAGAATCATTTCCATGTGGGAAGCAATACCATGGTGTTTAGGGTGGGTTTTTTTATCCTGTTCTTACCACAAGACACTTGGTGGTCTAATTTAATGCTGGTTTCAGTGTATTATCAGGCTTTCCAACTGGTTTGCCTTCGCAGCACCCTGTACTGCTGGCTTTGAGGCACACTTTTCTAAAGAAACAAAGGAAACTCTGCAGAAATAACGAGGCACATAAGTGCCTTAAAAGCAAATAGTGAACACAAATAAATCTACTAGGAATAATAAAAGCTACTCCACAAAAAATAAAGTTATCAGGGACCATATTTAATGGTCTTTGTTCTATAATAAATTTTTGCTACAGTGGAACAAAGTCTTTGGAAGCAGGTTTTGCATTGCTTACCCATTATTTCATTACAGTAATGCTGTGTTTTCTGCAGCACTCAAATAGAGGACGGGTAATGGAATAAGCATTCACTGCTTCTGTTACATTAAAAATAATAAATCATTAGCTAATGCAGGCTGATATTATCATTATTCTGGAAAAGAGAAAGTTGGAAATAAAGAATCTCAAATAATAATTAGGAAATAATTGGGGTTTTTCTCAGCACATTGCACCTGAGACTCCTCCAATGCATTTCTTCACTTGAATGATTTAAACCGTTTTTGGGAGAGCTGTAGAAATACAATCAGAGCTTGAGTGCAACTGTTCCATCCAGCTGGATATTCACCCCAGGCATGCAGCATCTGCTCTGGATCTCTAAAGGATGTGTCTTCTCTCTGGGTGCTGCTCTCTGGTCCTAGTAAGGCAGGAGTTTAGTGAAACTAGTTTTCATCCCAGTGTCACTGGTGGATTTCATCCCAGTGTCACTGGTGAACAATTCCAGTGTGTGTTTTCCTAGACAAAATGTGTAGCACAGCACATGAGCTTGTCTTGGTTTGAGTTTGGAGTGGAGGCTTTAGTCTTCTCTGTGTACAATGTGGAAGTGTCAGTAAATTCTCATCTGTTGCTTTGTGTCCTCGGTGTGGAGCAAGTCAGGACCCACGCCAAGTTTCTCCATGTTGCAAATTCTCATTAACAACGTGTGAAGGCGGCCAACTTCCAGGCTTCTGTTTTCTTTCAGAAGCTATTTAATCTTTAATGAGAAGTGTTTATTTTTATAATAAACCCACCCAATCCAAGGAGGCAGCAAACCATCCTTCTCAGGAAGGGGACTGATGCCTGTGGAGCTCTGAGTGTGATACGTGTAAGCAGATAACGCTCACGGGACCCAGAGTGGGAGAACTAGCAGATGCTGTGTGTGAGAGCTGCTGGGATTGCTGGTGGCAGACTGTAGGGCCTTCAGTTCAATGTTTTCAAGAATCCGAGAGGTTATTTTGGCTTTTTTAAGCAAATGGCAAGGCTATTGAGTGCATTTTTAATTTGTCCTGGGATTCACTTAAAATGCGCTTGCCACCTCTTGGAAACAAAGTCGGCGTACTCTGCTTCTTCACCCTTCCAGAGTGAATGAATTCAAGGCCTTGAAGGTGCAGGTGAAGTTAGACATGCTCATGCTAAGGCTGAAATCTAAGTGAGGTGATTTAACTGCTTTATTTCTGTAACTGAGCTCTCTCTTCTTGGAGAGCGATGGAAATTCTAACTGCTGTCAGCACTTCCAGCTTCCAGGAGGCAGGACAGCTGCTGCCTTTTCAAAACGTATTTGGTATGATGTGAAGTTAGTTGTCTGCCAACAGCATGCTGATTATCAATCCTGATTTTTAATGGGATTGATTCTGCTCTTTGAAATATGGACTCTTTACCATGGTCATTTTGGCTGCCTCAAAAGGTTCTCCAAGTGTTGAATAAACTACATGTAAGAGCAATAATCTTTCTAACATAACTTCAGAACTCTCTCACCCTGTGGGGTTTAATACTCTCATACTTTTATCTTTGTGCAACTTTATTATTATTTTGAAAGGAGGAAATGCTGGACATTTTTTACTTTGCCAGAGGGTGAAGAGGAGATGAATATTCAGTTCATTTCTTCAAATGAAACTCTCGCGTGGCCAGGACCAAACAAAAGATGCTGCTGATTCACACAACACGTAGTCAAACTGTGAAACCCCTCACTATCCCGTACTGTGAGTGCTGGAAGTCTCTCTGTGTTGTTAACAGTAATGGGATTAGTTCCTAAAAGAAAGTCCATGAATGGTTGATAATTAGAGAGACTGCTCTGCTGTTGGCTTACTGCTTCCTAAACGATTTCTTTCTGTGGGCGAGCACAATCCTCCTCCGTACCTACACACTCCAGTAACAGACACAGCTCTCTTTCTTGGGAGGCCTGTATACTGTGGTAATAAATGGGTGGATAGATAGATTTGTCATGCAAAATATTCTCTGCTTTTAACTCTGTTAACATAGTCCTTGCTTTGAGAATAGAGGCTCAGCTGAGGGAATAATTACAGCTTCAGAATCCAGAACATAATATTTTCTTTTATTAGGTAAGCAGTTGTCAGCTGATACCAAAATTGCTTAATTTATACTTCTGGTAATGCCCTAAATGTTAAATATATCAAGTGAGCATTCTTAGAAATATTAATATTGCAATCCTTACCCAATTTCACTCTGAACTCGACAGCTAAATTTGATATACCAGTATACAAATGCTGTGAATTTTGAAGCCTTTAATTAGTAGTTGCAAATTTGTTTGTCCCTTAGCAACTTGTATTTGCATAAAGATTAAGGCCAGTCGGAATGAAAGGGATAAAACATAGATGGAAGAAACATTAATAAATTAGTAATCATGTATAAAAGATAAGTAGTCTTAGATGTCATTTCCATAAGCTTTATTAAAATTGAAGTTCTTTTTTAAAGATGCAGTTTGTATTTTCTCCACAGTTGATCATTTCTAAAAGGAGATCTGTCATGAGCTGCAGCATTAGAGAAATTAATGTATTGAGGTCAGACATTAGTATGCAAATGAAGCTTTGCTTTTATTCTGGATGGCAACAGAAGCATTACCTTATATTTGACCTTTCATTCATTTAGCCTGACTCAGCGGTGTCAGTCAGAACAATTAATTCGAAGGAGCAGCTTTAAAGTGCGGGGCTCAGCTTTCTTCTCCTCCCCCTGCCTGCTGGAAATCCCCCGAGAAGGCAGCTGATGGAGGGAACAAGGTTCTCTATCTGGAGATGTCTTTCAGCAGTTTGGAGTTTCCCATCCCGTCCCCACGCTCCACTGCGGTGTTGAGCGCGGACCTTTGGCGAGGGTTTCAGAGAGGCTGGGGAGCCTTGTGGGGGGTTCCCCGCTCTCGAGGCGAAGCCCTGAACCACACAGTGTAGAAGAGGCTTTTTGGAAGTCGCTTTGGTAAATATGCATGGGAGTTATCAGTGATGCTTTGAACCTGGCTGGTAGCATTACAAAAATGTGTGCTTCTCCGTTTTCCAATCGACTGATAAATTAAGGGCAGAAATGGAGGTGAACCCCCTCCCTGACATCTCTGTTGTCACTGGACTTAGAGCTGTATTTCTGCTTTTTGTAGCTGTGCTGCCAGTGCTTGCAGCAGTCTTTGATGGCATGACCCGTGGGGACTCATGTCATCCAGCTCCTTCTGGTGTGGCGATGGCAGATGGCAGCGAGGCGCGGAAGAGAACGTAAGGGTGCACTGCGAGCGAGTGTGGTTTATCTAGAGCCAGGGCAAAAGGTACATTGTGAGCTGTTTCCTGGCAAAAAGCTGCAGATCTCAGTAAAATTCTGGTTTTATGGACCCCGAGTCTGCCTGTCACACACCTAGCTGGGCAGTTTTTCTTAATTAGGTGTGTTGAGACTGCGCTGAGATTGGGGGCTTGCAAGGATCTACAGAAAATAAACTTCTGCTGAAGTACAGGCGGTGGCAGCAGTGGAGAATCTGACTCGATGTAGTTGGTGTAAGTGGCTGCAGTTAAGGTGGGCATGCAGTCTAGGTATCCACTCAGTTTTCAGATAAGGACAAGCTCTTGTGCAGATTTGCTGTGGAAAGTCTTGGTTTTATTAAAAGCACAAAGTATAACTTCCATTTGAATTCAAATGAGATGATCCAATTAATTAAGCTCCAGTGCATTAGAAAAAGAAACCCAAGAAAAGAATGAAAAGAATTCAAAAAGATTTGATTCAAAAAGATTCAAAAGAAAAAATTAATTCAAAAGAAGGAAACTGAACCATCGCACTTGATAAAAACAACCTGTAAAAGGGGATCAAGAAATGTATTTTCTTTTTAATGGAAGTACAAGATTTGGCAATGAAGATGAGAATTTAGTTTTCTTGTTCTGATTTATACATTAGGAAAAGTCCATAAAAGAGTGAAGCTGAAAGGAATGAGACATGCAATAGCATATTAAAATGATGGGTTTATTTAAAAATTGCTTTTCTACTATGAAATATGGTTTTAAGAGCTACTTCAGTGGAAGCTTGAAATGGGAACCCAGTTCTGAGTTTTTATCCACGACCTGGAGCCTTTTCTCTATAGAAAGGAGCAGAAGAGGGGAATTCTAAGTGGTAATTTAGAGCTTCTGCTTTATTATATCCAATGGTAATTTTTCTCTGACTATAGTACAGTGGGGTTTTTTTCTCCAAACACAATTTTCTACGACCCTACTACAAACCATAGTCCTGTTTAATAATTTGACTGTGTCTGTTCCCCCTCTACGAGGGAGACGGAGTCTTCTGTGGCTCCCAGCAGCCACACATCTATGGGGTACTTGTGTACCACGATGGCTTGGGTGTCCTCTCCATTACCATTTTCCACTGATTTTGAGGCTGAGCATTGAAAAATGAAAGGCTGAAAAACAGCAAAGCCTTTTAAACTACTGTAAACTTGCTCAGAAGCTCCAGGAGCTGGTACTTCAGCGGGGCAGAGGTGGGGGTGTGTGGAGGAAGCAGAGGTTTGCAGATGAAGACGGCGGTGAGAGCCGTGGTTCCACAAGTCCAACCTCTGTCTGGGTACCACCGAGCGGATGGAGGATGCTCCAGCCTCGGCACAGGCACCAGAGAGTGCTGGGGCTGTAATTAATTTCTCTGAAGCTGATCCCTTTAACAGCCTCTTCAGCATTTTCTGTAGAAAATGAAATTTCCTCAGCTCTGCTTGCGTCTTTTAAAGTAAAGCTTTATCTTTTTTTTTTAACTGACAACATTAATGATGAATGAATAATGTACAATCCAAACCACTCTGGAATTTAGAATGAGAAAGGGTTTAGGGCTTCCAGGCATCATTAAAATGAGAGTTACGTTACAAACAATGCAAGGTTTCACATTTGGCCAAGGTCTAGTTCAACTGGCCAAAGATCTGAACCTTTAAATTCATGAACAGACCTTTTAAGCCTAAAAATAGAAGCCTGGGTGTTTGCTGCTGCTTGGCTGGACGGCTCTCGCTCTTTGGGCAGCCGGAGGGCACTTGGTGGCAGTGAAACCACCCTTCAGTCTTACACGAGAAAGAACAAAACTAATCATTTATTATTTTAAGCTTTATTTACCTAATCACAAAAATAATGGTAGTTTTCTGCTTTGCTACCTGCAGCAAAGAGCAACGTAACCCAGGAACTACTTAAGATTTGTGTTTCTTTTGTAACTAACAGAGAAGAGGGTGTTTTGTGAGGGGCAGCGTGACAGACCCGTCCAGGCAGCCGTGGCCTGGCAGGTACAACCACATCAGCACCAAAGGGAGCTGAGTGGGGACACTTGTCACAAACTGTTGCAGCATCTGCTAACCTCCAGAGTTCATCAGAGTGAACGTGTTGCTGGCACTTGGCACAGGGAGAGCTCTCCGGCCTCGTCTCTGCGCTGAGCGGTTACGGTTTGGGCCAGAGCTGCTGTGGGTGAGGAGCTGCTGCCAGTTGAAGGTGGATGAGTCCAGAGCCCAGATTCAAGCACAGCTGAAAACTTTGCCCTGAAAAATGTCTCTCAGGAAGTAGATATTTTAGTTCATGCTAATGAAAACTTTATTTTGGCAATTATTTTGTCTTTCCGTAAGGACCCTTTGTCTTCCCCTTTAATTTCAACCTACCTCTCCCTAGAGAGGTGTAACTTGGAAGTATTCTGTACGAAAAGGGAGTACAGGGCAGCAATGGATTCGTGCCTTTCAGGAAAATTTAGTCCAGAAGAGTCTCCAGATCCCGTGGGGATATTTGATACGGATGAGTGACTGCAGGGTGGCTGTGAGAGGGCTGTGGAAGTCTGCTGCCTTTGCACTCCCCGTTGGAAGGTACAGATTTAGTCTAGAGTTGACTTAATAACTTTTCAGTGCTGCTGGTGAATAACAACTGCGTTGATTATCCTCTGTTGGAAGAGAACTTTCTGAAGGATGCTAAATCTACTCAGGTACACAAAAGACCAATGTAGTAAAATACTAATTTTTTTAGTACCTAGTGTGAATTTTACTTACTCTTGATGATTGGTACTTAGTAAAATGAGTGGAAAGAGAAAGAAAACCTGCATATGCTTCATGGATGCCAGATTATTAACATCAGCTATCAGACTTTCTGAGTCTAGGAGGATAGCAATCTTTAATTTTATCTAGATGTGTCAAATGCAGGGAGGGGGGGAAGGAAAAAATATGTCATGCTGAATAAACATGTAACATTTATTTTGGAACATCATTATCTCGATCGGCTTTATTCTGGGAATTTGGCAACAACAATGAAGATGAAATAATTTATTTTGACAGTATGCACGGAGGATTTGAAGAAAAAAAATAATGGGATTGCCCAGAAAATGTCTTTTGAGTAGTGCCAGTGAGCAGTGATGTGAACCGTAGTGCATTGTTAGAATGTAGTCTTTGCAAATAGATCTTACTGTATTTTTTTGTACCTCACCTGTCAGGGAAAGGAAAAGCTTCTAATCATGATTGGAAAATAAGCTCCAGTATCATTAGATTATTACAATCTCTAAGCATTGCCTGTGAAATATTCCATGAAACTCGTCCTTGTTTTCTACAGAGCTGTATTTGTCCAATGCTGGTAACACCAACGTGCAGTTCCTGCCTGGTGTTTCCCAACCTGTGGGGTTGGAAAGACCTTTGTGGATATTCCACAGTAGCACAACGGCTCTACATTGAGATTTGAATTAAAAACCCAACAAACACCTCAGGAAGACAGAATCTTGGAGGAATCAGTTAATGTAAGATAAAATTATTTCATGTCCTGCAGGTGTCAGGCTCCGGAGCACGTGTCAGAAGCGCAGGAAGAGCTGGTGGACGCCAGAGCGGAGAACGCCGCCGGCAAAGGCCCGGAGGCTGGCCTCCCCTCCCTGTGTCTCAAGCAAGTGTTCCCCAAGTATGCCAAGCAGTTTAACTACCTGCGGCTGGTGGACAGGGTGGCTGCGCTCTTCATCCGATTCCTGGGTGTGAAAGGGACGACAAAGCTGGGGCCGACGGGTTTCCGAACGTTTATCAGGTCAGTAAGAGGTGAAGGTTTCTTTAGGAATTGCTTGAAGTGTAACTGAAAGCTTGGAAACTCCCCATCCTGTGGGCTTAGCGTGAGCTCTGTGGCCGAAGACCAGAGTCTAGCAGTGGTAGACAACATAAGTTCCACCAAACCATTGCTTATTTTTTAATAAAGCAGATTTTTATCATTCCAAGCTCTCACAGTACCTGACCTCTGACACCGTGTCTGGTAGGAACCCAGCTCTTTATTCTACAGCAGGTCAGTGACACTTTAGGAGACAGTGTTTGCAGCCTTTAGTCACCTTCCCTGTAAATCCCAGGGACACCTTTGTGAGAAAGTGACAGCCCAAAGGGGCTCTCTCCAGCGGGCGCCGCTGGCACCGCCGGCTGCCCCGGGCTGCAGCCAGGGGGTTCCAAATGCCAGCTGCCATCCTGTTGAGCCCGAGGATTTGCATTGGGAAATTGTGACTTGCAATGGCAAGGAACTCAATTTATTTTTTCATACTTTCCATTTGTGAGGGCTGTTTTGGTTTTCTCTGTTGTTTTTTATGGATGTATCTGTTACAGTCATGGTACAAATATCTCATTTTCTGTCTTTCATTGACAATGACAAAGGAAATAAGCAGCAGATGTACTCTTAAAATACAGATCCTGTTTCTGTGCAGATGCATTTAGCATTCGGGGATGAATACAAACAATTTGATTCCTACAGATTACAATATACAGAAAATGACTGAAGGCACCTGCTCTAAACACAGACCAGTACAGGACTGTTTCCAGTTCTGTCTTTTCTATTGTTTAGTCCAGCCTTAATTTGGTACTTGTCAGAGGAATGCAGAATAAATGCCAACATTTTCTTTTAAGAATATTAAAATAAATTGCCATACCTCAGTTAAAGAGTGTTTGCAGTTTCCTAATGGATGTTAAATGAAAGTTTTTAATATCAGCAAGTGTTTTTATTATTTTTCCCTGAGGCTCTATAACAACTGTATGTCCCTTTCTGAAATGCTGTCCTGACTGCTCCTTTCAGAAGGAAGGTCATGTTTCTGAGACCTGGGAAGTCTCACTTCTCAAGAATTAAATGCTACACAAGTGTGACTCGGTGGGTGTGTGTGGCCAAGTGGTTCAGAGGCTATGCACCCAAATTTTAGCTAAGCAGAATCCATTCCCCTTCAATAATTTCTTCATTCCAACAACTAACTCAGAAGGGAATGCTAAACGTGGCTCTAGTCCTTGCTTGGATGCTGCCTAAGATGGATTTTTTTGTCTCTCTAGGCCAGACCTTAACTCTGTGTTTTAAAGCAACTCTGCTCTAGGCAGCTGAGGAGTAAGATTTAAATTGCCCAGGGCTTAGGGTGGGCTTGTTGGCTCTTTTTTCCCCTTTTCTGGCTAGAAACTTTGGCCAGCTCTTTGGCATGTGCCATAGTCCCAGCCAGGCTGCCAGACATCTGGAAATCCTGGACCAGTGGCAGATTCTCGTGGAGCCATCAGCGCTGCGGGCTCGGACCACACACGTGTCCCATCTCCTGCCTGTGCCTGTCGCCCGAGGCACGTCCAGAGGTGCTGCTCTTTTCCAGCAGCCTCTGGGAATCCATGGGGTAAAGCTGGTTGGTGTTCAGGCGAGAGGAAGTAATTCCATGCCAGAAAGCTTTCCTCCAACCCTGTTCAGACAGAGTCAGGCAGTCAGTAGTAGGGTATTTCTCTGTGCAAACTCTGCCTCGTGTAGATAGGCCGGGCAGTTTTGTGTTGGGCTTTGCGATGTTCCAATTAATTCCATTTTGTTACAGCCTCAGAAAGATCTAGCAATAGCCTGGGAGAAAGCTGGCTGTGATGTCAAGTCCTATTTTGAATGGAAATATTCAGGGTTTGTTTGGTTTGTTGTTGTTTGTGGGTTTTGTTTTTCTTGTGTGTGTATTTGTTGTGTTTATAGTTTGGTAAACTTTTCTCCCAGTGTTCTCTCGCCCTCGCAGGATTTCTCCTTAGTTTGGATGTGATCAGAATTTCTTTTTTTTTGGTCTATTTTTAACAGAAACTGCAAACTGAGTAACAGCAATTTTTCCATGGCTGCTGTGGATATCTTATACATTGATATCACGAGAAGGTGGAACAGCACGGGGACCGACCACAAAGAATCAGGTGACACTACTTTGTATTTGAAGCCTATGCAGGGGGTTTGTCTGGGGGCTTTTATTGCAATTTGGGTAGCTCAAGCACACTTCAAACATTCAGTAAAAAAATGGGAGAAAAGGAAGTACATCTGAGGCGTGTGTGTGCACAACAAATTCCTCTGTTTAGTTCTGTGGCAGTTGCCCTTTACCTGCAGGTTAGGTCTCTTGTAGTTTTCAGGGTATTTATTGGAACAAGTCTTCTGTGAGCTCCTTTTTATACTGGCAGTTTTGCATTTGTAAGAATTGCTGCTGTTTGCTGAGCAGCACATTTAAAAACCACTCCCAGTGGAAGCTTCAACTTAATTACAGTGTAAGAAGGTCTGTCCCTATCAGAGCAGCTTACAAGGTCTAGCAAAACCCAACCAAACCTCAAGCTATGCAGGAGATAGTAATAAATATGCTTAACTTCTTTTTGGGGAACACAAAACCAAAAAAGCTTATTTAGAGGTACTTTTGTTTGTCCCCAATTACTTCTCCTTTCCCAGAGAGCCATCGTTGTCGTGCCCCAGTGGCACACTCCCTTTGTTCCTTGTGTTTGTGAGGGGTGAGGAAAGGGGGACAGGTTTCTGCATGAACTTGCCCAGTGCTCAGCTGTCAGATAGGTTCTTCCTAAGGCTGAATAGCAGTCCATCCTTTTTTGCTACAAGCACCCCTTGCTGTAAATTTGTTGTTCATACAGAAGCTAGGTCAAAGAGCCAACCTAGCCTTCAGTATGAATTGCCTCCCCATCTGCTTTGGCCACATTTTTAGATCTGAGCCAGCAATCTATCAAACAGCAGAGTTCAGGGATTATTTTCTTGTTATATTAAAGACCTAAATACACCACTTAATGTAGAACTTTTCCATAGATTTTGTAAAATGGGGAAGAATTTCAAGGGCACAAATATTCCCATCCCAACAAGAAGCCCCAGTGTTCCTGATGACACTTTAGTGAGCCATTTATAGCAGGCAAACAGCAGCTGGAGTATTCTGGAAGGTTTTGTGCCACTGCTTCTTGTGGCCATCAAGGGTAGCTCAGGATCACCTTAGTTTCCCAGGCATGAAACAGCATTTCAGGGTGGCTCCAAGTCATTTATGTGGTTAGCCAACAGAATTTCCCTATCAAAAAAGAAATGAAATGGAAGTGAATCTTCAGGCTTCCAGAGATTTGTTGACGGTCTCAATGAACCAGCTGTTTTCTGGGTGTTAAAACACAACACCCCCTAACTTCTGTTGGCTTTGCCTTTGGCCCACACCCAGCTGTAACCACACCGTTGGTGCTGCCCTTGTGCAAACAGCAGCTCCTAACTTTGTTCATTAAATGCTTCCCATCAGTGTCACTTCCATGGGAGAAGGCATGTGTGCCACCAAAGGTGCTTTCCCTGCCTGCAGCTCACCGTGACTGATAAAATAATTTACTGAGCTGGCAGCTGCTGCTTTCAGATAACTCAACAATTCCTTTGCAAGCTCCTTTACAGCCAAGATCGTAAGCGACCCAGCTGCAGCCCTAGTGGAGAGAAATTATACTTGGGAATGTAATTGTAATATTTTGAAAAGGTGCCTTTCCTGCAGCATCAATGAAGTTGAAAAACCCCAAACCTTTCAATATCTCATCCTAAAATAATCTTCTTAAGTGTATGTTCAAACTGGGAGAGCCAGTTACAGCACAAAGCAGCTCTAACTGCTCCTTATTGCTGGCATTCTGCAAAACCAATTGTGGTCTGGCTTCTTAATTAAGAATTAAAGTAGGTATGGCTTCGAGGTTTTAAATACAGTAATTAGTGTTAAAATGCAGCCCCTCTTTCCGTTGGCTGTGGGAACGTGTTATTAGTAAGATGGGATTGAACAACACCCGAAGAGTCTGTACTGCAGCATGTGGCTTTTGTTCGTGAGGGGACAGAGTTGTGTAGCAGAGAAGGTTTTTGGCACTGCATCCCTTTCCCTTCCAGCACACTCCAACTTAAACTCAGCTGAAAGAAAACTGCTATTGTAGAGTTAGTTAGTAGGTAGGGATGAAAAATGGCATCTTCACCTTTGAGGGGAAGGCTCTGGGTTCAGACCTAGTGCAGTCTTTGCAGGAGGAAAGCAACACCTTGAATAAACTCACTTCTGTGATGAGGTGATACTTGGCCATGGAGTTAGTTACAGTGCCACAGACTGGAATGACTCTCAGCAGTTCTGCAGTTGAACTTCTGTTGTAGGTCCATCTCTCAAAGATACAAGGTTCAAATGACCCCATTCAGATGTTGATCTAAACCTCTTTTTCTCTCTAGGTTGATTGTTTTCCTTAAAGCTCAGTGTATTGCTGTGTCTGGTTTGGTTTCAATTCAACCTGTGAGGCAGCAGAAGTCAAGGCTGGTATTGCAGCAGCTTATTTGTACAATATCTCACAACTTCTGTTTGCTGCTGAACCAGTTTGCCTCTGGATGCCAGGCTGCTGTCTGCAAAACAGCAGCAGCCTCGGTGACCCCCCTCAGTAACCCAGCCTGGGCATGCCCTGTCCAGAAACACCAAATGAGCTCCTCTGTGTGGGGTACAGATAAAACCTCATCTCTGGCTCTTGGGGGGACAGACAGTTCCTTTTCTTAGTGAGCATTCTTGATGGCTGTTGACATCAAAGGTGTTAACTGACACGGTTGTTACGTGTCCACACTGGCTTTGCTGCCAAGAGACCCAAGAGCTGCTGTTCTGCTTAAAGAAGGTAGTTTCCTAGAGAACACTCTGCTATGAATCTCCTAGGAGCTCCTTTTCCTTGCAGGAATGTGTTTGCAAGCCTTCGTGGAAGCTTTCTTCTGCCTGGCTCAGAAAAAATACAAGTCCCTCCCGCTTCACGAGCAAGTGGCGTCGCTGATCGATTTCTGTGAGTATCACCTGGCTGCCCTGGATGAAAAGCGCCTGCTCGGTGGCCGCGGGACCGTGGAGCGCCGGAGTGTGGCGGGTCCTTGTCAGCCAGATGGACTTCACCTTCCAGCAGCTGCACAGACTCCCCTCCTGAGTCGCACGGCCACTAAATGTGCAGATTACAGGAGTCACCGCTACTAACGCTGCTCATTCACCAGGACAGAGCTGAGAATTAATCCCCAGGGATGTGGGTGTACTTCAGGAGGACAGGCAGACTCTTGAATTCCTTCCTCTGCTACTCAGTTATTTATTTCAGCTTTTTTAATTCATGCTCTTCAAAAAGCCTGCTGCAAGCTGCCCTTCTCCAGTCACGGTCCTGGCGATGGCTGTTTGTTTACCTCCTGCTGGACCTACAGTGGACCTAACGGCTTCTGTCCTGCGTGGATGGGAAACCACGTGTGGAGACCAGGACCAAAATGCAGGGGGCTGATAACCAGCATCAGGGGATTGGTTGCACTGATGGAGAGGCACGCTCGGATCAAAGGAATCATGTTGTTTTGTATTATGGAAACCACGTAAGGAGCTGCAGGCTCAAATACCAGCTGTGGACCTCAGAAAACTGAAACCTGGAATTATGTTTGTGGTCAGACTTCAGGTTTTGACCCTGTTCTTTTGATGGCTTGGGCCATCCGTGTTGGAACCCATACAGATTTGGTCATTGTCTCTGTACTTACTTTTTAAAGTCAGTCTTAAAACACTGAAATCATATTTTGGCTTCTACTTCTTTGTACATGTCTCTGCCATGACAAGTACTGTTAATTTTTTAAAGAAAACCAGAAGATGATTATCCTTTTGCTTCCACAGGAACAATAAGCTCACACTTATTCACGGAGAAGAAATGACTTCAAGTCAAATCTAGTGAATCAAGTGGTGGTTTTGTCTTCAGGTACTAAGCACTGCTTCTGCAAAAAGCTCTAAAGGCTCTTCCAATGAAACCAGTCCCGTCCCCCACTTAGGCTAAACTAATTGTGTTCTAGGTTTGCTTATGTTTGGCCTTTGGTTGCATGTTTGTTACCCTTTTGAACCTGCAGTAACAGTAGAGCAGGTATTTTTCTGTGTCTTTGCACATATTCTTCATGTTTTCCCTTAACTGTGACTCTGTACAGGCCAGATCCCTATTATTTAGCAGGGTGTTTTGTCAAGAATGCTGGGCTGTACTGCTGCAGGGGGACAGAGTAGGCTTATTTTTCAATAAATCAACTGTGACTTCACTCTCATCTTGCGTGGGGCTGAGCAGGACAGGAGATGGGCCGAAAGGACCGGAGTCACTTGGAACTTCAGGGCTGCTCAGTCAAATTCTTTTTGGTCTCTTAATTTATTACACTAATCTACGTCTACATCTGAGTTTGGTTATTCATTTTTTTTTCTCCTTTGTTCTCTTCTTTCATGTTCATGAGCCTGCTGTGCTCTGCTGTTCCTCACACCATCCGACCTCGCCGAGCGGTGAGCTGGCTCCTCGCTTTGGCTTGGAGGAAATCCCCTCAACTGGACACAAAATGCTCCAGGGGCTGGTGTCTCAGAACCATCCCCTTGGCACAGGCTGTCAGTGCAGGCAGGGGCCACCCCTCTAACATCCTGAACTACACTCAGATGCAGCATTGAGTGAGCTTTTACTTCAGGTGAAGTTTAGGGTTTCTTTTTGATCCAGTTGTCAGCAGGATGTTTGTCCTGAGCGGCTGTTGCAGCGCGGTGACACAACACCACACCCCAGAGACCCCTACCCTGGGCATCCCTTCTTCTCTTGGTCTTTGTCCGCAGCACCAAGGGGAGGAGGAGGAGATGGTCATTGTTAGTTCAGGGGCTGGACTGGTGGAAATTTGTTGTATGTTACAGCAGAGGACAATTGTCCTCAGCCGGGGTTGAGTTTCATAAAGATTATTGCAGCATGAAGATAAAATGCCAAACTCTGAGCTCTGGCATCTGTCAGAGCAAATGAAGCTGAAAGGGTCATTTTTATTTATTTATTTTTGTTGTTGCCACACTTTCCTTGTAATGTATTTGAAGACGTTCAGGGGTTGAAAAATGGTCACTTCTCCTTGGGTGACGCCCGACATTTGTCTCGCGATTGGCAGCGTGCTCCCAGAAAACAGCTCCTGCTCTCATGGCGTGATTGATGCCCTGGGAAGAGAGAGTTGCAGGAGAGTCCAGTTTGCAATGCTACAGCTGCCACTGCCTTTCCTTACAGCTTTCCAGCAGAGCAAGCTAGGGCCTGAAACAGCCAGGTTTTGCTGCTGTGTAAGTTACCCTGACATCAGTGCAATAAATCCTTGTATCCAACGGACACGGGTGAGATCTCTCTCTGCTCTGGAGAGCTTTTTGGCCTCTGGATCTAGCTCAGAGTGCAGCACCATTTCAGATAGGAAGGGTCCCTGGTAGAACAGGCAAAATATTCAGTTATCTGCCTCTAGCAGTCCAGTGTTGATGTATTTATACGATNTTAATAGCACTTTACTAGGTATTTTTTTCAGAGACTACCCCAGCACTCACCATTCCATTCCTGACATACACAACACCAACGTGCCAGTACCATCTGTCCTGGGTCTAAATCAGAATAAACCACTTCAACATCTAAGGAGGATGTGAGGTGAGTCCAGAATCCCAATCCCGACCTCTCCTTTCCCTGCAGGTCTGTAGGTAGCCCCAGTGTGCCCAAACTCACTCGTGACTCTTCGATCCATGTTGAGTTCTTGCTCTGCAGAGGCTTTGGGGGGCTGTGGCACCTGAAATACGTTTTCTGCCTGATCTGGATTGAGCTTTTGATGCTTAATGTCCAACTTGCCCTGTTCCAGCCTTGTGTTCTAGGAACATTTAACATACACCGAGCAAATTGCTTCACTTACCACACCCTTCCAGCTCCTTTCTTTTACAAGGCAGCTGACAAGTTTGGTGCTGGGCTAATGCCACAATCAGTGCTCAGGTGAGAGATCCAAGTCTGCCTGCTTCAGCTTGATCTTCTCAGCTGGAGCTCCCACCCAGGTGATTCCTGTTTACCAGCTCTACCCCTCTGGTTGCATTCGGCTTTGGTTCAGCCCATCATCCAGTGGTCCAAGCACCCTTCCCAGAGAAGGCTGGAAATGGAAACCCTCGTGGTGAGGAGCCGTGGCCTCCTCCTGCCGGAGCCTTGCGCAGGCCTCGGAGCACGGTAGGTGCAGTTCCTCGTGCTCTGGGTGCTCGAGTTGGAAGGGGCTGGGACCTTTGCTGTGATCTGGGGGTTGATAAGGACATTGCTCCTGCACTGCTGGCTGTGGGAGCCCTTGAGGGCTACACTAAGGGTGTAGGAAGAGCACCCACAGGAGGAGCAGCTGCCAGCTGGGACCTACCTGGGTGGAGCAGGGCCTGGCTGCCTGTGCCCACCAGAGCCCCTGCGCCTCC
>VWZY01012110.1:261054-274934 GCA_013399075.1 Chloroceryle aenea
TCCGGAGCTCCTGTCGGAGGACATTGACAGCCACAGGCGCTCTTCACATCGCGAGTCATTTTGATGCAGCCAGCCTGTCTGTCTTCCCCCTCTCCCGCAGGAGCTAATTATGGTGAAGTTAATGAGGCAGAGGTGCTGCTGCTGCCCAGGGTTTTAATGAATCTCCTCCAAGTTTTCTGCCAGAGAGCGAGATCGGGAGCCAGGTGGGTTGGTGGGCAGTGGTGGGGGCTGTGCCCAGTCAAAGCTGGGCTGTGGCCCTCACCACACTGGTGGGTGTCAGAGATGGGGGAGTAGCTGAGAGCGTCTGCTACTGCCTCCCACGGCATCTTCTCCTCCAGAAAATGCCCAGCCCAAGCTGTGGCTCCTGGCTGAGCCTTGGGAGACACCCTTGGAGCTGCTTGTCCCCCCGGACGCCCCTCGTGCCCAGCTCTCCCCCAGAGCTGGGTGGTGGGTGCTGGATGGGGAGGTGTTGGTAGTCAGGCCGTGGCCAAAATGCTACCAGGAGCAGCATTTCAGCTGCTGTGTCTGTGGAGACAGGCAGGACACGCGTGGGCACACGGCCAGTGGGGAGCAGGATGCTCTAAAACCTGGAAATGACCAAGGAGAGGTGCTGGATGGAGCACTTCTGTAAAATATCTAAATAAATCTTTAATATTTCTAATTGCAAATGTACATAAATTGCACGGCCACATCATTTCTTTGAACACCAACAACTTTCTCTGTACATTATTACATAGTTTAAAAGGAGCTGAAGGAGATTCAGCAAACACTTCCACTTTGCTTTTTTGTTTCTTTTTAAACATACTTACAAAAAAAAGAATTTGTTTTTTTCTTTCTTCTTTATAAGAGGATATAAAACATAGCGACTGCTTATCAGGAACAAGTATCAGCCTAAGCAGATATACAGAGAGAGGTATATCTTAAGACACAGTGATGTATGATAAAGGACTATGTGGACATGGAGACTGCACTCTGGGTACCGGTGGCTGATGCAGAACCACGTGGCATTTACAGCGATGGCACAGCTCGGGCGAGCTCCGAGAGTCAATGCTTGACCGTGACACCTTGGGGTTTTCTATTTTTTTTTTCCAAAGCGTGGCTGTTTCTGATGGATGTGCAACGCCCCCAAGATGGGCCCTGGTTTGTAAAGCCCATCAGCTGCACGTCAGCGTGCGGCTGTCCCCTCCCTCTCCCCTCCATGGGTGATTTTTTCCCCAAGGGAGAAGAAAAAAGGCAGCAGTTCCTGGTGCAGGTTCAAGCAGGGCTTGTTCTGCTCTGAAATTGCCCTGAAGTGTGAGAGACCTACTTGGGGATGGGCAGCGTCCCTTCCTGGGACCAGATAAAGGCTCTCCTGGTGGCCAGGAGGCCGTGCACTGTGACCCAGCTCCCGTGGCCAGGCTGGAGGGCTGGGTTGCCCTGAATGCAAACCTCTGGGGGGAGTTTGGCCCCTACAGCCACTGCAGGTGGGACAGACACAGCACTGCGGGGGAGGCCCCCAGGGACAGTGCCACAGGCTTTCCTCTGGGCTTTCTCCTCCCCCTCGGGGCAAAGCTGCGTGTTGGGGACAGGGCAGTGACCTCGGGCAGTGACTGTGGGGGAGCTNGTGGCAGAGCTGCTGGGCTCTGGTGTCACAAAGGCAGCTCCCCCTGCCCTGGGGTCACCGTGTCTGCCGTGCCCACAAAGCCTCCACTTGCTCAGCACTGAGCAGACCTCGGCAGGGTTTCTATTGCAGCTGGGTATGGACATCAGCAGCAGGGAAAAGTCGGCGAGCGCGGCGCTCTGGCCTTTGGCAACCGTCGAGTGGGTGCCACTTGCCTTCCTAGGAGAGCCTGTGATGCCTTGGCCCACCAAGTCCCTCCTCCCTTGAGGAAGAGCTGTAGGAGCAGAACGTGTGTCCTGCACCCTGCAGCAACCTGGGGGGCTGGCCGCCAGGCCGGGGGCTGTGGTGTGTTCTCACAGTGCACTCAGTGCTTTACAGCGGCAAAGGCAGCAAACAAAACCAACCAGACTCAAAGGACAACGCGGAGTGACAACGGGACTCTTTGGATGGCGGCAGGATTCGCTTCAACTGGTGCAAAAGGGGCTGGTGACTACACTGCAGTAGTGGTCGGCGTGGGGAAGGACTCGGGTCCCTCCAGTCTTTTGGCACTGGAGCCACAAGCGCTGTGCAACGCGAGGCTACTTACGGTCCGCAGAGACCCCGGGGGACNGGTGTTGGCACTGGAACATTTTAAGGTTTTAGCAGCTTGCTGCGGGACGATTTAAGTGTTGCTGCTATTTCAGCAGAACGGTGTGTTCAGGACTTGGCCAGCTGGAGGTTAANGTTTAACAAACCCCCAAATCAAAACTCTCAAAACAGAGTCCCGGAGGTGGACCAACCCCAAATCTGGATCCCTGGCTTCTCTCCCGTCCCCTTCCCCCTGAGCTCCAAAGGGTGGAGGCTGAACTCGTCCCCTGCGTCCGGATCCAGATTTGCTGGCGTGAGCCCACCCCTGCCCATCAGCAGTGAGCCAGACACAGCCAAATCCTGCCCGAAGAAGCAGCACCAGAAGTAAGTTACTATATACAACTGTTAGTGAGATAGATACGTTACAGTAAACACTGAAAACATTTACCCCAAAAAATAAAATATTAAGACTTGTATTAAGATAAAAATCTGAGTGTGTTTTTGCTTTGTTTACACCTCGACGAGTTTGCACTGGAACAGCCTCTTAGAAAGCGCAAGAACGAAAAAGAAAACGGAGCCGTGCACGGAACGTTCCGGACGGCGCTGGCTTCTCCCTGGTGCCACCAGCACCTCTGGGGATTTGCCCCTGGTATTGCTACCCCGGGTCCCGGGTGGGAGCCAGGGCGGGTGCCCCGGGGCTGCGTCCGGCTCCCTCTCGCACACGCACGCACGCACACACGNGCTTCAGTACTAACCAATGGTTTTGTGGCTGTTCTTTTCTCCAGCTCTTACGGAGGGCACTGACTGCATCCCAAAATAACTTCAGTGCACAAACGGAACACGCTGCTGGTGGGGCGCCCGNGGAGAGAAATGTACAGCTCATAAATAACAGAAACACCAACGGAGGAGCAGAACTGAGCTGAGCCTGGAGCTGAAAACTACCCCCGAGCCTTTCGAGGAGAGGGTCACGGGTAGGTCCAGTTGTTGACAGCTGCAGGGGAAGGAGANTTCTCTCTTGAACCACTTCCAGCTCTTGCAAGACAAGTATTTTGGAACTCAAAAACCAACCAGCTCTAGACACACATCTCAGGGCACCAGCGGGTTTAAAGCAGTCTTGTTGCAGGCTTCCTACAACGGCCCGGACTCTGAGACAGCGGCCGCCGTTCCGCGTACGTACCCAAGGGTTCACAGCTCCCTGTGTATTCCTAACCTGTCTGGGTCCTTCTCCGGTTGTAACCTTGTCGGTTTGGTGAGGTTCTTCAGAGCCATCTGTGCTAGTCTCCGAAATGCAAGGGTGACTGTACTCGTCACAAATATTTAGTACTTATTTTGATCTGAGGAGCTCCATTTGGGGTCTGCTGCGCGACTGCACCACTCTGCGGGCGTTGGCGGGGCGCGGAGACCTCGGTGCGACGCGTCCGCTCCTCCACGGACCAAACCGCACCGGGTTTGGCCCCGGGGCTTCCAGGGAACAGAAAAAAAAAAGCATTTAGGAAAAATAAAAAGCATCTTTCACTCTGAAAACGATTGCACGTGGCAGAATGCTGTTAGAGAGCCTCACTGCCGCGGGGCAGCCTCGGCAATGCAGAGCCTACCGGCAAAGCGTCCTGCTCAGGCAGCCTGGGTCGTGTGAGGCTGGAGCCGGTACCCGAGCCGTGCAGAGCTCAGGGAACGTCCTAGTCCCTTTGACTGTACATTTACACATGGCAGGAGGAGCTAGGACAGGCGCAGAGCAGTGTGTTAAAACTTTAGTGGGAGCAATAGGCAGATGTCCTGTACACTGTACACTGTCATCCGTGTCTCAGAGACATCTCTCTGGCTCTCGGAACGAGGGACCTGCTCTGAGAGTGGGAGTCATGAAGTACTAACTTAAAAAAACAAAACAAACAAACCAAAACCAAAACCAAAACCAAAAACCAAAGGAACCACAAAGCAACAAACACACCGTGGCGGCCGGTGAGCGGCACAATCCCCCGTTAAGGAGGTGACCCCTCCGCCGAGCACAACGCTCCGAACGTGCCGAATCTGCGTGTTCCGCAGATAGGAAAAGTCTAATCCTGGCTTATGCCTGCACAGTGCTCCTGACAAGGGGGCTTTCGGTGGTGGCTGCTGTTCTTGGTGGTTACTCCCTTATGACCATGTTTTACATTCTTCGAGCCGGTTAATTTCCATGCAGTGCTCATTCCCAATTTAAAGAGGACAGTATTCCAGAAAATGGGATCTTTTTTTTTCTAATGCATACTGTGAAAAAAAAGAAATACAATTACCGATCTTCATGGTTCTTCAGGGCTTTTTTTCTTGTTTCTTTGTCTGTTTTTCTCCCCAGAAACAGTAAAAAAATCTCTGCAAAGAGCATTCCATCCCCATAACGAACCCTGTGTCAAGCACGAAGCTGGCCATTCCACGTAGCCCCTCACTCCCCCTCTACCACAACGGGCACCAGGAAATCCAGCCCCTGTCCCTCATTCACAGCTCAGGGACCAAGCTCAGGCAACATTTACTTTATTCTGTGGCTAAAAGCGTGCGTGTCGGGGTTCAGGGGGGGACCGTGCCCGGGGACTGTCGCTTACAGAGACTCTTCCCCGTTATCTGTGAGTGAGCAGAAGCTGTAGAGAGGAATCAAGTCGCCATTCACCGGGTGCCAGCTCCTCCCTCCACTCACGTGCCAGAGCCTTGGGCTTCTTCTGCTCCCCTGGGCTGCCCAGGGACCCCCAGAACCCCCAGCCATGCCCTTCTCCACTGTCCTGCCACCGTGGTCCCCCTCGTAGCACCCCTCCGGCCACCACATCGCACAGGGTGCGCCCCGACCTATGCCTGGCCTGTGCTCCCTCTGTGGGCAGAGCTAATTAAGTGCTAATGAGCTGCATCAGTGCCCCGTGGACAGCCACCTGCAGTGGCCTCACANTTTCTGAATTCTCCATTCTCTGTAATCTGCAATTTAGTTGGGTTTGTGGGGGAGATCCCATTACGTGTCTGCATGCTGTACCTCTCTTTCAGCTGAGTAAGGGCACTCATTAGCCGTGCGTTGGCAGCATCCAGGGAAGCAATGCGTTTCTCCTGCGAAGGAAAGGGCAGAGGGAAGAGTCAGTGGAAACCCCCGGGGGGGTCTCTGCCATGCCAGGGCTTGTCCGGCAGCGACCCCGAGGCCTCCTGGAGCAGGACCTTTCACAGCACGGTTTGGGTCGGGGGGGACCTCAGAGATCATTCTAGTTCCAGCCTCTCTGGCATCCTTAGGTGGGGGGTTTTAAGCGCTGTGCAGCATTTTGTTTAAAGCTGCTGCTATTAGCAGGGCCAGGGATAGACTTTGCTGGTAGAATGTGAGCTAAAGTCATTTTAGCATCCTGAACAAAACGGAGATAACACAGTTTAATTCTTCAGCTACCCAGAAATTCATTGTGCTGTTTGCTCTAACTGCAGCTGTTACAAAGATGATAAGACTCCTCTTCTAAAACCTACTGCTCTCCCAAGATAGTTATTCCTGTCAGTGTTTAATTGATTTTGTTAGTGTAAATTAATAGTTTAAATGACTTGTGGCCTCCCAGGATGGCTTTGATGGCAGCTCTCAGCGACTACAGTAGCGTAAGGATGGGAGCGAGAGCTTCTGAGCTGCAGCCTGATTCTGCCACTCCTGTTCTTGGTGACACTGAACAAATCGTCACCGTCCTCCGACTGCCGATAGCGGGGGGGAACAGCAAGAACCCAGAGGGCCACAGCAGTTTGCCTGTGCACTGGAGAGCCACGTACGCACGTGTCCAACGCTATCGTACAGCCTGGGATGACAAAAAGACAACAGCGTGGACTGGCTCACGGTCCAGGGCCCCGCGTGTCACACAGGAGGTGGCAGGGGGGACAGGGCAGCCTGTCGAGAGCTGCTGGCTGGCCACGGTCGACAGCCGCTCGGCTTTGCCGGAGCGCAGGAGGGAACGCGATGATTTACAGGCTTTGTGCAAATTACTCTGCAGAAGAAGTGATCCTTTTTACAAAGTTACTACGGGCTCATCTCCTTTTTAATTAGCTATACAGTGAATTAGTCATGAGTAGTGACTCACAAGTGATTAATAGGGTTGTTAAGAGCACGACTACAATGTACTGTCACCTGGCCACAACCTGTAGGGAGAGCTGGCTGCTGAGAAGATGCTGGTCTCTGCTGAGACAAATCAAAAGACTATGGACCATATTTTCATATTCCTTTTCAGCACCCATCACCTGATGCTCCTCTGACTGAGCCAAGGAGGATGCGATCCTTCCACAAACTGACAAATTGGGGGCATGAGCCTTCCACAAACTGCCACCTCCCACATTGTCACCTGCCAAGCCCCAAGGCTGGAAACAGCCACAGGGACACAAATGCTGTGACATTAACTCACACCCTGCTGAGCTCTGACTGGCCTTGGTGCACAGACTCACCCTGAGCAGTGCTGCAGCTCCTGGTAGCAGGGACTCACCTGTGCATCAATAATCTTCTGCTTGGAATCCACAGCAGCCTGCATTTCTGCATGGTCCTTCTTTAACTCCTCCTCGACTGACATCAGTCTGGTAGTCAAAAGAGAAGAAAAAAATGATATTTGTTGGGCTCTGCTAAGCCCCAGATACTGGTCTCAAACAAGTCTAAATCAGTGACCTGAGTGACTGACACAAACCATGCCCACATTTAGTCCCTGAGCCCAAGGAAGCAAGTGGGTGATGTATGTTCTGAAGTGCACTGGAGGAGATGTAAAATACCAGATACCAGTCTGTGGATGGAACTGGCCTCGCAGAGCAGCCCCCATCACCCCTACCAGGGCAAACTGTGTCATCTGAAGTTGCAGTGCTGAGGCACACACTGAGATGCTCCCAGGACCCTCACTCGAGCACACGGGAGGAACATGGGCAGTGGCACTACCTCTTCTCACACATGAACCCAGAGTTTAGAACCAGTCTTTTTTTCTGGCTCTTACTCTTCTCTACAGACCCCTACATCTATGGCCCGTAGGAGGAGCAGAGCAAGCCTGCCAGCTCCTCCAGGTGGGCTGCCAGCTCTGCCCTCCTGAAGTTCTGCCTTTGTCAATCAGGAAAATGTGGGGGTTTTCCTTGTCCCGTGTAGTGCTGATGGGGAGATCAAAAGAATCAGGGCTTGAAGCTCCCCCCCTCCGAGAGACTGTGACCCAGGAGGGCAGAAAGTGAATAAATGCTGTAAAACCCACATGGGAAACCCTCCTGCACCTCTGAAGAGACCTGATCCTCCTGAGCAGGGGTCAGCTCCAACACCAGCCTTGTTCCCTGCCTTACTGTCATCTCCAGCACTCCCACCTCCCCCGTACCTGCTGATGATGCCCTTCATCTGGATCTCCTTATCCTCCTGCTGCCTCCGGAGCCTCTCCTCGCTCTCCTCCAGCCTGGCCTGGTACTCCAGCATCAGCTTCTGCGTTGTCTCCTCCTGGCACTTGAAGCGAGTCTCATACTCCTCCAGCTTCTTGTTGGAGATGCGGAGCTTGTCCTGCAGCACCACTAGGTCCTGCTGGTACTACAGCACGCAAGGACAGACACGGGAGGAGAAAACACATGTGGCATGTTACCTAGAAGGGCTTTGCCCTGGCCAGGGTTTCCCCACGACCCGATGACGCCCCTCTCCTTGCATTAGACTAGCTGCAAACCCGTCTCAGATAACCCCGCTCGCAGACACCTCCTCTTCAGTCTTCTCCACGCCGTGTAGGAGCGACGGCGCGTTCCGCCGGGCGGGCAGGTCACTGGCAGGTTCAGAGAAGGGGTTGTTAGCAGAGTCTGGCATTTCACACGGGGAATGCAGGTTAGAGCGAGCGGAGGGCAAAAGCGCCTGGCACCTCTAACAGCACAGGGTCAAACGCAGGCAGGAGAAGCTGCACTGGTGGGGTTTTGGGTTTACACAGAGCTCTTCAGCCTACAGTGATAAACGTGGGTGTTTTGGACACGTTGGGAGCCCGGCACGAGCTGTCAGCAGGCTCTGTGGCAGCGATGGGTGCAGGCACCGTGCTGGGCTGAGTGGGACAGGGAGCACTACAGCCCCTCGTGGGGCTCAGGGTTCAACCCTGGGCTCAACTCGGGGCTCAGCCTGAGAGGAGCTGCTGCATGAAGCCAAGACCCCACAGTTGTACTGCTCATTCAGGTGATGCTAAAAATCAGCCCAGAAGAGTCACATAAAGCCATTAAGAAAGTGAAGAGCTTTCTAACTCAGCAAAGCTGGGTTCAGCTCTTGCAGAAGCACAGCATTCAGTACGACTTGCTTTGCTAAAGGAAAGTCCAGCGTGTATCTGTACAAACAACCCTGCTTTAAGTTCAAAAAATTATCTTTGCAAGTAAAGAAATCTCAGCTGGAATAACCTCCAAACAATTGACACGCAGCTGATAACTTGAGAAGCTGCTTTTAAAGATAACTATGGGGAAAAGACCTGAGTCCTGAAGCCTGTTACAGAGCTACATGTCACGAAGCAGCTTCCCCTGCGGCCACAGCCACAGTCCCAACGCTGGCCTTGGTTGTGCCCCAGCTTGGAGAGCCCTGCTGCGGAGTGTGCCCAGGAGAGCAGCGCTTGGTGAGAGGGGAGGGCAGCCAGGCTGCTGCTGGGGCACAGCTCCACTGGATCCCCAGCCCAGGGAAATCCACAGTGCTTTCCTGGTACCACTCCACCAACCGACTGGCTGGCAGCAAAAGGAACTAACTCCAAAGAATTAAAAATGTATGCTGCTGCTGGTCTTCCTGAATTGCCAAAGTCTTTGAGCTGTGGTGGCTGGCAGATGGGCAGGACCTCTGAGCTGCTTCTGCCTGGGCATGGACGGGCACAACAGATCACTCTGGTTTTCCTTTAGCAAAGCTTCTACTGCGGCACCGAAATGACAGAGTTTGCAGATGTAACCTGGAGGGATGAGGGAACACAAAGGCCCACGCAGCTGCGCAGAAGCACTCGAGTCAGACAGGAGGGAGTTGCTCGAACAGGGAAGATTAAATACCTACCCTAGCCTTAAAATAGGAGCAGCGTAAGTGAGCTCAAATGATAGCAGGAGAGGCCTCAGAGACCGAAGGAGTCGCTCCTGTCTCTAGAACACTTGTCTCATCCTTGGTTACCATTCATGTCTTACAGGAATGGGGAGAGAGATTATGCTAATGGTGATCTTTAATGTCAGTGGCTGATGGGACAGCAAAGTAACAAAAGATGCTGCATGGGAATGAGACAGCAGGTCCTGGGGCGGGGGTCCTGCTGATCTTGGGATGGGGACTGGTCTGCTGCAGTATGATCAGAGTCTGTCATCTCACCATCATCTGCTTGCAGCAGGGCTCGTGCTGGCTCTGCGCAGGACGGGGCGAGCCTGGCACGTCCCGGGGCAGTGGCCTCTTGGGCTGGCACAGAATTAGAGCAGCCCCTGCCAGTGCCCACCTGGTACAAGCTGAGCCTGTGTCAGAGGAAAGGCTGCCAGGAGGGGATTGGTGACAATGCTTGGCACGCACCGTGCCCACACTGGAGAGCCATCTGCCTGCCTGCAGGAGCTGCAGAGGGTCAGCACACGCTTCTTAGCGTGCGGCCCTTCGGCATTTCGCTCCAGCCCCGGTGCCACCGGCAGCACTGGCCGCTGTGGACTCAAAGGAGCGCTGCTGAACTCTTCTGGATGCCCTTTGGTGACTAAATGCAGCACTAACCCAGTGCCTGACACACCAGCCTGATGCCAGGCACCTCCTCTTGGGTGTGCTGCCTGCCAGTGTCTCTGGTGGCAGGCGGGGTTTGGACACCTCTGCACACACAGGGCGTACGTTCTCCCGTGTCACCACTGTCTGATCAGGACCTGTCTCTGGATTTATGGGAATACCCAAGGAGCAGAAAGTCAGTACAAAGTGGGCTGATCTCTCACAAAACTCTGCCACATTCTTCCTGGGCTAGCTGGGAACCATCACCTTGTACCTCCCAGTCCCTACAGGACCTGCCCTGGGCACTTCACTTGAATTTAAGAGGTGACAGTCCCAAACAGACACAGCACGGCAGAGTGGGGACAGAAAGGCTGTTGTAACAAAAACAGAAAGAGGGCTGTGCTGGCAAAGCAGGCAGGAGGCTCAGGGAGGACGATGTCTGCAGCTCTGGGGGGCGGGTGGTACCACGTGGCTGGTGTGACAGGAGAGCAGCTCACCGAGGAAACATCCCAAATGCTGACTGTGCCCAACGGCAGCGGCCCCGGCAGAGCCAGGCTGCTGAGAAAGCACCTTGCAGAAGCAGCAATCAGCAAAGATGGGATCTTCCCAGCTCTTGACTGCTGCGTCTTTATTTCTTAACCCTACTCTATCTCTTCCCTGCTTCTCCCACCCTGGGCTTGTCCGGGAGCAGCACCCTCCCCTCCACCAGCAGCACAGGGCCCCTGTGGGTGGTGGGCTCAGACTGAACCCTCTGGAACTGCCTTCCAGAGCCCCAGGCTGGTCAGGCCCTGGCCTGTGTGACACAGCCAGAAGCTGGGGGCAGTGTCACTGCACACTGAGGTCACCCCAAGGCCCAGTGCTGTCTCCAAGACCAGAATCTGGACTTGATTTTTAGATCTATTCACAGAGTTCTGACAGAGAAGCTGCTTCTTGCTCCAGTCCCCTGTTGTGAGGCATGAGGCTGCCTGGGCCCTTCCCTCACCTCTTTTAGAGATGTGTTCTCTTTCTAAGCAGGAGTGGGGGAATTAACAGACACTGGCTGGCTTCAGAGTTTGCTGCAGAGCAGCCACCAGCATTAGACTCCTGGCTCCTGTTTTCCTCACTTGCTTTCATCAGAGGGTAATTCCGGTCACTGAGTGTGCAAAAACCTCCCAAACCTTCCCCAGAAGTGCCCTGTGAGGCTGAGCAGCCAGGCAGAGAGCAACCTGTCAGCCCTCTCTCCTGGGCAGCGACTGCCACACAGCCCACCTTGTCCCCAGGGTGCTCAGATGAACGACATTCAAGGAAATTCTCTCTCTACTTAGAAACTTGTTTCAATCCAATCAGGTTTTACCTTTTCTGCTTGGCTGAGCTCGTCCTTATTCCTGAGCTTATCCCTGTGCTTGGAATCTGGGTCAATGCTTTCATCTTCTAAAAACTGCATGTTCATATTCAAAAGCCAAGCAGCAGTGCGGTCCAGGGCATTGGGGTTCACAGGAGAAGGGGCCTACAATGAAACATACAACCATAACAAAAGAAAAACCTGTAACAGAAATGGTCATGAAGCTGGAGAGAGAGAATTTCCTTCAACAAGCCCTCTCCCCTGCTGCACCAACAGCAACGAGCAGGGCTGAGCTACCAGAGTGGTCGGGGCTGGGGGTAGGAGAACTCCTGTGCTACACCTGCACGTAAATAATGTGACAGCCTTTGACAGGCCAAATTCCTCCCTGGGCCACCCCCATGGAACAGACGTACGAGGGCACGCAGCAGTGGGGGCCCAGCTTTCAGAGCAGGTCCTGTCTCCTCAGGACATGACCCGAGAAGGCGCCGAGCTGCGGGTGAACAGTGGGGCTTGATGTGGGGCGTTCAGTCCGCAAGCAGAGACTCCCCTCAACTCTTCAGCCTCTTGCACGGCACCATCTTCTTGCTCACCGTGGAGCTTTCGCACAGATGACACCAGATCTGCAAACTGCAATGCTGCTTTTGGTTGAGCAGGTGCCTTCTCAGAACGTAACGGTTTCTTTTTGGCTGAGACCACACTTATGATGCTGGAAAGATCCAAACACTCAGCATCTTAGTAGATCACCTCTAGGTTTGTTCATCTCCTGGGAGCTCAAGGAGCAGTGCTGTTCTACCATGTCAGCTAAAGCCATGGCTGCTGCTTTTCAGCCCAGCCTGGGCAGGGACTACAAACAACACTGCCTAAATATTTTCCAAGCACACTGCAGGGCTGAGGAAGTGCATCTCCAGCTATTTCCCCCCATCCTGGCTCATGATAACCTGCAGGAAACAGTTGCTTGGAGGAACACAAGGGATGTGGATGACCTAGTCAAAGGAATTCAGTTTATTACATCAGAAATGCTGTGGACTTTCTCCTTCATTCAAACCTCTGGAGAGTGGAGAAAGCTGGTCACTGGCAACAAGCACAGGATGAACTTCTGTACTCAGAAGGAGTGGGGACTGATTCAGCCACCTCACCGGGGCTGGGGGCTTTCCCGTGCCATCTGCCAGTCTGATCTACTTCCCAAATGGGAAATCAGAAATTTCAGACTCTGCCCATGAACATCACCTGCTGGAAATCCTCCCCTGGCATGTGGCTTTCTGCTTTTTCTTGCAACCCCAGCTCGGGCACTGCAGCCGTGCTGGCTCCTCTGAATTTCTGGCTCCAAGGAGCAGTGGCCACCCAGCTCCATTTCAGCAGCGTAAAGGCCACTGGTGAAGATGTCAGAGAATAGAGCTCAGCCCACTCAGGTGCTTCTGCCTCTTCCATCCTTCTCTGAAGAAGTAAAAAAGGACATCTGATCTGGCCTGGAGCAGTCTGGAAGTCAGTTCAGGAGGTGAACTTACAGAAGCAGAGGAAGAACTTCTCACTGGCAGGAACGAGGTTCACGGGCTTCTACTAAAATGGCCACCAAATGGGACCTCTTTGCTCTCAAGCAGCATTTAAAACAAACAACTATGAGCAAGCCGCTCCATTATGGCTTACGGATGCTGCTAACACAGGAGTAAGATGTGCAGGTGAGGGGTAGGAGAGGCATTCCAAGGGCTTCAGGTCTTGAGAGAAACTTGGAGAGGACGCTAGAGGTGGGTGGAGGAAGGATCTGCAAACACACTTGGTTGGAGCTTTCCAAAGGTCACATGGAGTTCACCGTTGTCTTTCTGGAAGAAACTCTGCTACCAAACAAGGCTGCTGCTGCTGGCAGAGCTCTGTGCCCTCTGCACCTAATGAGTATTGATCCACGTTACACAAATGCTGCTGCACGGCGTGTTTGGCAATGTCAGCGCGGAGGAATCGATCCCGTGAGCGCCCAGCAGCTCGGGGTGGGGCTGGTGAAGCAGCCTTCAGTGGGCAGCCCTGTGCAGGAGAGGTAGTGACACCACCTCCATGGCTCTTCCAACACCCCACTGCTGGGAAGGTGCCTCAACGCTGCGCCCGGGCCGAGAGGCAGCGAGCTCTGGCCAGTTGTCCACATCCTCTGGGGCTGCATTGCTTTGAAAACTCTTCCTTTAGGCACCAAGGGGCCCTAGCGTGTTAATTTTCTACAGGGATAGTTCTGAAATGCAGAATGGATAAACGAACACTAGAAAAACAATTTATCCATGCCAGGAAAACCAGAGGGCCCTGCACCTGTGACCTACTGCTTTCCATTTTAGCACCACGAACAGTGAAATTTATTTCCGTGCAGACCACACGCTGGTCTGGGACCTGAATCACGCCGAGCTCGGCAGAGCAGGAGCTTTGCTCTTGGTGGGGAGAACCTTGCTGCTCTCACCTCCCCGGGTGCCCTCATGGGAGAGGCTCGGAGCAGCCAGGGGTGCCCAGGAGCGCCCGGGGTGCCCGGGGGAGCACAGTGACTCTGCTGGGAGTCAGCAGGAAGGACGCTCAGTTGCAGGAGAAGATGAGGGGCCTGGTCCGAGTCTGGGAGATGGCGCGGGGTTGACTATGGCATGGGATGAGAGCCTGGGCATGGAGAGGCAAAGCAGTGACAAGATGGTAGCGCAGGAGGGAGGCACGGCTGCCATCGCCCTCGTGTCTCTGCCACACGCCGCCCTTTGGCAGTCACACGCCAACGTGCCACGCGACGGAGGATCTGAGCACGAACA
>VWZY01012110.1:283462-298929 GCA_013399075.1 Chloroceryle aenea
GAGCTGATGGAATTCAGTGAGCTGGCCCGATGTGACAAACGGGCCCGTGATTCGTTACCCAACCTTCCGGTAACGAGCTTCCACACGCTGGATTTCTGCTTACCCTGAAACTTTCCAGATGTCCAAATTATGTCATAATTATAACAATTTTTGGTCATTGTAAACCTCTCTCCTCTCTCCAGCAGATGAGCACACACACTCTGGCACTCTATTTAAAGCAAGACCGTTAGCTCTCAGGATACCTTGGCCAATCCCAAATGCTCATCAGCCCAATTAAGCCCCAAAATCGTTGAGCACAAAAGACCAAGGGGGAACCACCCGGAGCAGCAGCTGAGCTGCTCCAGCCTTCCTTGGAAAGGCTGTCCTGGGGAACACACGTCCCGTGCACTCCTGCCTCTCCTTGGGTCACTTTTCAAGCCTATTTTTAGATTGACCTTTCAGTGCTGCTTTGGGTATTTTCAGGAAGACATTAATTCAAATAATTATAACCTAACTAAAAGCAGAGAATCCCTCCTGGGAGGGCAGGTAAACGCCATTCCTGAGTCAGAGGGTTACTAATTGGCCCAGGATTAGGTAGAAGATACCTGTAAAGACATCTGCCCTTTGTGGTAGATAAAGGTAGTCTGAGTGAGGCTCTCGCTGCTTGTTCTCTTCCTGAGCAGTGTCAGGAAAAGCAATTCCCTGCCTGGGTTGATCCCTGTCCTGGGAGATGACATAGAATGAGTTTTCAGACCTCAACACAACAGCTGGGATAGGAGAGAGAATGAGAAATCCTTATCATCAAAGACTTCCTTCCTCCAATGTTATCTTCTGTTGATCTTATGCAACAACAGCCTTGCTGGTAAATACTCTGATAAAAACTCAGCCCTGATTTTTAAGCAGGAAGGCTGAAAATCCAGCAGTAAGAGAAAAATGATCATTCTCTTACATGATCCAGGCAAGAGTCTCTGGGTGTGTCAGCAAGAAGCAGAAAGAAAATATTTTTATTTCTCCAAGTAACAAGAGCCACAAGCCAATTTTTTTCCCCTTTCAGGTCATCTCTGCAGGCAGGGTCTGTAACAGACCAGTGCACACCAGCACCCAGTGCCAAGCAGCAGGTAACACCGTGAGCACAACAAGACACCACCACCTTACTCCCATCAGCTTTGCATATTCGGGCCAGTCCCAACTAGCTGTGAGAACTTCTACCCTGAGAACAAGCAACTAGGAAATGCCTCAAAGTGCATACCAGGCCTTGGGCCAAGGAGGCAATGGGCTCCCCATCTCCACCCCAGCAAGCACCCCGGGGCTGGGAGAGAGAGGGGTGAAGCCGGAGGAATGCAGGGTGCCGAGCCAAACTGCAACCCAGGAGGAAGAGCAGCATCCTCCCAGCACTCCAGCAGCAGAACATCTGCCTGAGCCACAGCTGCCTGGGCTGGCACAGCCTCCTGGCAGGCAGGAGGAGGGTTCCAGGCCCTGCCTGCTGCACACAGGATTCCAAACTTTCACCTGATGCTCTGGGGAGCAGGGAGAGGCCATCAGCCTGATCCAGACGGAAGCGTCACATGGGCAGGAGAGTGCCGGCTGGGCCGGCTGGGGGCACGGGGAAGGGAGCGGTGCTCATGGGATACCCACCAGTAGGAGTTGATGATTTTGCAGAAGGCCAGCTCACAGCACATCTTCAGGTTGCTCTGGTGCTCAGGAAGGTCCGAGGATGAACACTTACTGGGATCCACCTCACAGTTTTCATCTGATTCGTACAGTGCCTTGATAAATTCCCCTGTAAAACAGACAGTCGGTGATGGGGGTTGGAGACGTGCGAGTCCCAGTGCCCACCAACTGCCCCACGCCCCGTCACAGGCTACAGAAGCAGGTGGCATGGGCTCCCGGGGCAGGCTGTGCCCCAGCCAGCTCTCCAGATCACCACGCAAACCCGGGAGCAGCTGGCACCGCCTCGGGAGCTCACAACACAACCCGGCACACCCTGCAGAAAGGCACCTGGGCTCCCGACGAGCACGTTCCATCCCTCTTCCCCAGTTGGCAGCTCTGCCTCTGTGGCTACGGGCGATTGCATCAGAGCTCAGCTGCCAAACACCCGCTTCCTCAGCCCGCTCCGACCCCTCCATTACACCAGCTCCAGAGACGCTCCCTCGGGCTAATCCAGTAGGAAGTACACTGGCAATTTCTGTAATTATTTGTAGGATGGCCTGCTACTGCAGACTGTGCCCTGGCACTGACAAACCAGGCTGATTCACAAGAGAAACAGGTAATTAAAGGAAAGAAACAATTTACTTGGCTTATTTGGAGCTGAACGTCACACAAAATTAAATTAAAATATTTCTCTGCGTTTCCCTGCTCTCCTGGCTGCTGCCTGGCTGCTCCTCGCCCTCACAGAGACTCACGCTGCAGGTCTGGCTCTGCCAGCTCCTCGTGCTCGTGCCACCCTTCATCTGGGGTCCCCGGGCACAGACCCTGGCCCACCAGGCTGCGGGTGCTTCCCAACGCTTCGACACATGTCCAGCCTGGGGGGACAGGTGTCCTCCATCCCAGTTAGCACAGGGCAGTGACTGGGGAGACTGGGATGGACATCCTTCATCCCAGTTAGCACACAGCAGGAACTGGGGAGACTGTGGAATGAGATGATGGGATTAAGAGGTAGCATTTAGCTGCAAGGCTGAGTGACAGTCCAGGAGAAAGGTTTGCTTTGGTTTTCTTCTGCTTCCAGTTGGTTTCCTCACCTCCTGACAGTCTTGGATTTTCCCATCCTGCTGGTTTTTGCCCACTCTAGCCTGCATTCCTCCCCTGTTGCCAAAACAGATTTTAATTACGTGCTGGAGAGCCTCTCCAATGTATCTGCAGCTCTGCCAGGGAGCTCTGGAGCCTCTCTGCTCGCCTGCAGGTGCTGCCTCCTGTTATTACCCAGCCCCATGACTTGCTTGTGCTCCACGGGTTGAAGGGAAGAGCTCTGCTGTTTTTGTGTTACCTTCTGACACGCAGATGAATCATTTCACCCATAAAAGGGCTACACAGAATCAGCGCCCGAGCAGCGAGCGAGCACCGCAGGCTCCTCCTGGACTGGATGGAGCTGCCTTGGTGGCATCTGCACTGAGCCCTGAAAGGGGAATATTTCAAAATTCTCTGCTCTCATTAATCTCCTGGCTTTTTAGATATTTTATGAGGTAATTTACTTACAGACTTGCCTTCAACCAGAAAGCATTACGAGGCAGAAATAAATAATATCCCTTTCCCTGCTCGTCTAGGCTATCTGCTGGTTTGACTGAATTTGCTCAATAATCTCCCCTTCCTCAACGTTGTCCTTCTTATTATCATCCTCATAAAGTGTTTACGCTCCTTTGCTTCTTGCTAAAATTACAGAAATCCCCTAGGAGGGACCCAACATACTAAAAAATTAACACCTCAATAGAAACTCGGCTCATCCCACTGCCAGGATGTGATCCAATCTAGCCGCCTTCAGCTGAGGTTCAGCCACAACACTTCAAAGGCAGCTTCTCCCCATCCTCGTGCTGTGCTGGCTGCACACAGCAACCCAGCAACTCCTTCCTGACCTGCCCAGAAGGAAAAGCTCTCATTATTTTCATTTGAATCAAGAGAAATATTTTTGGAGCCATAAACACAGCTAGCACTTTAAAAATAAAAACAAAAAACCACTACAAAAAACCCACCAGGAGGGTTCCCAGTGTGATCTGGGAGGCAACTCTCATCACTGCAGCTTGGGAGATTTCATCTGACTCACTGCCGCTGCGAGGAACCGGGGGAGCGTCTCTGGCGGGGGTGTGCAATCAGGGGAAGGATTCAATCAGCCGCCGTGACACTGCCAGCGCCGAGACAGAAGCCTTGGCAGGCAGCATAATGCCTTCAAATATCAATTTGTTATCTCCTCTGGAAGCAGAGCAAAGCGCTAACTCAGCGGTGACCTTCACCTGGGAGCAGAGCTGCCCGCTGAGGCCGTGGCTGTGCCCCCACGGCCACAGAAACCCTCCAGCAGGGACAGGCTGGTCCCTCTGGCAGCTGTCAGGGCTCAGCTGATGGGTCTGCACCCCGCAGAGCACCCAGCCCTTAGAGCAGGACCCCTCTGGGTGACGCTTGCCAACGCTCTGTACCTACCTAAGGCATCTTGCAAGTATTTCTGTCCCACCAGCTTCAGGTATTCTTCGATTGCTTTGGTGGCCAGTGTGTTCTCCCTGAAAATGAGATGCTCATTCTCACCACAGCGATCAACTTCAGACATCATCAGGTCAGTCAAGAAATCCTGGAAAGCAAAGCCCATGGTGGGTCACCACGCAGTGACATACGCTTTGTTGAGCAGAGCAGGCAGCCTCCCCTTCTCGTGGAATCATGGAACGCTTTGGGTTGGAAGGGACCTTTAATGGTCACCTGGTCCAACCCCCCCGAGCAGGGACATCTGTAACTAGAGCAGGGTGCTCAGAACCCTGGCCAACTGCACCTGGAATGTTTCCAGAGATGGGGCAGCGACCACCTCTCTGGGCAACCTGGGCCAGGCTCTCACCAGCCTCGGGGTAAAATACTTCTTCCATCTACTCTAAATTTCCCTTTTTTAGTTTAAAACCATCACCCCTTGTCCTGTGGCAATAGGCCCTGCTAAAAGGTCTGCGCCCATCTTTCTCAGAGCCTTCTTCGTGTACTGAAAGACCACTGGAAATTCACCCTGGAGCTTTCTCTTCCCCAGGATGAACACCCCAGAGGGGTCTCACCACTCTCACCTCAAGAGGGAGCGGAGGTGCTGGGAGGGATGCTGTGGGTGCACGCTGCCTTACCACCAGCACCACTTTCCTCCTGTCTCTCCAACCTCACAGAGATGAGAGAAGAAATAAATCTCTGGAAAGCCACCTTCACACCCCCAAAAAACAGTTCAATCCACACCGGCACCAGGTTTGCCTCTCCCTCAGTGCTGCTTTTCAGCTGGGTCTTGTACCAGCCTCACATTTTGTGGGTGAAACATTTTCGTCACCGTTAAAATGTGGCTGTATTTGGTGTCCAACTGCCCCGGCTGCAAACCAGGGGCATATGGAGATGTCATGAGCTGTGCCCCACAGTTAACGGCCCAGAATGGAGCCTGTAACAGGCACCAAGATGCTCCAACCTCCTGTCTCCCCAGTACTGACGGACACAAGCAGTGCTGCTACAGCACATTTTGGGCACGTTTAGGGTCCGATGTGCACACAACCAGCCCAAGACCAGGTGATTTTCCAACCCTCTGGGCTGCAGAGCCGTGGAAGGGGGAGCAGGAGCAGAGCACACGCTGACAGCTTCCCTGTGCATCAGTCGGGGCAGGAAAACAGCCCTTCAGACCGAGCTCCGTGTCTGCTCCAGCAGCAGCAGCAGCCGATGGGAGCAGGTCATGGAGCTGCCCTGCATTCTGCCGAGGATCCACTGCTGGAACAGTTAGTGTGCTGTCGCCAGCGTTGATGCAGAGAAAGGCCAGGCAGCTCGCCATGCTAATACATATTTGGCTTCTGTTCTCTGCTCTGCTAATGGAAAAAGCAGCTCTGGGCTCCTGCCCGGCTGCTGGGTGCTGGAAGGGTCGATCTCCTCCCACCCAGCACCACTCACCTGGACACGACACAGGGAAACGGGCTGTGAATCACAGGCATTAAACCTCCTACTGCTTCCCCGTGCAGCAGGCAGAGCAATGTTGATGTACAAATTCACTTCTACAAGCAAGGGCACCTTCTTTAAATCACCTTCCTCTAGAAGAAAATAATCTGCTCAGTAATAAACTTCCACTAAGAAATTCTCCCTCCTTTGTCACGGCCATACCAGACGTAACCTGTTTCTGGCAGGGGCAGCAGGAGCACCCCAGAGCTTCTGGGCAGAGACCCAGGTCCTGCTGAAGGTGTCCCCAGGAGAAGCACAGCTCCCAGAGCCCTCCACAGCACACTGGCCATGACGCAGCCTGCTCCATCCCTGCGCTGGGAGAGGGGACACTCGGGTCCCCTTCCCTGCCAGCAGCTGACAGGAGATTTGCAAGAGAAGCACTCAGCTCCATTTCAGTTTTCATAGGGACAACTCTGTGCTGGAAATTTAATCACTGTTCAATAAACAGCTCCCCCTGAACGCAACAGACCCAAACCATATAATCCACAGGCACTTCATCACTGTGTTTCTGTCCCAGAGAAAGGACCATCCACACGGCAGGGGGATCTCCCATCCCAGACCAGGGGAGGAAGGCTGGCATCTTGCAGCACCCAATGGCTTCACCTCTCCCACAAGACTGTGGCTGGGACTGACAGGCTGACATGATCTTCCCAAAAGACCCTCTAAAAAAGAGGTGCTTTGGGAAAAAATAAAAGTCACTTCCATTATTTCTTTAGCCAGAAAAGATCCTCAGATCCCACTACGTTTTCAATGCTGTGGCAGCTGCAGAGGCAAAAACCCCTCCTGGAAGCAAAGCACGTGCCTGCTCCTGCTATTTCCTCTCATTTTGCCCCTTTTATCAGTCAAGCTGGAATGAAACTTTAAACCCCTGCTCAAATCCCGTTAGCTACTATCTGGGTAACTCTATCACCTTTATCTCCCTGGGTCTCTCCTGGGGTACGTTTCAATTCCAAGCCACAGCTCAGGCTGACACAAGGTGCTGATTCTTAATTAGCAGCCACTGACCTTGGCTTTGCTTGATTCTCTTTCCTGTCACTTTCCCGACATACTAATTATCTCAGGAACACCGAGTTTTACAGCTTCTCTTGGCCTAGTGTTTGCTTCTTCCCCATTCTCCCTGGCCAGGGACTGGCTGCTGAGGGACATGGGGCCACCGTGCGATGCACAAGCCAAGTGTGAGCGGGGGCTGTGAGCGGTGGAAACCCAGGGGCCAAGGTAGAGTCAGTGATAAGGTGAATTTTGATGATTTTAGTTCATCTATGGAATTCACTAGAATTTAAAATGAAGCAACATTCCACAGTGGGTCTGAGCACAAAGCCACAAAGGTCTCCCTGAAACGTCTGCCGCAGTCGTTATCCCTCGTGGAGCCCCTGCCACTCAGCAGCTGAGAAGACCACCCCTTCAACCCCAAGGGCAAAGGACAGCTGCTGAAAGCCCCAAGAGCTCCACTGTGGTGCAGCACCCAAAGCTGGGGCATCACGTGGCAGAATCTGGCCTTGTATCTGCCCAGGGGATGGAGGTGAGAGCCAGGACACCCCGCAGCATCGCGCCAGCCAGGGCTTCTCATCAGCCCCAGCAGGTCCAGCCTCTCTCGGCTGCAGGAGGCACCTTGCTGGGCTGCAGGAACCAGCCCCGAGATGTAGCAGGGACCCAAGTACCCCCAGGCAGCATCCTGGAGAGAGTTCCTCTGCAGAGCAGCCAGTGGAGCTCTGCTCCCTGCTGGGAAGGAGCCTCGTCCGTGGGTCAGTTCCCAAGACATCCCACAACTCCCGCCCCAGGGCCACCTTCCAGATCTTCCCTTCCCACCACACCAAGCAGCCCCATCGGCTCCGGAACACGGGTCTGGTATCTCTGCCTTCAGTACGCCGGCAGCCAGCACTCTGAAGACACAAATGGAATGCAAATACTTGTCGAATCCCTCCGGGGGCCTCACTCACCCATATACAAGGCTCTGAATAAAATGCAATAACTAAAGCCAATAAAACTCCCTGTTTCTGAGCAGCAGAGATCAGCAGGGGGTTGTTTTCAGTTAGGGCCCCTGGCAATGGAAGAAAATAAGATGCTTTATTTCATTACATCAGAGTCGAGAGGGGAAGGAAAAGGTCTACAGTAAAAATTAAGGGCTGTGACAGCATCCATCAGGCTTGCTCCCACCTTGCTCCTGCTTTTATTTTGAGGATATCTGCTGTGGACTGGACACAGCTGAACCTGTGCAACGTCAGTCACTGCATATATGCTGAGAAAGAAAAGCAATTCATAAATAAAGAAATTCCGAGCACGGACAGCACAAGGCTGCACCAGTTTCCAGCTCTTTTCCAACAAGCCAAGCACGAGCCCGCGGCAGCATGTGCCACTCTAAGGCAGCTCCTCCACTCCACGCAGGATTTTGCTGCCAAAGCAGCAGTTGGGGCCCTGCAGCGGGCAGCACCAGCTCGGGGCTCAACCACACCACCACAAAGTCCTTCCAGTGCCGCAGCTTCCCCTCCGCCCCGGATGCCCGGGCTGCTCTGCAGCTCCTCTCCCCACACCCGCAGCCGCAGCATCCTCTGGATGTGGCTCTCAGAAGCTGCTGCCCCGCGTCGGCACCAGTTCAGGGACCAGCTGCCCTGGGGGTGGCCTGAATTGGAAAAGGATCACTGAAAAGTGAAGTCAACCAAGGGAAAAAGCAACACCTGCTGAAGAAAATCCTTCAATGCCCACATCAATAGGGCCGAGGAAGCGGACTAATTGCATTGCCCAAATACAAAAAATGAGAAGAAAAAGCTTTTTTTCCCCAGGGGGAAGCCGAGAAGACAGCTAACTCAGCCACACGAACGATCAGGAGCTGACAGCCCTGCCTGCTCACAGCACCAGCACCCCCATCCCCCACACCCTGCTGAGCTGGGGGGGCCGAGCAACCCACAGCGCTTGACACCTCCAGAGCCAAGAAAGCCCACCCCACGCTGGCGAGGGGTCTGTCTACATCAAGTATCCCAGTCCCAAAGGGGTGCGAGGTGCCAGTCCCCGTGCCCGGGGGGTGTCACAGGGCAATGCCCATCCCCTCCAGCTCCTGAGCCCAGGAGGCAGAGAGATGGAGCCAGCGGCACCTGGTGCGGCCGTGGTGAGAGCAGGAGGTCTGAGAGGCAAAGGGAGCCAACAAACCACAGGAGCCTGGCAGGACGTGTCCTGTCCACACTCGGGAAGGATTTTGTACCTCACCAAACTTGGGAAGGTCCTTTAGCCTCTCGGGGATGTGCCCACAGCTGGAGCACGTGGGGTGTCCCGGAGCTGAGGAGACCTGCAGCCCTGCACACGCCGCTTGGGTCACGCACCCCTCACCCCGGGCTGGAGCCGATTGTTCCCAACAGCGTAACTGACTGATGGGCAGATTGACTTTGAAATAATAAGGTTCTCCACATCACAAGCCTGATTAATAGGATTGACTTAACCTTAAGAGGATTGAATTGATAAAGGTAATAAGATTACTGCTTATTCCAAAGACTAGCCCAGAGTCCAGCTGGGCTTTTCTGCAAAGGTAAAAAGCACGGAGGGTTGGTAGGGCTGTAGGTTACAGGTGGACGTGTCAGGACACACCTACACGGCAGAGAACTGTGGTGCTCGACGGTGCTGAGCTGTGCAAGGAGAGCAGCGGAGGAGCAGCGACCGCATCCCAGGGGGATGGTGCAAAACCAGGGACTCCAACCACCTGCCCTTGGCTCTTTCTCACCACACAGTTCCTCTGAGGACCCGCGCTGGGCACTCCTCTGCCAGGAAAGGCAGCGATGATCCCTCCTTGGAGCTCTGGAGCTCATCCTCAGTGCTGGCACCTTCTGATTTTTCTTGAGAAAAGGCAGTGAAGTGGCAACACCAGGGTTAATACCCAGGAACCCGTGTCCACCACCTTGCTCAGGGCAATAAAAAAACTGAAGTGAGCGATAGAACACACTGAGCAACCACCACCCCCCCCCGAGGGGCCAGATCCCACACAGGGGGCTTTGTCACCGCTTGTCACCCTGACAGCCAGAACACTGACCCTGCAGCTGCTGCTCACCAGCTTCCTGACCTACCAACCAACCCCACCACTGTGTTTATTGGGAACAGGGAGGGGAAAACGGTGGGAGTCCTCATAAAACCGATTAAAAGCCTTATTAGCTCAACTCTGGCTACTATAAAATACTTTCAGGGACATAAACTCTTGGTGGAGGGAAACAACACAACTCCTGCCAGTCTCACCTCTGGTTGGACATGGCCTGAGGTCCCCTCCCCGAGCTGAGCAGTCACTTTTAGGCAGCCTCACATAGTATCTGCAGGTTTTGCACTTCAGTTGGTGCTGCCAACGGAGCCCTGACCAAACAGCTCCCACCGCCGAGGAGTTTCCAGCAGGCTCGCACGGGAGGAGTAAATACATCTGCTTCGCTGAAGCAAATTCTTGCAGCATAAACAAACAAGGACACATGTTTATTCTTCACTCTATTCACAACACGATAAATATTTATTTCGAATGAGCAGCTGGTTAGTTAGAGCTCTGTCTAACGCTGGGCTTGATCTACCAACCATTTGGACACGAGAAGGGGTTTTTTATGTATTTATGGTCATGAACTGAGCTCCAAAAGCTGTCAGAGAGCCCTGAAACAAATCTAAGCGCAGGAAATATTCTGGAAGCATCGAGAGTCACCATGGGTCTCGCTTTGGGAAGGACACAGCCCGCCCACCCATAACCACATCACACCGGCCACATCAAGCCATGCTAATGGCAGGGGGGAGCGCGCCCGGAACACCCCAGATGGCAACAGTAATCCTTTTAATGAGGATTCTGGGACTTTCATCTATGCAAAACATGTTGAAAGTAGCTGGGCATCTCTCCACACCCTTACGGGTGCCCTCGCTGGGAAGCTGCAGCGCGTAACAAGTCAAGGACGGACGCCGAGAGCCCGCGGCTCTGCGCTTGGCCACAGAACTACCTCCCTCCCCCAGCCCAGCGACGCCTCATCCAGCCCCTGCTCGCCAGGAGCAGCGACAGCGAGGAACCACCTGCACCGAGGGAGCTGCTGGGGTGCTGGTCAGACTGTCCCGGGGGCTGGGGCAGCTCCTCGGCCACAGTGTCCGTGCTCTGCACTTTAGCAGAGAGCTTTCCCACCTCTTTGCCTTGGAGGCTGGCCTGGGTTTCCAGGAGAGCCTTGGTGCACACCAAACCCTTGTGCAGTGCTGCAGGGGTGAAGCTTTCCCCTTTCCCTAGCAGGGAGCAAAGGAAACATGGGTCAGTGCTGGGCTCCTCACTCCCAGCAGGACCTGGAGGGGCTGGAGCGTGGCCAGAGAAGGGCAACGGAGCTGGGGAAGGGGCTGGAGCACAAGGGGGGTGAGGAGCAGCTNTCCATGATCTGGAAGGTCCCTTCCAACCCAACCCATTCTCTGATACTATTCCATGACTCAGGCAGTGCCTCTGGCTTTTAGCAGCTTCAGACAATGACACCTGGCTGGTTGGGGGGACATCTCAGCAGGAGCCAAGTGAGGTATCTACAGGTGAGAACCACCCTACAGGTGAGAACCACCCTACAGGTGAGAACCATCCTCCTGCGGCCAGCCGGGCTGCACGGGGAGGCTGTGGCCTGGCTGTGGCTGGCACAGCACCATCCACGCAGCACCACGTGGCACCACCCAGCCAGCCGTGCCTCGTTCAGGGATTACACCATATTCCAGCAAACCACTCCAGAACACGGGCCCGAAACAGCGTGAGAGCAATTAGCTGCTAACGAGTCTTCATAGATAATCTACCGGACACTTGTTCCTCAGTTCAGCTGTAATTGCTGCTGCAGCTCAGCTACAGCAGCCAAGATCCACAAAACCCCCTTTATCAGCAAAATAAATTAGTGGCTGCTGATTGCCACGTCTGCTCTCTCGGGGCAGGGGAGAGCTTTGGAGAGGTCCTCGGAAAGGTTCCCTGCAAGGCATGAGGACAGGGGACCCACCTCCAGCCTGGGCAAGCCTCTGAGGGTCACAGGAGGACAGCGGCCGGGAGGAGGGGCACGCTGCCCCACGGTCACGGGGTGCTGAGCGCTGCTGCACTGGGCTGGGGTCCTCTCCTGGAGAAGGCTGGGACCCAGCCCTGCTTTCTCCCACAGACGTGTCCCCTCGCCGGGTCTCGGTGCTCGGCCACAGGGCAGCTTTGCTGGCCAGCAGCGGGGTGCACCCACGTCACACGAGCAGGGACTGGGATGCCTTTTCCCTTCCTGCTCATTGTTTTTTTACCTCGCGGATGCTTTTCCCTTTTTCTGCCTGTCCAACTCCCCTTCGAAGGCTGCCCCACCTGGTTCCCATGCTCCAGCAGCTCCTGTTGCTCTGACAGCTCCCTGCACCCGGTGCTCAGGCTGATGGTGGATGACAGCCAGGGGAGGCAGAAGCTGCATTTTAGAGGGAGATTCATCAAGCCTGTTTACTGTTTGCTGTGTCCCTCCCGCAGAGCCTCTGGGATCTCGGGCACTGATGCACACACACGTCTAAAACACCCTCTCTCTGAGGCCTCACCAGTACCAAGGAAAAAGGCAGGAGCAGTGACAATGGCTCCTGGCCACACCCACACGCTCCACAGCCACCGAGATCGGGGTGACACACGAAGCCTTTTGCACCAGAACCACGTAAACCACAGACAGGGTCGCTCATGGCAACGTCACCCCAACAAGAGCCCTGGCACCAGAGCTGCAGCAAAGGGCAGCAGAGCCCTGGGAGGAACGGTACCAGCAGAAGGCCCAGAGAACACACACTGACNCCCTCACCCTGAAGCCGCACCAGCATCAAGGAGAAGAGGAAAAGGGCAGGAGGAATGACAATGGCTCCCGGCCACACCCGCACGCTCCACGGCCACCGAGATCGGGGTGACACGCGAAGCCTTTTGCACCAGAACCACGTAAACCACAGACAGGGTCGCTCATGGCAACGTCACCCCAACAAGAACCCTGGCACCAGAGCTGCAGCAAAGGGCAGCAGAGCCCTGGGAGGAACGGTACCAGCAGAAGGCCCAGAGAACACACGCTGACGTGAGGAGCAGCCTACAATGCCCTCCTTGTGCAACCACCGAGCATTATTTCACACACCCCAAATCATGAACCTCTCCTGTCGCCTCTGAGGGCAAAGCAGCCAAGGGGAGCAGGGCTGTGGTGCCTCCCTGCGCTCCCCGGGTCTGATGCTGCAGCCCGGGATCAGGGAGGCTTTAGCTGAGCTCTTTTCTCTGCCTCTGCCACAGCAGGCCCACGGCCTCGCAATCCTCTCAGTGAGCTTTGCCTGCCTTGAATTAGATCAGGAGGCCAAGCCACTTCTGTGTCCAACAGATGGTAACTAAACCTAATCCAGGAACCCTGCCACGCTCCTGGGCAGCAGGGGAGGAAGCAGAGCCTTGCAATTCCCCCTCAGGTGAGGAGCTCATNAAGTGATCCACAAAACCAACTTCCACCATTCGCGAGTTACTCAGCATCAGCCCCCTGAGGAGCACTGCCCTGGGAGCACCNTGGCAATCTCCATCTTCCCCAGCTCTCCCCTGCAGAGTTCAGGGAGATGTTCAAAGAGAAAAATGCTGATGCTTTAACTCCTGCAGTCCCAACACTGGCACTGCCCGCCACGGCCGTGCCACCCACGGGTGAAGGACGCTCCATGGCAACTGTCTCACACGACTCCAGGCCCCACATGCTGGGGACCTCAGTGCTTGCCCGTGCTCTCCACTCAAGGGGTTTCTGGCTCTGCTCACCCTGCCCATACCCTCACAGCTCACAACCAGGAGTAAATCCCACTCGCTGTATCCTCCTGGCCTGCTGCTTCTTCTCCAGACCTGGCCAGGGATTCCCAGCCACGAGGAGTGCTCAAAGTGGTCCACAAAAACAACTTCCACCATTAGTGAGTTGCTCAGCATCAGCCCCCCGAGGAGCACTGCCCTGGGAGCACCGCAGGAGCCCCGGGTTTTCCACCTCTGGTGCCTCCCATCACACCTCATTCCCAAAGCAGCGGGCCAGGCTGCACAGAGTGGAGACCCAGATCCCGAGACGCGTGCCCAGAGGAGAGCTTTGCTCTGAAGTTCTCAAGACACCGTTCTTGCCCGTTCAGCTCCTGCCGTGCTGGGTGCTCAGCACAGCAGGATGGAGGCAGGGAGGGAGCAGAGCAGGGAGCCTGCTGGGTTCCCACGGGAACACCCAGCACCACACGCAGCCTGCTGAGCTTCAGCCAGAGCTTCTGCTTCCTCCCTGGGAACTGCCTGCTCGCTTACCTGACCGTTTGTGGCCCGTTTACCGAGGAAAAGCCTGGCCCTGGAGCCTCCAGAAGGAGAGAAGAATGACTCGGTTGTTATCTCGCGGTCCCACCGACCTCTCTGCTAATTAAGCAACCCTCACTGCACACGCTACCAACTTGTTTGTAATTAAAAGCAGAACTAAGAGCACGCTAACGACGGCAGGGCCTGAATCCAGCTGATGTGCTGGCTTCCAAAACCCAACCCAGCACTCTGCTCGTGATGGTGTCCGGTGGGACGGGACACGAGACCGAAGGGTCTTACCTTNACCTTGGCCTTGCCCGTGCTCTGCAGGATGTGCACCAGCGCGGACGCCATCTCCTCTTTGTTCTTCACGCTCAGCGAGGGCTCCAGCACCGAGCACAGCACCATGTAATTGTTCGTGATGTACTCGGCAAACTCCTTGTACATCTCCATGGGAAGGATGCTCATGCTCTGGTAGCGCGACTTGATGCGGATCATGGGCCCCGGGGACTTGCCCTTGCCAGGGTTGGGGCTGACCACTGGGTACCATTTCTCTACGAACTGCCGGCCCGTGACAGAGCTGACGGGGATGTTCACCTGCCCGATGAAATTGGTCTTGTCCTTCTTTTTCTTCTTGTCGGTCTCTTTGTATAAGTGCACCGTAATGTTTTTGAGCGACGGGAGGTTATTGAATTCAAAGTGCTCCCCCCAAAATACGTTATCAGTTTTCAATTTACAGGTAGTTCGTGCATAAAGAACGTCATCCAGGCATAATTCACACAAGTACTTCTTCTTAGCTGGCAGATCCTTGGCTTCAATAATCCATAACCTTAACATATTCTCTACCCTTCTGCTGTTGTCCTGAAAAAAAAAAAGAGATGCGAGGAAAAAAAGGTCAGTAAATAACCCACAAAGCCAAGCAAAACAAAACTGCAGATATGAGTTAATTATTTCGGATGTGCTAAATGAGCAGAGGCTTAATTACGTTTTATTTTAAGGAAACACCGGCTCTCAGGAATTTGCATAATAATGCTACTTATGCTAATTTCCCAACTATGACCGTGCTCTCCATGTCTGCTGGCGCCAATTAATATAGGGAACAAGGAAGATAAAACCCCTCCAAATGACAAAGGTACCATTTCCCACTCACTGCCAAGAGGGCCTCAGAAGAAGCTGAAAGAACCTCACGGATCCTTAAAGGCTTTCACAAAAGAGAAGCTCTGCTACAGGTATCTCACCAGCACCTCCCCTTCCAGCACCGCTGCTTTTCAGCACCTCTGGAGCACATTTTCTTTCCCGTGACAGAGCAACAACAAAGGGATGTGAACACACACCCGGGGACACCTCACCCATGGCTGGAACGCAACCACCGCTGGCAGGGAAAGAGGCATCTGAGGACAGGAGTCCAGAGCACCCAGCTGAAACATTGAGAGGAGCTGTGGGAGATAGACTGAGTCCCACGGGAGAATCATTACAGTTCAGAAACAAGAATTTGTCTTGGATCTTGTTTAAACAACACCAGAGCAAAGAACACTGTGGATCTGTCTGGTTCTGGGCTCCCCAGTTCGGGAGGGACAGGGCAATACTGGGTAGAGAGTCCAATGGGGACTATGAGGATGCTGAAGGGACTGGAACATCT
>VWZY01012110.1:300920-314538 GCA_013399075.1 Chloroceryle aenea
CCAGGCTGCCCAGAGAGGTTGTGGAGTCTCCTGATCTGGAAAGATTCCAAACCCACCTGGCGCTGTTCCTGTGTGACCTGCCCTGGGTGACCCTGCTCTGGCAGGAGGGGTGGACTCGATGATCTCCAGAGCTCCCTTCCAACCTCTACCATTCTATGATCTTTTCAGAGCTCCTCAGGGATGCTAAACTCATCCTGGAAGAACATCCAGGGGCACTTGTTGCAGGAGTGACTTGAAAGATAAGAGCACAGGTAGCTGAACCACTGATGGGGATTCTGCAGGGCCCTGCTGGGTTTGGAAACACCTCCCTGGAACAGCAACCATGCAGCTTACCCTGCTCAGCCCAGGAGCGTGGGCAGGAACTTTGCTGCTGGAAGCCCACAATGGGGTACTGTGGGTTCAGGAAGGAACTATACGAGAACACTGAATTCCTCCCGGGAGAAACATCAAGTCAGCTACTGAGACTTTATTGTCTGCAAACTCAAAGATGGAAAGTCGGCCATCAGTTAATGGCATGTTTTGAGATGAGGGCACACTTCCAAATGAATTTCCACTGAACACTGCATCTCAAAGGCACAGTGACGTGCCCAGCCCCAGCTCACATTCCCACCAGGACTTTTCTCACGGCGAGTGTGACCACGCAGACCTTACACAGCTCCTCAGGTCACCACTGCCAGGCTGCTGCGCTGGGAAAGCACTGGACTCGCTCAACTCCACATGGAGGAACAAGCTGCTCGAGGCAGCAGTCCACCTCTCCCCTCTGCCACTCCTGTTCTGACACTGAAGGAAATCTTTTGTGCTGACATTTGGCACTGTGCTGGGAACAATAACCTGTGGCACACGGGGCTCCCTCAGCACCCCGCCAGGCCTGGACCGAACCCGTACGCGCAGTTACGTGGCTCTGATGCCAGGAATGAGGAGCCCAGCATTTTTGTCTTCTCTGATCAGCAGAAAAAGACTTGTTGATTGAGCTCATCAGTTGTGCAATCCTGCAGCTGATTAGTCCTGATCAATCTTTGTTAGGTAGCCCCGCTGCGCAGAGGCAGAAGCAGCTGCAGGTTTTTATTTTAGGATGTACTTGGTCTCAGCGGGCTGCAAACCCCCATCTTGGGCACCCCTGTGTTCTCAGGAAGAGAAGGATTTGTTTTGGCAGATCCCAGAGGGGATGACTTTGTCACCTCAACTGACTGGGAAAGGCAAAGCTACGTTCCACCGTGGCCCTAGAGACCTCTCTGCGATGGGCACCTGAGTTTCTCCATCACTAAAGCAGCCACCAGAGCACCACCAGAGCCAGGAGAGTGCTATGGGTTGTTTGGGTTTGGGTCAGCCTCGTCCCTTTGCTGGCAGCTCCCTGCCATCTGTCCCAGAGCTGCTGGGAGGTGGCAAGCCCTGCCTAAGTGGCACGCATCATCAGTAACAGAGGCAGGACTGACGATTCTTCAGGTCTGATCAATTCTTAGCAACAGCTGAAGCAGCATGTTCTGAGCGAAGGGGGAAGAAATAATTGTCACTTGCCTGTAAATATAATTGTGGAAGAAAGCAATATGGAAAACGGCTGACCCACAGTTACACTTCCTCACTAAAATGACAATACGTCCCCTGCTGCTACTATGCACTGGGCTATAAAATGTAATAACGAGGAGCTGAACTATAACAGAGGCAATTCCTCAAAGCCACTACCTTATTTGGGTGCACGGCACGCCGCAGGTTTTCCATCCATTTATCTCGCTCTGCTGCAGAACGACACGAGAAGCACTTACTTCCTGATGAAGTCGTCACCTACAGGGAAAGGAACAGGATTATGTCTTGACCAGCACACTGCAGACTGTGATTTGGGGGGAGAGGGGAGTGGGGAGAGATGCAAGTGGATTTGTTGTTGTTGTCGTTGTTTGGGTTTGGGTTTTTTTTTAAAGTAAACAGCTTTACCCAAGCATGAAGCAACGGCCCCTAAGGCTAACGGAAAAGCAGGGCAACTCTGTATGGTACAGAAATAATCATGGAAGCAAATTCCAATTACTTCTCCTCTTCCACACCAGAAAACACTAGATAATGGGCCCCTTGCATGCGACGCTTTAAACCACCAAGTTCCACAACTGAGAAAGTGCAAATCCTTAGATGAACTAAAGAGAAAATGCAACCACTTGGCATTCCTCCAGATGCAGTCCAAAGCTTGTGACAGCAACAGCCCACTCCTTGTTTTCAGCAGATCAGACTGGTTTCCTACCCTCCTCCCGGGTGTCCTGCTGCTTCTGAGGACCATGCTGCCAAGAACACGGGGACAAGCACATACACCCCACTCCAGCTCACAGCCTGGCCAGGGCACTCCTGTGCTCACAGCTCCTGGTCCCAAGCTGGGCAGAGCAGGGGCTGGGCTGTCTGGACCTGGAGATGGCCACTGAAGTGCTGCTGAGCCCTCCTCTTACGCTTCCAGTATCACTCCAAGGGATCCTTCTGCAGCATGTGTGTGAGTTTCTCTGGCCACTGGGATTTCACAGCCAGGTTTTGAAGCGGTACGCTTGCAGCAGTGACATTCCCAGCACTGCAAAGGGCCCTGCTCCCTCACCACATCCCTGCTGCCCTGCTCAACCCTGCTGAGAGCCCACCGAAGCAACTGCTCAGCAGCCCCAGGGTGACAGGCACCAAACATTTCTTCTCTTCCACCACACCAAGCTTCCTTGGCATCAGTTACTGAGCCAAGGTCTAAAAGGCCAATAGCTCTCACATACACATATTCCTCAAGCCACTACCTCCTCCAGACCCTGCTGGCAAGCTGACAGCCCATGACCCTGGCTCCACAGCTCTGTCCTGCCCATGAAGCCCTCCACCAGCTGCTCTGCCCTTCTCCGCATTCGCTGCTTTTGGTGGTGCCCAGTAATGTTCTTCATGTGCATCTCTGCCAGCAGACCAAGCAGACCTGGCTAGTTCTTTAAATAACTCCCCTCTGAGCTTCATTTCTGCCAGTCTCAAGCTGCAGAATTATCTCTGAGTACTTTATCATCTCGGAGTGTTTGTGTTTACACACTGCACACTGGGTTATCTGCTTCTGGGAGACACAATCTCCTTTAATTTCATGTATCTCCCAGAAGCCTAACCTGTTCTTACAGCAGAGCTGGCTCTTGCTACGATCTGTCATTAGCTAACCTCAACCATCAGCTGAAAACATCCCTCCCTTGAACACAGACATCTTCGAACCAGGACAAACTGAGAAGAGGCCTATCCTGTTTTTACACAGCAAATGCAGGAGTCTTCCAACCCTTGCTATCCCAGACGCTCCCTCCATCAGGCACACACTCTTCCCTGCCCTTACAAGCTTTCATCCTCTGTCCTGTAAAATTCTGAGCTCAAGTCATCTTCTCTTGCCAGGAGAAGAGGATTCCATATTAGCAGGCACAGCAGTACGATCTTTTCACCATCCTTTCACTCCTGTGTATTCCCAGCTTCTTCAAATCTTCCCATTACAGATCTGTCCTGCTCCATCTCCTCTTGGCTGCTGCAGGTGCTCCTGTGAACCTCTGTCCCTGAACCTTCACGAATGGCACAAGAGATCCATTACTCGCCAGGAGGTGTCCACGGTGTGTGATCTCCACGTCCTGCTCTGCCAGGGGGTCTGGAGTTTTGCACCTGATCCTTTTCTCAGTGAGAGCTGCAGCAGCAGCATTCGAGTGAAGCGCGGCCGGACGCCCACCTGGAAGCAACACCTGAAGAGAAGCAACGCTTCTCAGACAACATTCCTCAGGCAAGAAGCTAGTTCAGCTCCAAAGACTCAAAGTCATCCATCTTCAAGGCCAAAACACCCAAGTCCTGACACTGCTGCTACAACCCCACTGCCCTACCAGTGTTACACAGCAGGAAGAACCCTCCCACCGACACCCTGACTACAGTTCCCAAAATACAGTCCCAGCACTTGCTCAGAAATCAGCTAACGAAGGTGGAAGGGGCCAAATACCCCCTTCAGTAAAGCAGACCACGAGTCCACTGCCTCAAAGGCTGTTTCTCACCTCGTTTTTGGCTTAGCTCTTGTGTTTTGACCTGAGTTTGGTGTGGAAAAGCATCTGAAAATAAATGTTAGCTGGCAAAATAGCTGGCTGAATATCTAAATAAGGTTGAATAGCTAAATAAGGTGGAATATCTACATAAAGTGGAATATCTAAATTAGGTGGAATATCAAATATATTTTTCCACCACACCAAAATCAACATATTATCATTGAGTTATCACAGTAAAAGTTACGATTCAATTCCAAAACAATTCCCAATTAACTCATCACTCAAAACCTAAAAACCCTGTAACTGTCATCCTTAAGTGAGAGAAAGGGAACCCCCTGAGGTGTCAGATGTGAAGCCCTCTCGATGTGAGGGGAGCTGGAGGTCCTATCAACCATGCCTGACCACAAATGCAACTTTCCCTGGATTTGCAGTAACAGCCCAGCTTGGAGCACTGACCTAAACATCGTATGGCATTAATGATCTTCCTAAGATATTAATTATCTTGATGAAGGTCTCATCAAGATTTTGGATATGCTAGAATACTACTAATATACTGGATAAACTTAATTAAATTCATTAATTTCTGGAATGTTACTTATTCGCATTCATTATCCAGTCCTCGGATGGATGATCTGGTAAAGTCTGATAAAATCCTGGCAGTCTGGGGATGTCTTATGGATAGCAGGGCTTCCTCAAAGGGCACCTGGAGGAATCTCACAGGAGTAACAACAGAAGATGACAGCTGAGTAACTGAAGAGGCTTCACTCAGAGCGTCCAAAAGGTTTTGAGGGGGAAATTCAAGGCTCTGGCCAGTGAATACCACTGCACCCACCTGCAGGAGGGGAAGCCAGCACCGGCCAGCCCTGCGGACCCGTGAGTGCTCTGGGCTTCCAAAGGGCCGTGAGCACGAGCAAACATTTGTACAGCTGGACTAAATTTAGTGCAGCTAAATTTAACTGCACTGAACTCTCCCTTGCTCAGGGAAGGCCAGGAGAAGATGACATGGTTTCAGTGATGCTGGAGCAACTACAGTTTTCTTTTCTCCTGCTCAGCATCCTCCGGATACCTCCTGCGACAGCCCAGGCATGAGCTGTGCAACAGGACAAGACTTGGGGTCTGCCCATCAACCCCCACCCTCCTGCCTGGCCCAAGTCCTCAGGACCTCACAAACAGCCAGGATTAAGCTCGGGGAGGTTGGACTCCCAGATGCCCACTGTACATTCAGCACACACAGCGTGTGCAGTGGCACTGGGTGGCCGTGCTGCCTGGGAAGTCTTCTCAGGAGAAAGACAACCATGCTGAGTAACCTAAAACAAAAAATCACTGAAGAAAACCAGTAAATACCAACTGCCGAGCACTCGGCAAGTCAGAAGAAAGAGAAGAAAGTTTCACAGCACTAACTAAGCAGCGAAGGGCAAAGGCAGTGTCTGCAGGTGCTCTCCCGTCCCCGGCACAGCCCAGCCCAGGGGAGCGGAGCCGAGCGGCCAAACGCGGCTCATCCCCGTGCAGGGCGCTCGAGCCAAAGCAGAGGAGCGACTGCGCCGCACCTTCGCGCAGCCAGCTGCCTCCAAACCAGCCGACGGGTTTTTTTCCACTGCAGATGGCTTTGGCACCTCTCGCTTTTGTCTCCGTTTTGGGTGCGCTGCCAGTTCCCTCTCTGAACCTGCCCTCTCCATCTGCAGCCATGTCTGGCCCTGCCACCCCCTTCTCTGAGCCACGAGGCCGCTGCTGCTGCAGGGGGAGGACCTGTGGCACGCTGCTCCTCACGCAGCCGGGAGCTGACGGACACCAGCCAGCTGGTGGTGGTGGAAGCAGCTTCTGAGGCACTGTCCACCACCCGGCACCCCATCGCCAGGAGAAGGTGGTGTAGAACCGTGCAGGGCTGGTTGTAGCAGTACCATGGCTCTTGGCCGTCAGCTTCAGTTTCCCTTTCAGCCTCGGGCGGACTTCAAGCAAAGCTTTCCCAGTTCCAGGCCACAGGAACCACCACAGGTTCTACTGCTCTCTGCTGAGCTTCCAGTGCAAGATGACAGCCACGCCTGGCCTGAGCCTTCAGATAAAGAAACACCAAGGGACTGAGGGTCACAGGCCACAGACAAAACCCTCGGGACACAGCAATAGCCCAAGCACTGAGGAGGAGGAGAAGATGCAGGTGTGGTTTTGTTCCTTCTGTTCACTGCTGCCTGACGTGGAGAACCTGGGGACCAAGTTGTCTGTGCCAGTGCAGGTGCAGAGGGGCCAGCAGCAGCCACCAGCCTGTCCCAGCACACACTGCTGCTCTGCCCAGGCCACAGGCACGGGCCAGGCTGATCCCTGCAGCCCTGCCCTGCTCAGAGCTGACGCTGACCCTCTGCTTCCACCAGCGCACGGCGGATCATGGTCACCAGGGATCCCCGGAGATCTGCAATCTCATTTCAGTGCCAGCCTCACTCCAAATTTGCAAGGGGCTCTCTGGAGACACAAGACCAACACAACAACACGCCACTTAGCTCTCACCTCGGTCCTTCCCGACGGAGCTGGCTGATGAGTAGCATCAGCTACAAATCAATGTCCTTTTGTTTTCTGGCATTCTTCCTTTCCTCTGCAGGATTTGCTCAACAGCAATTAACACGGTCTTTTTTTTTTCCTTCTGTATGACTCTTTTTACCCAATTCACTTAAAAATAAATTTTTCTTCCTCCTTACAAGTGCCTGACTTATGTAATTTCCCTCTCAGACAACTTTCTACAAGTACTGTTCACATCCATTCCTCTGCTCTTGTGTGCCGAACAGAATTGGTAAACAACTCATATTATGGATGTCACATCTATTTTCCATCTAGCTTCATTTTATCTTTCTTGAGTGGAATGTAACAGAGGCCATATAATTTACAGAACTGTTCTCCTCCTGACCCCCTGCACTTGCTCAATTCTACAGAGAATGAGCAGCACTGGAAAATTTATCCCTCAGCCCACTTCAGAGTTTGTGTTGGAGGGTATTTTCTATAAGACTGTTTTTGTGTTATCTGCTTATGTTTTAAGAAATGGATCTTTTAACTCATTTCTTCCAAAGAGTGCTAATGTCAGTACAAGAAAATAATCTTTATCTCTCCAACCCGACTCCTCTTGGACACTGCCGAGGCCATTTTCACCTAGTGCTGCCCAGCCAAGGAAAGATGTCAGCCCCATCCCCCCTGACAGGACCATCCAAGTGTGGATACACCGTTTAGCTGCAATTCTCTGTCCAAGTACCAACCAGTTACCTCCTCTTCACAGAAACGCACAAGTATCGACCACCTTATTACTGTAAGAAAACCATTTCCCAGTTCTGCGTCCAGCCACTGCCACAAGCAATAACACTTCACCATCCAGGAGCAGGAGAAATGATTCCCGAGACATGCTACACTGAATTATCCAACTACAGACTGGTTTGTATGTGTCCTACCACCTCCTGCTCGTACAGACCTACCCACATGCCACAGCAGCTGTTAGAAAGAACTGAAACACTCACAGATTTTTCCCTTTACCCAAACAAGAGAAGCTTCAGTTTTCCAGACAAAGTCCTCAACACTCCCACTGACAACAGCAGGCTATCTTTGGGACCACGGATAGGATCTCTGTGAACGCTGAGCGGGGACTGGCACTTTCCAATATCTGTATGAACATAAACTACACATTTCTGCTCTGCTAATGCACAGCCTCGAGCAGCTCGGCACCTGTGCCAGCAGCAAGCTCTGCAGCGACAGCCAGCACAAGGCAGAGAGCTCGCTGCTCTGATTTTGTGGATGTGATCCTCCTTGGAAAGATGGGGAGTGGTTTTCTGCCTGTGGAATGGTCTCTGTGTAGCAACTCAGAGCAGCAATGTTTTACAACAGCCAGAGCCCAAGACACAAGCCCATACCCGGATCCCTGGTCAGCCCCATGGAATCAGGAGGGAGAGAAAGGTTCCTTACCTCAAAGCAATAGTCCTGTCCCAGGATGCTACTGTGGACTGGCTTGATGACCACTTCTTCCTCCATGCTGAGATCCAAAGCCTCGACGGCACTACTGGGACTGAGCAAAGACTCGTGGGAGCGCGATTCTTTCAGCCTCGGCATTAGATGGGATCTAGAGGAAAAATGGAACGGCATCAGTGGGTGCTTTCCTTCCCAGGGAAATTATTCAGCCCATCTGTTTGCAACAACTCCTGCATATTCCTGGGAAGTTCTTGCCATGAGATAAGCAAAGGCCCGGAACAGGACTGATTGCTCCATTGTTACCTTCAGTAAAAACACTTTTTCCAGACGCGGCTACACTGGGAGAGGGTTGCAGACTGCAGCTCTCTGCGTGGCTCAGAAGGTCTCTAAATCCCTGTCCCACCCACTGTGCGAGACCTTCCCACGGGTGGGACCAGGGAGGTCAGCTGGCCCCAGCACCAACCGCTGTGCTCTGGCACTGCTGAGCCCCAGCAGCGCTGAGCACCGACTGCCAGCACAAGCCTGGGTCTGCACGCACCCGGGAGATCCTGGGTGGATCACCCAGTGGACACCAGTGGATCCCACTGCCGACAGAAGGAAGTTACCTGCAAATGAGGCCAGAACCTCCCCAAACTCCAGAGCTGTGTTTGCTCCCCACCTTGGAGCGTGCCGGGGAGCAGCTGGCACTGCCAGACCAGATGCCACCCCCACACTCGGGTACCCTGCTCCCCACCAAAAGGCCACAGCCGTACCCGGGGTGCAGCCAGCGCTTGGCTCCGCGCTCCGTCACCGACATCCCAAGGGCGTGTGTGCACTTGGGCTTGTTACACACATCCCCGGGATGGGGAGGGTGTGGAAAATAAAGCCATGATAGCCCTATCGATTGATCTAAATGCTCTGGAGTCCCACTGGCAGCATTTAGCAGCGGGGAGCCCACAGACAGCGAGCAGCACACCATTTTCCAGACAGCCAATACAATCAATGGTGCTGTGATTCTTAAAGCAAAAGCAGAGAGCTCGGGGGGGAGGATAGCTAGGTACTCCCGGGGAAAACATGGGCAAACTATAAAGTGGTAAGGGAAAAAATAACTTGAGAGCAAAGGGAGCAGTTGCTGTTTCTATGGGCTGTACCATCCTACGCCAGGCAGCTCACAAAAGCTCTGATCCTGGTAACTCTGACCTTTAAAACCTCTAGCAAGCGTTTTAGGGTCTTCCAAAGAGACCACGTGTCCCTCTGCCTACAAAGAGAGTATGACGCCTTCTTCAAAGGCACGGAAGGACAGAAAGAAGGGGAGTTTGAGATATTCTCAGCGTGCTCTTTTATGAGCGAAACAACAATGTTCCCAGTGTACCCCCTGGCTGCTGTGTGTGTGTGTGTTGAGTTGTGGTCTCCTCTAGCATAAAGCTGACCAGAACACAGAGAAATGTCAACAGTGCATGCAAAATTCATAGCTCCCAGTGAACGGCACGCCAAGCTGAACCCAGAAAACTGCCACAGGAGCTTCTAAGATAAACAACAGGGGAAGATAAACAGGCGCTCCTCTGGATCTGCCATTAAGATGCAGCCATGGATGAACCCCCGGGTGATAAGGGATGAGCCCGCGGCCAGGTTCTCCAGCTGAGCACGCTAAATGGGCATCTCCAAGAGCTGCAGGCCACCCCTCTGTCACCAGCAGCACAGCAGGAGAAGCAGCCTGGGGACACACTGCCCCAGGGCACGGCGCAGCCTCCAGACACTCCCAGCATCTGCTGAGGCGACAGCCAGGACCAGCTGTGGTGGTACCTGCTCAGGCATCTGCAGGAAAACAGTCTGTGACACCACTATCTTTCCTCAGAGGACAACCACCAGCCTTCAAATGTTAAAAGCCCTGGGTGAGCAGAGCCCTGTGTGGGATCAGAAGCGGTGGCTTTAAAGCAAGAGGCTCTCCATCCCATTAGTGATTCTCTAAACTGCCCACTCACCCCATATCTCTATGGTGAATAAATTGATCTTTAGGAACTGAGCACAGTCATTTCCCAGTACTTTGTGGCAATTTTACACTATTTTCACAGAAAAAGGGTCCATATCCTTTTCCTCTGAATGATACTGTAAATTAAGCCTAATTCAGGCGGACAGAACAAGTTACCTGGGGATGCTGAGTGCAGAACTAATATCCAGCCGCTCCAGGACTGACAACACAGCCTGCTCACCACGACCCGGAATGCCCAGAAACAAGGCATTTCTGGTAAACTTTATTCCCATATTTTGCAGATGAAATGAGAAAAGGTAAGGAACAAAGCTGAGATTTGCATTCTCGTGTGGACCAACAGAAATACCCACACGGGCACATCGCCGAGCCGTGCTGCTTTTCATGCCACCCTAAGAATTTCTGTTCAAAGTCTGGTTTTCCTTTAAAACTACTGCAGCTGGAAGGCCACGGGTGGATGTGCAGATGTGCAATATGAAGAACTACCAAGGGGAAGTTTCTCAGGACATATTATGTTCTCACCAGATTCAGCAAATGTGTATTTATATCCCTCCATACTCCGCCGTACGCCTCCGGGAATCCTAAAATTAATGGGACTTTTCTTAGGCAGGAGGTTATTTGTCAGGTTCTTGCTCAGCAGGACCCACTCCCATGATGTCTTTTACTCCTGAATGGCTGATCAGATCCAACCCAGGTCAGCAACAGAAACATTTCTCACCAGATGCTGCATGGCACGGAGGGAGTGCTGCAGGTCTCAAACCAGCCCTAAAAGGCCCAGCAGCCGTCTGTGTATCAAGAGCTAAGTGGGGAGATGCCATTAATTAGAGACTCTCGGCTGAAATCTCAGCAGAAGGGATGAGAGACCTCTCTGCCAGAGGCAGCCCTGGCACAGCAGGATGAGTGCTGCCTGTGCAGAGCCTCCTCCCAGGGTGACCAGCCCCATCCCCTCCCCAGCACCCCAAAAGCTGGCCCTGACCCTACGGCGCTTAACCCACAACAGCCTGGCACGGTTCAGGGGGGTCTGCAAACGCCCTGGGGTGCGAGAAGGGCTCTGCACACCACTAACCTGCAAAGGGCACTCGGTCCTTCCATTTCAACACCCTGTTCCAGAGGAGAGAGCATTTCTCATGTCCTTTGGTGAGTGACATGACATTTGCAGCCGGAGCCCATTTACCAGAAGATGTTTGCAAGTCCCTGTCGCAGCTCCCACAGATTTTCCTTGCATTAACAGCAAGAAAAGGGTCCTGCTAAGGCCATAAGCTGCTTCCCTGGCTCAGAGGGTGCGGGCACTCTTCTCGCTGAAAAGGCCACTCAGCCTTCCCCCCATTCTGGCAGGAAGAACACGAACCTGTGTAATGTGCGTGTTACAGCAAAGCCCTCGGAGCCAGAACATCTCTGAGCTGCATCAGACTGGGAGAGCTTTGTCCAAAGACAATTTATTGGGTGAGGGCTTGCAAGTGTTGAAAAAAAACCCCAGCAAAGCCACTCGGCTGATGAAGAAGTGCAGAAATACTAAGTACACAATGTGGCAGCTGGGCTCAGCCTGAACTGGGCATCAGGCTGGTACTGGTGCGGCTGTGCTGGGGTGCCCCAGCTGCTGGGGTGACCTGTCTCAGTTCCCTCCAGCCCTGCCCTGAGATTCACCACCCACAGCCAGGATTTCCTCCCAGGAGACCCCAAGAACCTGATGTCCCCAGAGGAGCATAACATAGCCAGGGGCAGCAGCAGTGATGAAAGCAGGAGATGGATACTCCTCAGCTCTGCTGCTTCCACCCAGCCTGGGCAGAGCAGCATCCCTGGTGACAGAGGTACCAGCGTCCCCTTAACTCATGCTCTTCCTTGCCCGGCCAATCTCCTAACAGGCAAACTCACCAGGAACACCATTTGCTTACTGGTGTCCGAGGTGACAGAGGTACCTTGGTCAAATTCCTCTCTCCACCATCCCTTTGCAGAAGGCTGCCCGTGGGGCCATCTGCTCTCTTGCCATCGTAACTCGCTGCATAAACCCGCTCCGTCCCAGCCTACAGGAGCTGATCAAATCCAGTTCCCACACCCTTGTTTTAACACAGGAGAAGAGCCAGCTGCCCAGAGACATCTCACAGGAGGAAACCCTCTTTCCAAACAGCGCATTCAGGGTTTTTTTGCCATGGGCCCTATTTTAATACCTTTCTACTTGCCTAAAGTTCAGTTGCAATGAAGGGGGAGAAGAATCTCATAAAAGACCACATTAGTTCAAAGAGAAATAATGTTTCTGCTACCGGCACTGACACGGAGTGTCCTACAGAGAGGCAGCCAGTCTCTGGTTATTAAAAAAAGACGTTTGCTGCCCAAGAGCAACGAGCAAGGATTGTTGTTCCAAATAATGAAAGTCGTACAACATTTACCATGTGAAGGGACACGCTCCCCCTCTGCTGCTTCCTGCAGCGGCAGCCAGAATTAGGGACATCAGGTCCTGTCAGGCTGTGGCAGCCAGAATTAGAGGTCCTGTCAGGCAGTGACAGGACACCTCAGCCAACCAGGACCTGGCGGACCACAGCCAAGGCTTTGTGGAAGCGGAGAAACAAGCAAGGAGGGACAATCTGTTCTCTCCTCACCAAACTCGATGGCTGGATTTTGAGCAGCAGAGGCAGCGGCCGCCCGGCTGCAGCGGCGGCACCGTGCACGCAGCAGCTCTGCAGGGCTGGAGGGGATTCCTGGGAGCCCAGGCCTGATGCTCTTTCGAGAACAAGGACACTCTGCCGAGGTTATAAGGAAGGTAAAAACGTAGGGCCTGCCTGCATAGAATTATTCTGGAATAGGTCTCGTGCATTTAAACCCTTACACTCTTACTCCAGAATTGCTTTCTTGTGAGGACAAGCCCTCAAATCGGTTTTCATTTCAGAACCTCAGCTGCCTGAAACCACCCAGCTGCTGCTTCTGTCGTTTTAGGATGAAAATTCTCCCGGTATTTTTGAGAAACAGAAACAAACAGAGGGAACCTGGCTGAGTAGCTGCAGAAGGATGGAGCAGACACAAAACGTAACGCTGAAACATGGGGGAAAAAAAAGAAAGAGCCTTTCTTCAATCTCCTACTGCTGCACTCTGAGAGCAGGAGCAGTTGGGGGGAATTCTGCAGGAAGTGCAGGCATTGAACTGAGGATGTCCCATTAACACCAGCTGCAGAGTGAGCCTTGCACCCTGGACGCCTCCCCGCTGCCAGCGGGATCTGCTCTCCTAAATTACACGTTTGATTCTGCGACACATCCCCTGGCCAGGAAATGTTCCCTGCACACAGCTTTTCAAGGGCTGACAGCTCTTTTCTCCGGCCAGCTGGGCAGAGGCTCTCCAGGGCAGCCCTCACCCTCTCACCAGCACGCGTGCGCTGCGGGGAGTCCTACAGGCACAATCGCAGCCCAACAGCCAGCGAGATCCACGTGCAGCGTAGACAGAATTTCAATCTGCCTCCCGCCTGGGGATTAGGTTTTGTTATCACCGAGAACAAAGTGGACAACTCCACCAAATTGATTTGCAGCATCAGATGGACGAAGGGTTTTAGCAGTCGCAGATGGGAGCACGTCACACGCCGTCCCCTGCCAGCTTCACCACGGGCAGCAAAATCGGGAGCTCTGCTGCGCGCGCCGTCCCACCCGAGGCTCGGGGCCTCGCTGCTGCTGGTCACAGACTGGCACTAGGCTCTCTGCAGAGCCCAAACTGGTCCCAAGGCTGCCTCTCTTCCCACAGTCGATGCGAGCCA
>VWZY01012111.1:0-22889 GCA_013399075.1 Chloroceryle aenea
TGTTATCTGTAGTTGTTTGAGGAAGAATGATGTCAGTGCATGTTAAGTAGTTTTGCCTAAATGTATTGGAATTGGATGTCTGCTGGTTTGCAGTAGTGGGCTCAGGAACAACTCTAGAAATACACTTCCAGCAAAATTTACCTTGCTCTGCAGTGTCAAATGATGTAAAGGATGCCACGGACTGGGGGAGATGACTCAGTGAAAAGTTTGCACGTGGTTCATGGCAAGGATTTCTGAGATGATATTCTTCCTTGTAGAAAATGACTTCCACTCTGCACAGCAATTCCAGGTGTGGTTACATGAACCCTGGCTGGTTCAGCGTGTTGTCTCAAGTGGAAAGAGTTTATGGATAGCAATTCCCATTGGAGGGAAGGCAGGCAGAGGTGGAGGAGAGTGAAACATTGTAAACTGTGATAGCTTCTGCTGTGGTAGCAGGAAGGAATGTACGTTTGAAGCTGTAATTCACTGTTTGCTGGTAATATTTCCTGAAGCTCTCTGGGCTGAAGTATTATTACTGCCTAAAATGAGTATTATAGACATGGAAAATAGGATGGAAAGTATACTTTTTTTAGCTTAGATTTCATTGATTTTTTTGATTTTTTTGAGAAAATTATGTTTTTCGTCATTTATAAGTAAACATAGACATGGAATATCTCATAACTGAAAGTTAGTCATATTTAAGAGGGTCCTGCTTTTGAAGAATATTTTTTTAGGTGTCTTTTGGGAGAAGGAGGACTGCTTTGAAAGCTGAACTGTAAATGTAAATAGCATCTTATTTTGTGACCCCGTTTCATGTGTGGGTTTTCTTGCTTTTAAAGTCAAATGATTGAGTAGACTGCCTGGCTTAGTTTTATCTTCACGAACTTCGAAAGGTGTTACATCCTAGGAGCACCTACTTAAATCTTGCAAAAGCATAAAGGAATGTTCTCACTGTTTGGTACATGCATAGTTTAAGTATTGCACATTTCATAATTCCTCTGAGTGGGGAGAATGGCTGGACTCTGCATTACCCTGTAAATGTTCATTTGCACTTTTTGCCTGGCAAACAGCTGTGACCTTTACAGCTTCTAAGTTACATCCAAATGGGTTTTGATGCTTTCTCATGTGCATGAAGAAGCCAGATACTTCTAAGAATTACTCATATGTGCTGTGTTTACTACACAGACATATTTTGGGGGATTTCTGCAAGTTGAAATTAAAACTGAAACCATTTACTCTTACAGAATTCTGTCGTGCTGTGTTGGTGCTTTGTGGCTTCTAAAATATGTGAGCAGTGTTTTCAGCCTGTGAGCTTCCACAGATTCTTGTAGTGTTTTTAGGAACATGTCTTCTGATATACTACCCTAGCCAGTAGTTGTACAGCTTGAGACAATCTTGTATTTAGAGAGTTCATTACAATCACAACTCTTTGATGTATGTGAGAAGGTTGGGGTTTTTTCCCATCAATACCATCCTGTCTACCTTTCATTGAGCATCTGGAATGAGAGAGCACCTAAACACATCTCAGAACTAAGATGTAACTGCAAAGTTAGTAATAGATTGGTTTTATTTTCTTAGAATAGCTGCCATTTACTGCTTGTTACCCATGTACGAGTGGGATGTTTAAAACCACTTGAATCTGTCTTTAATCTGATTTTAAATAGATCACAGTTGTTGTGAGGCCTGGAGACTCCAGACAATCCTATTAATTTAAAAATACAATACATTTAATGGAGTTTGGGAGAGGCAATGGTGTAGGAAATGCTTCATTCAGTATTGTAAGGTGCTGCCTCACCATATATGTGCAATGTTGAATTATGGTTACATACCAAACTTCAACCTCTTTCTGAAACGTTGTCAGCCTTGGCTTCATTACTTCTCAGTGTTAGCCTCCTCTGTAAGTCCCAAGTGTCTGCAAGCAGTGATGGGGTGAGCGGATTGGCCTCTGCTGCAGATGGTCCCTTCTTGATGGGGCAGGGATGTGGTGGAAGCTGATCAGAGAGCTGAGCTGGGGTCCTGCCCGTGCCTTCTTGCCCAGCGATGCCCTGCCTGCTGTGCTCCACTGTGTGGTGCTGGAGGTGCAGCTCCCCTGGCTGCCTGTACCTCTGGGGTCCTAAATGAGACCCATGGACCAGCAGTGCAGGGTCCTCTCCTCCCCCCCTCCCACATTTTGACTTAAAACAATACTTTGATACTTTAGGTAATACTGTATCTTTTTTAATAGAGAAGTACACTAATACTGGCCCTGACATATTTTAGCCTTTCTTTAACACCCACCCATCCACCTCTCCCCCCCCAGTAACCATTTGGAGAGATCTCTGGTATTAACTTGCACTTACTGCCAGGTACCATGAAGGAGGTGAAAAGTTCCCTTCACAGTGAGACTGGAAGTAAGGGTTAGATGTTTTGAGTTGGGGATAAACATGCATCTTCTCAATAGTTTTGATAGATGACACTGCACCTTGATCAAAATAGCAAAAAAAAGAAATGAAATAAACTACTTAGCCTTGTCTTAAATGCACTGCTAATCATGGAGAATAACTTGCATGTTCTTCAAAAGAACTGAGGTTTGTGCTTGGGTTGTTTTTGGTTTTGTGTTTTGTTTTTTTTTATTTCAATAAACAAATATCAGTATTGTTCCTGTGGGTTGGTGGTTACCTGTAGTGTCTGGAGAGTTAACAGTACAGAGAACTTACCAAGCCATATAACACCTGGAGAGCAGGTAGTCAGCTTCCATGTATTCCTTCCTCAAAGCTGAAGTTATGTTTCCTGAAATCAAATACCTCAGTAGTTGATTTGAACATGCTTGACTTTTGAAATCTGAAATTCAAACTTTTCATTTCCAGTATTTGATCATCCAGAGTGAATTTCAGTAAACTTGAAGGAGGCCTCTATCTCTTTTAGCTTTGATTTTCAAGCAGTTACAGAAATGGCACCTGAAATTGTCCAGAAATCATTCTTTTTTGTTGCTACAAGCCCATTGGGTTAATCTAGCTGCACAGCAGTCAGCAAGGGGAAGTGTCACATCCTAAATATAGGGTTTACCTTACAGTGGAATGAAGTGCCCTGTAGGGTGGTAGGTCATGCAAACCTATTTTATCTGTGCTGTGCTGTGCCATGTAGAGATTGGGTTGTGGTAGTGTTACAGCTGCACTGGCCTGGTGTACTGTAGGAACTGAGGAACTCCTTTGCTCAGCAAGGCTGCAAGGAGAGCCTGGAGGAGGTAACTAGGTAATTTGCAAGTTGATGTGTATCTGAAGTACTTTCATGCTTCTGCTTTATGCTGTGTAAGCAGAAGCAAGGTAACTTGGGTTTCTAGCTCTGGTTTTGAGATGGAGGGATATTGCACAGTGTTACTGACTTCACAAGCAGCAACACTGGCTGGTTTTTGTAAACAATCTATTTGTATCTGATACACAAGTATCTATTTTCAAGCAAGTGCTGCCTTATTACTGTATAATACTGGGGAAGGGATGGAAGAAGGTTTATTTCTCTCTTATTAAATCTAGTTAGGACTGTAAAGGTTATGGGAAGCTAAGTTTTGCTGCTGCTTTCAAGTCTGAACACATTTGTAATGTGGTGGCTGCTGTTTGTTGTTATTGCCAAGGTACAGCAGCCTGAAAAATAAGGGAATGGTTTTTCATCACTGCTAGCCAGAAAGCCCCTTAAATGCTGCACATAATAGGAACAGTTTGTGTTGTGTGGTTTGTGTGTGGTTGGTTTGTTTGGAGTTTTTTTAATTTGGTTTCTAGAATTCACACCTCACAACACTGAGGGGAAAGACTCTCACTTCAGTCCTGCTATTGGGCAGCTCTTTGTTGTGTCCTTGCTTTGGTTCAGCAAAGACCTGATATTCCTGAGAGAGATGTGTATGTAGAGCTAAGTGGGAGATGAGGTTTTTAAACATGTGTCAGCAGGTGGTGTAGTGTGGTTCAGAGGGACAGGCACGTGTGTAGTAGGTGGGAAGGAAGTTGGAGAAGTCATAGACAGAATGATGAGAGTGGCAGTAGGAAATAGAACCAGGGCAGCCAAAAGGCAGTGCAAGATGCATCCCAACTGAGAATGAAGTGTTGAGGTGTGGAGTGGTTTTGAACATGATAAAAGCTTCAAAGCAAGCTTCCTATTAATTTGTTTGAAAATTGAATGGAAATGTTGATACTTGTATGAAAGTACAGTACACAAGCATATGTTCTCTTAATTGTAGGAGGCATGGTTTAGAAAAACTTTGTTATGCTTAGATGCCTTTTGGTATTCTCAACAAACAACTGGTATTGTTTTGCCTTTGTAGGAAGATGAAAAATTTCTGACAGACTTGTTTGCACAACTAACAGATGAAGCCACAGATGAGGAGAAAAGACAGGAATTGGTAAGAAATATGTAAAATATACATGAAAGAGGGACAGTTACTACAAAGTGATGGGGGGGGGAAGAGATGCACCTTCTTTTTTTTCCCCCTCCCTCCTTTTTTTCCTGCCTCCCTCTCTTCTTCTTCTCCCCCCCCCCTTCATACTAACTAGTATATTACTCCTGGTTTTGTAGGTAAATTTTCTGAAAGAGTTTTGTGCATTCTCTCAAACCCTGCAACCACAAAACAGAGATGCGTTTTTCAAGACCTTGTCAAATATGGGCATACTGCCAGCACTAGAAGTCATACTGGTAAGTCAGTTCAATTTTATTTGTGATCAGTTTTATCTCCACAGAGCTCTTTTTAAAAAAAAGTAAGTTTGCCAAGCTTCAGTCATATGATTTTCTGAAGTGTCTGCTTCATGTCTTGCCTCAGCTAGAGATTCTGGACATGTAAAATACTTTAAAGCTTCAGAAGCAGTTACTCTGTGACATTGGCAACTGCTGTGGCATTCTTCTATGTTTTTCTCATTCACTTGCTAACTTGATGTGCTTCTTGGTGTACACTTAAGTAAGCAAATAAGGATTTAAACCACAGGGCAGGGAAACCATAAAATGTATTTTATGCAACAGTTGTCAAGTGTGCAAAGAAGAGATTAGAGTCATTTCAGCTGTAGAATACAGCCTTAGTAATATCAAGGTATGATTTGTAAGTAGGAGTTAAAAGCTAGATGTTTTCTGGTTTTCATTCCATTTAAACCTTTTGTTTAAGGAAACAATTTCATTTGACTTTTCCAGGGTATGGATGATGCACAAGTACGCAGTGCAGCCACTGATATATTCTCATATTTGGTTGAATACAACCCATCCATGGTACGAGAGTTTGTAATGCAGGAAGCACAGCAGAATGATGATGTAAGTAGAGGGGCCCCAAGAATGTGTGCTGCTTTTTTTTTATGACCAAACTTGAGAACCATTTCCAATTACATGACCCCAGATCTGAAGAAGTATGGAATATAGTCCTGATGGTTACAGGACACTGAACTACCATGTTTTTAAAGGTTTTGTCAGGCAAGATGAGTGTTTGCCTGTTCACATATTCTTTTGTGTGTAACATAAAGCAGGTTACCATAAAACACCATTTTGGTTAATAACCAACTTGAGTTTAAGTGTTCCTAAATGTAATTATTGTTTTCTACCTTTACTGGTTTGTTCTTGTTTTCTGCAAATATATGTTGGGATTATTTTGAGATAAAAATAATCTCATCAAGTTTAATAGCATTGTAAAGTTTACTGTTTTTTGTTAGTGTAAAGAAAACCTTTGGTGTGGATTCCAAAGGGGGATATAAATTCAGACTTCTGTACTTGTAAAACTCTTCCAGAAGTCAGTTGAATTTTGAGACTGTTCAGGATCTGCCTCTGTACTTTCTATCTTTTTGAGTTCACACTAAGTTCTAAATGAGATTAACTTGAGAACCATTTTTAGTGGCCTTGGAAAATTCTTCTTCACTGCTTGTCTTCTCACTGTTGAACCACTGACCAGAATGTGCCACTGGCCTGTTAAGTTTGGGGTGGTTTTGTTTGGTAGTTGTTTACAGTTTTCAGAATTCTGAGAGCACTATTTTTACCCAGGCAGTAGCCCTTTTAGAAGATCTCAGATCTGAGATACAGGAGTAGGATTAGAATTGATTTTTGCATTTTCTTTTTTTCCCCCCCGTTAGGATATATTACTTATTAACCTCATTATAGAACACATGATTTGTGACACAGATCCAGAGCTTGGAGGGGCAGTGCTACTCATGGGCTTGCTTCGTACTTTAGTTGATCCAGAAAATATGCTTGCCACTGCCAATGTAAGTAAATGCCTTCAAATGAAATTACCTTTGGTTTTTTAGATTATTTGGTGATACATGTTGCATATATATATATTATATTTTTTTTTCCATTCTTTAGAAAACAGAAAAGACAGAGTTCTTGGGTTTCTTCTACAAACATTGTATGCATGTCTTGACAGCCCCTTTATTGGCCAATACTACAGAGGACAAGCCTAGCAAAGGTAATGCCATTCTGGATTTGGGGCCCATCAAGGCTGTTGAATGTCCATGTTTAAAACAGAGTAACTGTCAAAGTACGTTTGTCTTAAAGAGAATCTGAGACCATGATACATGTTGATTAATGATTTAGTCATTTGAATAATTTAAGAGTATAAAATTTAGCAAAAAAAATATTTTAAAAAGTGAACTGTGCTTGCTGCAGATTTTGCTTCATTGAAAATTAAAATATTTGTATAATTTTTAGTAGCTCAGAGGCTCCCCAGTGACATAGACTTAAATGTGTGAATGTTTTTTAAGGTCAGGGATTACTAGAGGATATGAAATTGTCTGTGAGAAGGTGTCACAACACTGTGCTGAATTTGAGGGTGTTGGTTCTACATCAGACTACAAAGGCAGAGATCAGTGAGAAAGTAACTGTTCTTGCTGGCTACTGGAAGTTGTACTCTTTGTTTATTAATAATATAGCACACCCAAAATGGATGTACAAGGAGGTAATTAAATGATGCATAAATGTTCTCTAAACTTCTTAAATTTGTTGTTTAGATTTCTAAGGGATTAAATTTATCTGATTTATTTCTGGCTTCCAGATAGATTGGAAATGAGATTTTTACTATTTAAACTACTTGTGTTTTTCAGTGGTCAGCAGTCTGGCAATACTCTTAAAAGGGAGCACTACCTTTGGGGAAAAAAAATATTATTTATCGACTTAAGGCAGGATTTGAGTTATGTTTTGCATATGCTGATATGATTGTCATAGAAGTACTAGAGGAGCCTGAGATATTTCTTGTGTATACTTGTGTTAAAGGGCATAATAAATCACATTCTGGGGACAGATTTAGTCAAGGCACTGCATACAGGGCAATACTCCGATACCGATGGGTGGACATCCTAAGGAGATTTAGTTAAAAAAGCCTGTGTTAGCATTAAGTTCTGTACTCTCTGAACCTTTGAACACTGATTTAAGACAGACAAAAAGTAATTGTTTCTATAGTATAAGGGTTTTCCTGTAAGTAGAAAATAGTCTGTAACAAGCTTGTTCAGTTTTTATTCTGAAGACTATGCATACCTGTAGCATGTTCCCTAGGCAGTATACAAGTACTTGGATATGTTTACCAGACAGCAGCTGGATATTTGAAGTTAGCTTCTGAAGACAGTGTCCTAGATATGTTTAATTGTTTTGGTTTTATTACAGATGATTTTCAGACAGCCCAACTCTTGGCATTAATACTTGAATTGCTAACTTTCTGCGTAGAACATCATACTTACCACATAAAGAACTACATCATTAACAAAGATATCCTCCGAAGGGTACTCGTTCTCATGGCCTCCAAGCATGCTTTCTTGGCATTGTGTAAGTTTGAAACCTAAAGAATGAACTCTTTGTGAATGTGAAGTGTTAGGTATCTTCATTCTGCTGGAAGAAAACTGTTCACAGATAATGACAATTTGTAATTGATTAGAGAAATTCTGTTGTACTCTGGGTTTCTCATACCAATTTATATGTAGTTCAGCTAGAGGCATTTGTTGGAGAAGGTTATCTGACTGCATTAAACAGTACAGAACTTCACTGTACTGCTCTTCAAACTCTTGCAGTTTCTTGACTGCTCAGCACACTAATCACAGTGTTGACTTAATTCTGGAGGCAAGGAAGAGACTTTCTTTCTTTTTCCATTATTCTGTTGTGCATATATAGTAAAACAAAGCCTAAAGTTAACTGGGCAGTACTATACAATAAAAAGGATCTTTTACATTTGAGACTGAATCACCTGAGTTTGGTTTTAGAACCCTTGAATAATAAATTTTTCATGTATACCTTGCTGCTAACCAAAATGTCCTGCCTTATAGTGAGATCATACTCTACATTCTGGTTTTGTGGATGCTCACACACTTGTAGATGCTTTCAGAAAGAGCTTTAAACTGCATGTAAATTAAGTCTTTGCTTTGCTATGTGTAAAGAAAATGTCATTTGCCAATTTTAAAATGAGATCATTTGCATCTTGATCAAATAGGATGTACTTAATTATGTTATCAAACTTATATTTGAATAATAGAAATGAAAATCAAATTTCCCAGTTCTACTGAGAAAATATTTTACCTTTATCATAATTAATTTTAAAAAAAAAGAAAATATGCCACTATGGTAGTATAGTGAAACACTAGTCTATAATTTCTTCAGTGAGCAGAGGTGTTTTCACTTGGACTGTTACGATGAGGATTTATTTATGATAAAATCCATCAGTAAGCTCCAGCAGTATAGTCAAGACTGTTGAGAAGCATACAATAGCTGAATAGATCACCTGGTTCCAATGATGTAATGCTGTGTAAGAACTGAGATTGCAGATTGCCCTCACTGATGCTGAATAATTTCTGAATTTTTATTTTTCTTTTAAACTTAAAATTCTTTTCACAACACTTCTGTTGCAGGTGCCCTTCGTTTCAAGAGGAAGATAATTGGGCTAAAGGATGAATTTTACAACCGTTACATAATGAAAAGTTTTTTGTTTGAACCTGTGGTCAAAGCATTTCTAAATAATGGTTCCCGTTACAATCTGATGAACTCTGCCATCATAGAGATGTTTGAATTTATCAGAGTGGTGAGTGCTGGTACTTGCTGTTTAATCTTGTAGTAAAGATGATGTTTCTTGTACCCTAACTTAACACTATGATAATGGGATCATATGATACCATATTTAAATTAACTTTCTTTTATATCCCTGTTATCTATTTATATGTGCTTGTTCTTATGTTCAAACAATAGTGTGACTTGAAAGTTAAGTGAATGCAGTAGTGTGTTCACAGTACCCAGCTTTGCAAAGGCAGCACTAATCAGGTTTCACCATGCAGATTGGATGGGCCTGTAATGACAGGAATGTAATTGAAACTACTGCTACAGAAATTCAGCTGTGCTCTGTAATGTCAATTCAACAGAATATGGGAACATACAGAAGTGATACCAGGCTTTTTCCATTATATTAATGGAGTGCTACAATGTTCCCTCCATGGGGAGCCTCTCAAAATACTCAGACCCATTTTGCTCTCAGCACAATACTGTTTCCGCACTATTGTTGGCATCCAGATTCTGGCAGGGTGCTGTACAGGCTGTAAATGTGGGAAGTGGGGCCGAGCGAGGCTGCAAACAGTTGTGGAGGAATAAGCAGGTGAGGGAAAAAGGATGTTTTGTCACCTCTTGAAACCTTGTGTGCAGATGGCCTGTTTTCTCTTTGAGTTGGGACTCAGATCAAGACTGAGATGAACTGATTGTCATTGAAGAGCTGATTATAAAATGGTTTTGAAGGCATGAAAAATGTTAATCCCTATAGATGGCCCTGACTTCCCATCCTGTGGTCTTTCAGTACTCCATGAGATTGGGTGCTGATTCTACAGTTCATGTTATGGGGAAATAAAACATGTTTCACTTTATCCTCCTTTTCACACAGATACCCAGGTTGCATTTCCAGAATACTACTTGGTATCTGTGAATAATTTTTGTCATTTTTTTTAATCCTGGCTTGTTTTTACAGAGCAAAATAAAAACAATAAAAAAGAAAAGTGTGCTTTTTGTCATGACTGATGTCACCTCTTATGAATGGCAATACGTTTGAGCACATAACCAAGAAAGGAAAATAAGAAGCACACTAAGATTTATGTTGCTTTGCTTGTCCTGAGTAGATAGTGATTCAGGTGTTTATTCTGCAGTGTATTCCAGGGACTGTGCAGTGCTAAGAAAGGCAGACAATGCACAGGAGCAGTTTCCTGCAGTTTTCCTGCACAGACCTGTGCTAGTCTCAGCTGTCTAGAGTGGCTCTGGGCAGCCACACTGCTGAACTGGAGTAGCAGAACAGTTGGAGGCTTTTGTAAAGGACCTTGACCAGGACTGTAGGGCCACAAAGGAAAAACTCCATGTTAGTTTCTGATGAAAATTATTTCCCTTGTTCTCATCCTAAACAAGTGCATTGAATAATTATTTTTACATAAGTAATCTATTTGTGATGAGGAAAGAAACAGTATGAATGCCAGGTCTGTATCTTGGTAAACTTTTATTTACTGATTACAACAAATAACAGTGAATCTATCAATATAAAAATAATATTTAAAAGTTACAGTGGGGAAGACCTTTTAGAATATGTTTTGGTATAATTTTCTATCAGGGTTTTAGGTTCTGTTGATGTGTTTTGAAGGAGGTATTTCTAGAAAATCGCTGCTTTTATGCCTGGGTTGTTTGTTTTGCTAATCAAACATTTGAACCTCTAGATTTTTAACTATGTCTATATGCATAATATTCACTGTGGCATAAACTGATTAATATGATGCTTCCTATGATATGGTTGAAATTAATATCTTAGTTCATGCAATATAAACCATAACTGAAACAATAAGTCACTTTCTGTCTGTTTGTTCCTGTAGGAAGATATCAAATCATTAACAGCTCATGTAATTGAAAATTACTGGAAGGCACTGGAAGATGTAGATTATGTGCAGACATTCAAAGGTCTGAAACTACGATTCGAGCAACAAAGGGAAAGACAAGATAATCCAAAACTTGACAGGTAAAATGCACCCAATGCTCTAATTTGTATATTAGTGCTTTGGTTCTGTTTTGGAAATACTGTTGGGTTGTTCTATGATAGTGGGACATGTAAATAATCCAGAATCCTGCTTGCATCTCAGGCATTGCTGAATTCACTTGATTAAAGTGTGATTTCCAGATGTAATGAACTTTTTGTCAGTGTTCAGCTAACATTTCTGTTGGACCCCCAGTAATAACACTAAGTTGTCATATGCTCAATTTAAGTACACTTGTAATGAGGATGGAAGCCTATCAAGTGTCTGAAGTTCATTTGCTTCAGTAAGATTCCTGCTGTCTGATGGAAAAGATCGTTCAGTTGTGAATTAACATTCTGTGGATTTTTCCTTCGAAAATTCATAGAATCATAGAAATGTCTGGGTTGGAAGGGACCTTCAGAGGTCATCAGTCCAACCCCCCTGCTGAGAGCAGGGACATCCTCAACCAGAGCAGGTTGCTCAGAGCTCTGTCAGCCCCACCTNGAGTCCTGGAAGGTGGCTGTTGGGTCTCCCTGGAGCCTTCTCTTCTCCAGGCTGAACAATCCCAGCTCCCTCAGCCTGTTCTCGTAGGAGAGCTGCTTCAGCCTCTGATCACCCCTGTGGCCTCCTCTGGGCCTGCTCCATGAGGTCCATGTCCTTCCAGTATAGATCCAGATGATAGTGTTGGCAAGCAAATGATTCAGATAAAGATTTATTTTTTTAAGTACATATACCATTCTTATTTAATAACTTGTAATTTTCTATTTTTTTCCCCTCCTGGCTTTTTCCTGCAGTCAGTAATGCAAGACCATCTTTAAATAGAATCAGTGTAGATTGTATTATTAACTTTTTGATTCCAGTAACAGACATTTTATTAAAAATTATTACATTTCAGACTTACTGTGGCCAGTAAATTTTGAAGAAATGCTACAGAAAATCTGTCAAGGGTTTCATGCTTTTGTTGGAAATTGACTGTTAGACTCAACACGTAGCAATGAGAAGAAGTCTCCAGTTCTTCAGGGTGCACATGACTGCCCCTCTCCTTCAAGGCCATAATACAGCTGCTGTGACCAAAAAAGGTGCTGAGGAAGGTGGAGCTGAGCTGGGCCAACAGCAATAATAGATCAGATTGGGAGGGAGATGTGGCCCTTTGTATCTAGGGCTCGTAGACCCCCAAATACTCACAAGTTATAAAGTATTTTCCAAAAAAATGTCCGTAGCTCTAAACTCTGGTTTACAACTTATTTACCAGTGCAAGCTGTTAAACAAAGCCTGAATGCAGCACAGTGACATTTTTTGAAATTACTTTGAGTAGTGATGTGTGTAAGCTTAGAACTTTGGATGGACAGAGTAATCTGAATGTGCTATTAGAAGAGTTGCACTGTATTTGATTCTTTATAAAGAAAAAAATGTAATTATATTTGCACTGAAGATACAAAGATTCACATGACAGAACAATTTTCTGGTATTCTTATTGCTCTACTGTATCTGTATCTTCACTGTAAATTCTGAGTGAAAGTTTTATTATTAATGTGAATTGGGTTTTGAAAGTTTTAAAACTTACTGTTCTGCAGCATGCGCTCCATTTTGAGAAACCACAGATACAGAAGAGATGCAAGAACCCTGGAGGATGAGGAGGAAATGTGGTTTAATACTGATGAAGATGATATGGAAGATGGAGAGGCAGTGGTGCCCCCTTCTGACAAAACTAAAAATGATGAAGATATTATGGACCCTATCAGCAAATTTATGGAAAGGAAAAAATGTAAGTGATAAGAAGAAAGCCATATGGCTTAGGCAGAGGCCATAGCTTGTATCCTTTAGACCTACTGTGATGAAGGATTTGCATGTATTTATTGTGCAGTTCTTAGATTCTGAAGCTGTGACACCAAGTTGGTGTCCTACCCCTTCAAAACAAGCTTGGTTGTCTTTAAAAGCAGAAGGATACGAAATATTGTCATTGGTTTCTTAAAGCATTTGAATGCTGTCTTAGCTGATAGTCAAGTTTTCCTCTGTTTACTCAGATTTAGAATTCAAAATGTAAATGTTCAGGTGATGCAAGTGTTCATTCCTGGCCAATGACAACAGCTGGTAGGGATAATAGTGTGGAATAAAATAAAGTGATTTGTAATTAAATGTTTCACTCAATAATATGGCTTTACTTTGGGGTTTTTTTGTTTGTTTTTTTCTCTCTCCAGTAAAAGAGAGTGAAGAAAAGGAAGTTCTTCTGAAAACTAACCTATCAGGTCGTCAGAGCCCAAGTTTCAAGCTTTCTTTTTCCAGTGGTACAAAATCTAACCTTACCAGCCAGTCATCTGCAAGTAATCTGCCCGGATCCCCAGGGTCTCCTGGATCACCAGGGTCCCCTGGGTCTCCAGGATCAGTTTCTAAAAGCACATCTCAGATGGCAGCTATCACAACTAAGGTAATTTTGAATGGATATAGGTTACAGATGAGGAATTTGCTTTAGCATCTCTCTCAAGTTTGTGTGAATTCTAACATGTTACGCAGTAATGGACTGTCTGGTTTGTGTGTATATTTTTTTCTGGCCAGTAGCATTTTTAAGGAGAACAGACTTGCATATAAAAGAGGAAATAAAAGCTCTTTTAATGCCTAAATTCTTCCATTTAAAGCAAAAAGCTAGCTGCTGCTTGCAGCGATCTTTACTGTGAAATACAAATATTTCTGTTAAATTGCAGAAGGATATTTGGCAGGCAGAAACATAAAAATACCTTTGAAACTTTGACAAATTTTACCAGACTCAACAATGTCCCACCACCCCCGAAGAACATTTCTACTGTTGCTGTTTTTAGTATTGTTCAGAAAGATAAAGTTGGCACATGTGAAAGAAATAAAGTGCATTATGGAGAAGTGGTTGCTGTAAGCCAAAACCAAAACTCTCTTTAATAACCTAGCGTGACTTTTTTTACCTTTTGAAGCAACATACAGTTTTGGGTTGGAACATACTGAAGTAAAAGAAGAAAGCCCATTTAAATCAAGTTAATTTGCAGTGAATATCCAAAGCCAGCATTTTAAAATACATTTTGGGGTGCTGTTGGATTTTATCAGATTTTTGGCCAAACCCACGTCTATTTAAACCAAGCCAGGGAAGTTAAGTGACAGGTGGTTTCCCAGCACTGAGGGTTTAATAAGGTAGTGTTGGTACAGCATGGTTCAGATAATGAGAACTTAGTTCCATAACACATGTTTCCATTTCTGAAAGATCAGTTGTCGGGTAGCCTTGGAATAACTGATTCATCCTTAATTTTTAATGCCACCAGGCTGCTTGTTCACCTAACTAGTAAAGGCAAAGGGGATTTAGATTCTTTTAATTGATTACCTTCTGCTGAAAGCACCCAAATGAGTTTAGCTGATGGAAGAATAAAGGGACGCTTACACTTCCTCTAAATCCATCTGTGGAGCAAGGGGATTCAAATTTATTTTAATTTATGAAAAATATATGGTAGTCATTAAGCACTTCCAGAAAGGAATTTAGTTTGGTCTGTTCTGTGCTTCCGCTGGAGTCTTGTTATCACCCAGACAGTATCATTCCCTTCATCTGAGAGGGAGTCTTTACATGTGGAGCATCTTGCATATGGTGCTGGCTCAAATTTCAAATCATCATGGCCTACAAAAGCTGTTCAGTTTACACTGAACGTGCAGTACACTAAAAACCATTCAGGGACTAGGAATAAGCTACCTTCTGTCAGTAAAATGCACCCCGTTTATACACGTGCCAGAGTTGCAGACTAGAAACAGTGTTGCCATCGGGGGGTTCATTGATTGCCTGAGCCTGTTATTTTGTGTGTGTGTATTGGGTGTTAGGTGGTGCATGACCACAGCAAGTGTGTCACTGCTTAGCCAGTTCTGTTCTGGTGTTAGCTGGCTGATGTGCTCTGGCCTGAGTGTCTACAACCAGACACCTGAGGAAGTGATACAGTCTTGGAGTGAAGTGCCAGTAACTGCCATGGTAGTCAAAGGCTAGTGAAATTTCAGAAATTGCACTGTACTGTACTTAACGTTTTTAGAAGTTCATGCCACTTTGCCTTGGGTCCAGAGCTGCATAATCTGAAAAATTGTGGCTGTTTGCAATACAAGGGAGTTGTTGACATTACCAGATACACCTTCATTTTCAGCTGCCAAGCTGTTGAAATTGTGTACAGGACACCTGTACACCTCACTCAGGAATACAAAAAAAAAAGTTTTAAATTTCTACACATTTAAACTAGCTTTTGTGAAGATACTGTGTTCTAAATGTAGCATATTTCAGAAAATAAAATTGAATCAGGTTCTGTATTTGTTTCTGAAGTACTTCACATTGCTTGTTGCTGCAGTGAACTATGCTCGGTAAAAAAATGTACATCTTTACAGATAGAGCTGCAGTGGCACTTAGCAAAACCAAGCAGATTTTTGCAGTTTTCCTAAGTTTCAAATGGAAATATCTTTATCCAGTTGGACAGGTAAAACCCCATTTTGGATTTAATCATTTAAAGATTTTTCAGACAATATATTTTTCATACTGAAGGATTTAATTTTATTCTGCTTCGTTTTATTCAGAGCTATGGCAATACCCTGTGCAAACATCACTTGCCAGTAGAAGTGTGAAGTATCAATGTGCCAACACCTTAATTGTAGCAATTGTGTCTGTCTTTGTAGGGAGGCCTGGTTGGGCTTGTAGATTATCCTGATGATGATGAAGAGGACGATGAAGACGAAGATAAAGAGGAAACTTTACCCTTGTCAAAGAAAGCAAAGCTTGAGTCATCATAATGGCAACTACTGAAGAACATTACTGGCTGGGGGAAGGATACTTTTTCCAAACACAAACCAAACCCCCAGCAAAGCAGCAGTCTCTTGTCGATTACTGTGTGAGACACAGCTCAACCTATACAAACAGATTTCTGCCAATCAAGTGCCAATTCGAAGGAGCAGAAGGAGAAATACTTCGCTTAGGGGAAAGACTTAACGCCTTTGAGCTCTCCAGCTTGGACCACACGTTGCCCTTTTCTCAGGGAAGGAAATGGAAAACAAAACAAAACAAACAGACAAACAAAAGAAAGCCAAGAGGGCAGGAGTTTTGTTAGGGAACTCTGGATTGGCTGGTCAGTTGCTACAATCAGAACACGCTTTCTTGGACCATGGATGTGACTTGGGAAGCAGAGGCAGGTTTTGCCACACTTCTTCTCTAGTTAAGAATGCCAGCAGTTTCTTTATATAAAAAGAGACCTGCCTTTGAAATCGTACATTCTGAACATTTTAGTCAAGCTACAACAGGTTTTAAAAACCTCTATGGGGGAGGGCAGAATATAAAGTTTCCTCTTTTTTTTTCTTTTTTTTTTTTAATCTGTTCCCTTTGCCCTTTAAACTGCAGATTTTTTTTTTTTTTTGGAGGTGGGGGATTTGTTTGTCCCTTCTTGATTAAAGATTGAGTGGAATTCTAGATGTGGTCACTTCTGTGTCATAATTTCCCCTCCCCCCCTGAGTGTATACTTAGTTGTTGAGTATATATTTGGGACCATTAAAATTTTTTGATGTAATATAATTTCACTGTTGTGCTTGGTACCTGTTTCACCCTGTGTAATTTGTTCTGCACCACAGTTGATATGTTTAGGATTTTATGGAGGATGGGATAGTTTTTATTGGGGGAAAAATAATCCTACCACAATGTGCATAAAAGCAATACTATTTTGTGACTCAATATTTTATATAAAATTTTACATCAGCAACTGTCAAGAAAAGAAAAATCAGGGAAATGGGATGGAATAAAAAAAGTGAAAGCTATAAATATGAAATTAGTATTCCAAAGAGACTTTGAAATTCCACAACTTAAAACAATGGTGATAGGCAAACTCATCAGAATGCAAGATGAATGATTTAGGAATGCCAATATATTGACTCATTTGACTTATAAAAAAAAATAAAAAAAATAATTAAAGCTGAAGGAAAATGGCATTAGGTGTATTTTTTAAAAACGGGATTTCCTTTGGAATACCAGTTCTAGTGACTCAAAGGTGGTTGTAGAATAAACTTTTTACAAAGATACCATCTTTTGAAATTTATTCGAATGCTCTGAATTGAAGCACAGCAGTTAAACTTCAGGTCTAACTCCATGACTGTTCTTTCCCCTTTTTCCACAAGTGTAGAGAACAGCAGTTACTCATCTGAAGCTGAGTGATAGATCCTTCTTCCTTGCTGATTTCACAGAAGATGGCTTTGCTCAGCAGTGCTTCCTGGGAACAGGAGTTTTAGTTCCTTTGCAAACCAGAGACCTTTTTCTACATCTGCTTTCAAGAGGTGGTTTCCTTTTGGACATTGAAAGCAACAATTTTCTGTTGTAACAATTGTCAGGTTATACATGAATGGATCACATACAAATAGAGATAAGAGAAAGGAAGAGGTGAGGCTGGATCATGTGATCACACCCAAGTGCAGATTAGCACTTTGTTTCTGAATATTGTCTGTTGCGTGGCAGATTCGGTGCTAACTCCAAAAGTCAAAACGTTTTTTGCTTGGACTTTATTAGTACATATTAGTAATCTCACATTTAAATAAGTGGGCATTATGGAAAAATAATTAGCCAACCTTTCTTCAAAGTTCATTTGACATCCCTTTCCGAGGTTGAATTTCATTACATTTGAAATGGAACAGGGCAGTTCTTGGTAATAAATCTTACACCGAGGGCAAGAGCTGAGCACTTGATCACTCCAGGATGAGCTGCAGTGTCCTGCTCAGTAGGAGACTCCCCACACTGTCTCAGTGGGCTGCCTGAAACTGGATTTTTTATTTTTTTTCAACTTTGGTGTCAGACACAACATCGTGACAAGGAAACGGGTACTGTTGTAGGTTTTCTTAACCCAAAGTTAACTCTTTCCCAGTTTTTCCTTGATCACAAAGCTCACAACGTATCCATAGAGTAGTCTTCATGTACCCCAAGCTATATGTCAGGAAGTCATTCTTCTGAGTTAGTCAGCCTAGGGAATTACACTTTTGTATTCATGGAGCTCTTGAAATATATTTCAGGACAAAAAGAAAATAGTGAGATTGTGAGAAATTATAGTTATAAGAAAAAAAGGGGGTGGAGAATGAGTTAAAGAGGTGGAAAAAATTATGTTATAAAATATAATTCTTTCTAGATCTGGGGGCTGGTAGGTTTGGGGTTGCTTTTATTCTTAGTTCTAGTACTGTTTTGCCCACATCCCAAGAGAACTCTGCTTGGTCATCTTGACTGCACTTGAACTCTGTGCTTGGGCAGGGTTCACAGGGTAAACCCCCAAGTATTGTAGAGGCAAGGCACAATGTGCTTGAATCATCAGCACAAGCCCTGTCTTCCCTCAGGGGCTGAGACCTGATGCTGGTTACTCGAATGTACACTTCCCTGCTTTGAGCCTAGGTTTGCTGGGAACACCAGACAAAAGCATATGGAGTAACTGGTCCCCCAAGGAAACACTCTAGTGAAAGTAACTGCAGGTAATCTGGAAAATGTCCAGTTTTTCTCCCACTGTACACAGAGGTCAGGTGCATTCAGGTAACAGCGCGCATCACTGAAAACATCTCCTATGCCATGAGGGCAGAAGGACCTGAAAGCTGCTGCATCTAACCATGCACTGCCTCGAAGATGTGCCTGGCTGTAGTACATCTGTTTGGTAAGCAAATTCAGACTGTAGCCCACCCAAGTGAGAGAGAGGTCCTGTCTCATGGAGTTGTCAAGCAGGCCCAATCCTTCTAACATACCCAGGATGAAACCATTCAGCTTGGGTTTAGCTGTGTTTTTGCACCTCTGCAAATTTCAGAAACTGTTTAATTAGATAAATGTTGAGTCTTCTCCTAACAGTACTGTGGCTGCACTAAGGAACAAGCTGCCTTTCAACCCGGTGCAAGTTACATTGCTTGCCCTGCCAAATTAATTTCCTAGCATCTGTCGAGTGGCCACAGAAGTTGAGCCTTACCTGTTCTCAACCATCTTACAGCTGCAGAGGTGTCCTGGAGCAATGCTGTCTCTGCTGGAGTAGCCCTGCAGTTCCCCTGCATTGAGGATATCAACACCCGGGTAGGACACGGAAGTAGGAGACCAGGGGGTTACTGCTTGGGCTCACCAGAAGCTGAACTATAAAACCTGGCAAGCATTCAAAGAAAAGTTAGCACCAACTGAGGGTTTTCAAGGTAAACTTGTCCATGGGCACGTTCTCTGCCTGCTCCTGCTGCTTTCTCTTCTTGGAGTCCTGAAAGCAGGGAGGTCTCTGTAGCTTATAGTTCAGTGCAGCAAGGAGGCAGGGCATGGGGCATGCTGCAGGTAGAGCAAAACCTCCTGTGGAAGGAGGTGCAATACCTGCCTTCAGCCACCAGCACGGTGCAGAGGGTCTGTTATCTGTGCAAGAGAGGCATAACCCACGGTGTAGGTGGCTGGCTATCAGGTGAGCTTGTGTCTTGATTTAATGTTGCTCTAGGTGCAATCGCAGTCACTGGAGCATGTAAATCTTGGGGATTTTAATAGAAATTGAAATTAATAAAACTATTCAAAGCTGAAATAAAGCCCTGCAGACTGCTGGAAAAAAGGCTGGCTGAAAAAAAGGAGGGGAAATGCAGTCTTGTATGTCAATTGTGTTTATGAACAATGTAAAAATAACCCATGAGCCACTGGATTATACTGAAAAAGAAAAAAAAAAGAATGCTACTGGCAAATTATTGCAATGGCTGCTGAATTACAGTTATTTCAGACCTGTGCTGGTACCTTTGCTGTGCACTGTTGCATGTTCTGGAGATGTAATGTGTATGTCTGAGAACTTCTCTGAAATGGCTCCATGTGAAACTGTTTGTGGTTTAGGTTGAGACCTGGAAATTATTCAGTATAAGGTGGAATTATGGTCACAAAATGTACATCTGTAATTTAGACCAGGGATGAATAATGTCAGTTTTGATACTCCAGTGGTGAGGCACTCCAAATTCCATACATAACGAGACCGTACGTGGGCTGTGCACCTAGAAGGGTTCTGAAGCATTTTGTCAGTCGTGTGTTCGCTCGCTCTTCATCACTGTGACTTCTGCACTTCAACCTTTCCATTATGTTCATGAGTGTTCAGATGAGGTTGGTCTTCTCTCCTGTGTTTCAGATGGATGCTTTAGCAGCTGAAATCTTGGAACTGTTATTTTAAAGTGTGCTTGTCTCAGTAAGGGTTATTTTAAACCCTTATATTTAAACGGTAGCCAGCTTAAGTACTTTCCAAAGCTGCCCATCAAATTGTTGGCTGTGCTTGCCTGTTATTGTTACCTAGCCCTTACAGTCATCAGTACAGGTATCGATACACTCCCGTGTAACTGCAATGCCAAAATACCCCTCTGACAAATGAACAGTTCCCTAAAGCACTGGATCTTCACAAGTACACTCTGTTCCCATAAGGAACGTTTTGCTAGTGATGACTGATAGGCATTGATACTGATGATCTGAAAAGATGTCAGTATTAAATCTTTAATGTAATCAAAAGATGTTCCATTGGATAAATTCTATTTCTTTCTGTACTCCCCTTTTTCCCTTCTGAGGAGCCAGTGACAGTCCCTAGTGTGGTCCTTCCTACTGGTGGTTCTACTCATCTCGTGATTCCCAGTTAACGATGCTGGTGTACTGCTGCTTTTACCTCCTGCCAAAGAGAGAAACCGAGGAGCAGGTATCACCTCAGTTCTGTTCTGTGCCTTGATGAGAGCCCAAGCTTTTGGATAACATCCTCAACACTTGACACAATTATCTGGGTCCTTGCCTCTTCAGTAACCACCTTCTCAACAGACCAGGCCTTATTGTGACTTTGAAACTTCAAGACACCTTTCTGTGTCTCCTGCTGCATCACATGATGCCCTTCCCAAATTTCTGGATGTACAGTTCTCACACTCCTGTACCCAAGCTTTGTATCACAACCAGCCTTTGTTTTTAGCACCTCTTTAGCTTCTTAAATGCTAACTTAAATGAATTTGTTCTTCTTTCTTTCAGGTTCATGAGCGTTCCTCTGCTGCTGTGGCACTCGTTGCTTCTCTGAAGGGTTCAAGTTGAGGAGGTTATGCCATTGTTCTGGTGTTTGCTTGTGGTGTGAGTGCTCCTCCCTTGCTTTCAAGTTCATGCAGAAACCCCAAAGTCTCTGCTGCCCTTTCATCTTCTCCCCGTATCTTTTGCTCAGTTTTCACTTTATTGCTTGCCTTGTGTTTTTAACTCTGTATTTACTTTCTATGGGCTCAGAAGTTTGAGAGATCCTGCCCAAACTCTCCTTTTATTTTCGATTCTGTTATATTAATCTCAACAGGAGCCTATGCAGCTGGCTTAACTCTCAGCACTGGATGAACATCCCGCCCTGTACCAAAGGTTAACGCTGGGTTTTCTGGGAGTTTCTCTCTGAATGTTTGCTTTCAGCTACCAGCCTTGGGGACTCTGTAATTACAATTGCCAGCATCACACCCCCCACCCTCCCCGCATTCAGATTGATCTAAGGCACATAACAGGGGTTTTGTTTGTGTTTTGGTAACACATACAGTTTTTTCTTTTTATTTTCATTCAGACTTCTCTAACATAGTTTCTTTACTGCCTTTGTCCAAACAAAATGAACAATATTGAAACCAGCATTTCAGAATCAGGTATTATGAGAAGCAAAGCTATCTTCTGGCCACCTTCTTTCTTCCTGGCACTACTGTTTACAGCTCTAGAGTCTATTTAAAATAAACTTGCTTCATAGCTGAGAAGTTGGTTGATGAACAGTAGAGTCATACTTACAAGAAAACTGCTTAATGACAGTGCCAAGCAGAGGTGGAGAAAAAGCCTTTTCCTGATTACCATGAGTTTAACTCTTGCATTGTAATCTTGTGAATTCTGTTATTCCCATTCCTCGGCAACTTACACGTCAGACAGCAGATGAATGGTGGAGCTTTGTTGATGGTTGTAAACGTTGCTAGGGGACAGTCTGAGGGAGGTGAATTATGCCATTTACAGTCACCCTAAAAGAACATTTGGAAATGCTTGAGCTTAGAAATTTCCTTCTGTGGTCTGCGTTACTGAGAGTCGAGTGCTTTGTGGCTGTGAAGAGTGCTTTAGAAATACTCATGATGATAACATAGACATCATACATCCTGGTGTCTTTGGTTGCTTCTACCTCTGTATGTGTTTTGAATCATTCTGGGGCTTCTCACTTCTTTGATAAATATGATTTTGGATAAAAAAACAGCATGTGCAAATGGTACAAAAAAGATGTTGCAAATTCCATTAAATACTACAAATTTTCATCATTTCTTTACTGTAAGAATGATGATTACTAAATGCAACTGCATATACATTTCTGGATCTGAGCTTCCTTGGACATATTCACAGGTATTTATTTTAATTGCACTGGACATACTCACAGGTATTTATTTCATTTGGTCTGTTGTGATTAGGCAGAAGCTTTAGGTACCACCAGAAATGAGAGCTTGACTTGTAGTAAGTACGTGAGGTTTTATAAGCTATGTCTTCGGTGAAACACAAGGTGGGTGAATAAAAATGCCCAGGAGACCACTGAAGAAGCAGTACACGCCTAGCTGGGGCTGACAGGTATGACACAGAATTACCGAGGAGAATGAAACCAAAGGTACACAGTCTGGGGGTTGAATAGCTTGGGTATGGCTTTTGCCCAAGGCAGGCAGCCTGGCTTCCTCGAATCCTGTACCGTGTACCCAGGACTGAACTTTGCAGTTCTCCCGGGCAAGCCTGATCTTGTTCCTCTTCAGGACAGCAGGGTGTTACCAGCACGCACTGCTCTTGTGTGGCCAGCTTGAAGTTTGCAGCTGAGGAGAGCAGTTAGACTCCGGCATTTCTCAGCGTGTGTCCCGCAGTCCTTCAGCTGAAGAGCAAGCAGCACTTCGCTTTCCCCTTGTGCGCGCTGAAGAGGTTTAACGGTATTTTACATATTACATCAGTGGCACCGCTTTTCAAAGCAAGAAAAAGGTCCTTTCCCACCCTTGTTT
>VWZY01012111.1:27181-53141 GCA_013399075.1 Chloroceryle aenea
AAAAAAAGGGCAAAAAGAAGCCTCAAACTAATTAACTTCTCTAAGATCTGCTTTAACACTTTTCTAGGGTCTTTGTATGGTATGTAATTTTTGCTCCCCCCCCTTTTTTTTGTTAGCTGCTCATGTAGACTTCAGGAGAACGATTATGGCAGTACAAATAAGGAAATGAAAGTACTTTATCATGTGCAGCTTTACTGGGAGGATTTCATCTGAAGTGTGTCTACGCTTGTGCAAACTTTGATATTAAATACATAACTCAGAAAAAAATCCTCCAGCTTCAGTGATCCCTTGTTCAGGAAACGCTGTAAGGATACCTCTTGAGGAAACTGATAAATAGGTTAAAAGAACAAATATTGAAAGTACTGTTAACGTTGAAGTGAATTGCTGGTAGAACTTGCACATTTTTTAACCACATCGTTTCCTGTTGCTGGCCTGCTGCATTCTATCATCTCTGCTTTTAAATACTCTGAAATGTGCCTGATAAAAGAGTTTGTAGGGGAAAGTATTGGACTTTGAGGGAAGGAGACTCTGGAAATCATTCAGTCTTGGCACTACACTCTTCTTCAGTGAATGAAATCAACTGAAGCTCCACCAGTGATGTGCAACGTTAGGCTGAGTCTAAGCACTTAAAGAATTTATGTTAGAATCTTTTAGTGAAATTCTTGAAAAGTAACACTAAAAAAAAATAAATCTGATAGCCAATTCCCCACCCACTCAAGTTTGAAAGTTTTGTTATCTTCTGATACTTGGCTGTTCCACCTGGAAAGGTAATCACATTTCCTTCCAGTTTGATGTTACTAACAGTGGAAAGGGTGAACTGGAGCTTAGGTAGTGAAGCTGCTGCAATTTATGACTCAGAACAGAATCCATGTCAGTCGGCCAACTTGGGGTATAAAATGTTAACTGGGATGGAAACCTAATGTAAAGAGAAGACCTAATTTGTAGCATTTCTCAGGGAGTAATTATGCTTTAAAAAGAGAAGCTTCTGCAAATACCTTGAGTATGAGAGTCCAGATCCAGAATTGTAGTTTTCCAAGATGTGGGAAGTTGGATTTTGATTTATGACTGTTGTGTTTGGCACAGAGGTGGCCAACCAAACTATCAAGGAACAGCAGCAGTTGAGTCTGCTGCAGGTTTAATTAACTAAACTATCACCATTGTCTAATGTGTGAAAGAATCTTAATATTTTCAAACCAAGAAAAATTAATCACTTTTGAATTTTGTCATTAAATAGGCTAAAGCTGTGTGGCTTTTGAATGACAGTGGCATTCTTCTGAGGGATGTGTTTTACAAGTGGTGGTGTTTTCAAAATTAAGTGTTTTGTAGTTGGCCATTGAACTATGAGGAGACATAAGACTGATAAAGGCTATAGAGCAACTTCCCAGTGCTGTGGGGACAAGGGCTGAGTGATAAGATTTCTCTGCAATAGGTAAATAAGCATATAGGCTGGCAGTGCAGTGACACTAGCTGGCATCTTGTTGGGTATCTCATGTGTGTGAGAAATGCCCTGGCATGGTTACTTGTCTTAAGCAGTCAGAAGAATATGTTTGTTTTTTCCAAAAAACATCTCTGCCAGCAGTGTCACAGAAAGTGTAAGTGGGGGAAGCACAGCAGTGTGGAGTAGGAAACTTCCCCATTATACATTATCAAGAATTATTTTCCCTTTTTTTAGGCATCTCTGGCAGTGCTTCTAATGGTGCCTAAGGAGTCTGAAACCAAGAGCTTTCTACTGAGAGCTCAAGACATTTTGGGAAGGATCAAGGTTGCATTTATTTTATCTAAAGGCAGCAAGGCGCTCAGGAGAGGTGCTGGTTGTGACCATCACTTTTTCCTAACTTAGCCTCTAGAAATTGCAGTGCAATTACTGTTTGCCTGTAAATCAGGAAAGCCTTGCAAGGTGTGTTTCTACCCCACAAAGCTTTCAGAATAGAAAAAGAAATGTGGCTTTTAAAAAACTTGCTAATCAGTTTTTGAAGTCCTTGTCCCTGTAGGTGACTTCTGGTGACTGGCTTGAGATTTCTTCCTGATGAAATTGTATTAATGAGAGCCCCTGATAAATGCACTAGAATTTAATAGGCCATGTTGCAATAGTGTTGATTGCCTGAAAGCACAGATGCACGTGTGCACACAGTTGCAGAGAACAGGGGGTAGCAGAATGAAAGAGCTGGGCTCCTCATGTGGACAGCTGTCTTCTCACTCGTGTGTTACTTTGCTTTTAGTGTTTCAGGTTAAATATCCTGCTTACCCAGACACAAATAACACAGGCACATGAGTTTGCATCTAAACATCAGGTTTGGTGCAGTACTCTCCTGTAGAGCAACAGGTTTCTTTCAGTGAAGATTTCAAAAGCCTAATTCTTGGGAATTTCATTATTAAAAATAAAACATTTTGTGTCTTGTAGCTAAGCAGATTTTAAATTTAATCCATGTCCAGAAAGACAGGTGGATCGTGAAGAAATCCAGATGTACCTGCTGGGTGGAGATTACTGAGTGAAAGTAAAGCTGTAGCTGTTTGAGGTGTGAGTGGGCTGTACGAGTTCAGCCAGCCTCTAGTTTCTGCTGTAATAGGTTGGATTTTGCACAGATGCTGCCTGGCAACTTGGAGGGGGTGGAGAAGATCCCGGGCCACTTGATGTTGTGGTGTCAACGTTTTCTAGGTGGTTAGTTCGTATCAGCAGGGCAGCTGTGTCACTGGAGAGATTTGTGACATCTGTTGCTTTTCCTCTCTGCCAGGTCCCCACTGGCTGTGTGACAGGAGGTGAGAATAGGACTGTGCCTTTGCTCCATCCTCTGCATCAGTGAGCTGTCCTCAGGAACGCTAGCTCTGAACAGAATCTGCTTAGCTCAGGAACACCAAATGTATCCATGGTGTAAGAGTGGAGGAAGGGAGCCCAGCCCGGGCTTAGGCAGATCCTGGCCATGACGTGGTCAGTAGGTAACTGTCTGTTGGGCTTTACTGGTGATCCTTTTGCTTCCCAGTGATCCCTAACAAAGCAAGGATTGCTTAATTCTCAGTAGTGGTGCCTAGGTGCTTAATGAGTTAACAGCAAGAGAGAACACTGTTTAGTCTCCTACTTAACATTTTAGAACAAGACAAATTTTTTGAGTCACTTTGCTCTAAATGAGTGGTTTTCCTTTCCTGTGTTCTGTCCCCAACCTGCTTGTGCGTGAAGGACACACTGATGTTTGCAGACTTGCAGTATTGCCTGAATACTCCACATATAAAAATGTTTGCTAATCTTCAGAGTAGGAACTGTTGTGTCCCGAGCTGCTGTGGATTTATGTGTATCTGGTTAGTGGGCTTCTCTGTAGACAGATTTTAAAGAACTTTTTTCAGATGGCTGTGTGTCACTTCCTGCTATGAAACCAGCACATGGCGACACCGCAGAGAGTGCCTTTGGTGTTACAGCTGCAGCTGTGGCATCATACCTACAAGAAGAAGCAAATATTTGCCCTGTTCAACTTCCTATAAGAGGTTTTATTTGGGAAATGGTGTGGGGGTTTACTGATGCAGGCACAAAAGCACGCAAGTGTTTTCACATTCACTTGTTGTGTTTCTTTTAATTGATAGAAGGCACTGCTTTGCTGCTAAAACATTTAGCAAACAGGAATGCTTGTTAGGAATACAGCTGATAAAACCACTTGTATTAAAACCATGTAATAAAAATGCACAAACTAAGGGATTTTTCCCATTTCAATCACAGCTGTCATGGTTTGTGGCACTGTCAGTCTGCTGCCTTTAATTTACACCCTGTGACTGGAGCAGCCATGCTGTTGAGTGCCCACATCTTGTGGTTTGTAGCCGCCTGGTATTCACCCCACTTGTGAAAGACATGGGCTGTTTAATGTGAAAATCTCATCTGTAGGTGCCTTGTTCTACCATTTTCCAGGCAATTGAGAAACACTGCCAGCCTGAGTGCTGTCATCCTGCTTGATGATGGAGGGAGAAGTTGGATGACAATTAGACTGGCCCAAAAGGGGTCCCTGTTCAGTTAGGAGTTATCTGCGTGCTGGGTGCAGCTGGTTCCTTCTGGTGTCCCAGAACCCTTGGGCCCTGCTTGTGGGCTTCCCTCTTAGTCATCAAAATTACATGTTGGAAATTGCTTGAATGGGATTGTCATTTTTAATTTAAAAATGAAACTATTTGTTACTTTTATTAATTGGTGGCTTAAGTGGTTACATCATTACATGTGCTGCTGGCCCCACACCTGCTGAACTCATCATGTGTGACATGGCCTCGGTCAGCTTTAAGATATTTGGGTATGTAGTGAGATTTGAGAGTTTCCCTCTGTTTATTTGGCTTGGGCATGTTTTAGGGGTTCATGAAGTACCTCCTGCAGTCACAGCTCAGTCACACCACCTGTGTTATCTAAATAACTTTTTTCATCTTGAGAAGTACGTGTTGGTTTTTTTGTTATTTTGTTTGTGGGTGTTTTTCCTTTTCAAAAAACAAACAAAAAGCCAAAGAAACAAACAACCAAAGCACCCAACATTGTAGTTTTCATTGTATTTGTGTGTAAAGGAAAGACCAAACATCAAAGGACTGATTAAACATCTCACTGATGTTGTGTTCAGCTATTTGGTTTTTTTAAAAAACTTTTTCAGGTATTTTCAGACAGGAGTTTGTTTGTGAATACCTGGTTAGTGTTGCAAAGAAAATCTTTTTAATTTTCAGTATGAAACTTGGAAGGAGTTTCCTTCTGTAAAAAGCCTTCATAAACAAGTTTCACCAACCAAACAGGTGCTGTAATGCACAGAGTGTGGTTCCAACAACTCTGTTCTCTCTAGGGTGGAACTGTCTTTAAACACAGAATTTGCCTCTTACAGTGTAATCTTACTCAGATGTGTTTTTCCTTGAGGCCTTTGCTTCCCCTCCCTGCTTTTCCCTGATGTAGATCAGGCTGTTGGGGATGCAGAGTTTTGATTACCTGGATCTCTCTCTAGGTCTTTTAGCCTTTTTATTTAGCTTCTTTTGAGATCGATAAGCACACGCAGCTGTGGGTTTTCCTTCCCTGAGCTCAGGTAGCCTCAGGTCTGCTTAGTCTCTGGGCTGCTCTCTGCTCCTCTCTGGTGAGGAGGCAGCAGGTGGGGCTGGGTCTGTTCCTGCAGCAGGAGGTCTCTTTGCTGCTTCTCCTGGCTCCTCCATCTTTCCACATTCCCCTCCCACTCTGAGATGTCCTGGGAGCTCTGTGAGTGATGTAGAGGAGGCAGCGACTGACATGATGTGCATCAAGCAACATGGTTATTCTACACAGGAGATCTGATGCAGAATTTGTCTGAAAAATGCAAGAAATCTATTCTTTCTGAATAAACACAGGCCTCAAACCCTTGATTCTTATGAGTGCTCGTTGCCGTGTTTATTAGGTGAAAAGATGTCTTGCCAACTGGGTAAAACTGAGTTTACCTGGTAAAGGGAAAACAAGCTGTCTCTTTTTGGGAGCTTCCCACTGCTTCTAAGCAACTTTCTGCAGCTCCTCCCAAGTTCTCAGCTGTGGAACTAGGGCAGCTGTAGTCAGTACATGAGCTTACCTGATGCAGGCTTAAGAAAAAACATGGTAACACATGAAGAAGAAATGGGATATTGCTTGTTGAGAAGTAATTTAACTTTCCCTGTGGAGACAGTAAGCCCTGTGCTAGTTTGAAGCATAGGCTGTGCTGGCCTTTCACATCTTGTGCAAAGGGTCCTCTCTGAAGTGAGCTGAGGTGCTGGATGAAGTTGGTTACATGACATATTTGGAAATCCAAAGGGTCAGTTTTTTGAGATGCATTCTGTTTTCAGAAAAGCTTCTAACTTCCTTGTCTGTGCAGGGGAGGAGGCCTGACTGCCAGAGTGGTACTGTGTGCTGCAGCTTAGCTACAGGTTAAAAGGACCCTGAGGTCTGTAGTGTTAAGGGCTCATGGGGCAATCAGCTACCCTTAATGAAGATGATGGGATACAAGCTCCAGAATTGCTTTTGAGGGCCTGGTCCTGCTAGTCACAGAATCACAGAATGGTTGAGGGTGGAAGGGACCTCTGGAGATCATCCAGTCCAGCCCCACTGCTGAAGCAGGCTCTCCTGGAGCTCTGCTGGGCCAAAAGACAAGCAGGTCTTGTCTTGGAAGGAGGAGTTTTTCCATGACTTAGGTGCTTTTGAAAAACCTCACCCAAGTCCTGCAGCTACACTGCCCACTGCAGTTGAAGAAATTGCCTCTCCCTGGCTGGGGCTGGTGGGTGTGTTTTGTGGATTTGTTTTGCCCCATCTTGTGCAGTTTTGGGAAGGGTCATGGAGTATTGCTCAGCTATACAGTCAAAGCTTTCTCTTCTTTGCCATAGTCCTGGACTGCTGGATGACAAACAGTGCAATGGCAGAGGGCTGCTTACATGAGCTTTTGGGTGGGGACGAGAACTGTAGGCTTATCCTTCTGTTTGGCCAGCTTCTGTTTACTGCCCATTTCTTCCCTTTTAGCTTCCCTGTTTGTTGTCATGACCTTGCCTAAAAAGGCGAAGCATCTCATTTCCTTCAGGATCCAGCATTGCTCAGATGGTACAGAGGGCAGGGTGGTCTCCCAGCCCAGGTGCCATTTATGCTGCTTTGGGTTGCTGAAGGCCCATACTGTCACACCGTGTCTGAGTATGGCTTCTCCACACGTACATCTGGCCATCAGGAAAAGGGGGGACGTACTACAGACTGTCCTTTACAAGCCTCTCACAGCTGCCTCTCTTTTTCATAGTTTATTACAGTGCCAATCATTATACAGAATTATTTGCTGCTGTAAAGGCTGTGTAGGGTCTTGCTGGTTCACACCAGTGGCAGTTTGGCCATCTGTACTTCAGTTCTCTTGAACTCTGGAACGTAGATACTGATACAAAGACTGATGTTGTCTTCTGCTAAGGCAGTTTTCTCTTGTTGCTGGAATATATATGGGTTTTGTCATATTTATACACATAACAGTGCTTTCACTAGAGATGTGCTTTGGGATAATTGTGCATTTATAAAAAAAAAAGGGAAAGAAAAAGCTCTTTGACAGACTTATGTAAACTTCAGCAGATATATTTTAAAATAAATATTGGATCAGTTCCTCTCTTATTTCCTTGTCAAAGCCTGAGTTCAATATTTGGCCGTGGAAGAGCTGTGAGTACTTCAATTAACAGCCAAAGCAGAGGTCTGGGAGGCAGGTGTTTGGACTGGGTAGGACTTTGCTGATAAGAGTCTTTATTAGAGGGGAAACACAAGGCTTTGATCTATGCTGTTGGCACATAAAGCTTTTCAGGTTCCTTTTTTGCATCCTGTTAGGCTGTACACAGTATCTGAAGGTGCACATTCGTATTAAATTATTTGAAACTTTTCTTTCTTGTGCCTTAGAAATTTCTTCAGGTACAATTTTGATTTGCTTCCTTTAAAATCAAACAAAACCTTCAGGCTTCTTTCCCTATAATCTGTCCACCAACATTTTTTTTTCCTGTATTGCTTATATCTCTACCTATGTTTATATTTTGTTTATATATCAAGGCCCAGTTGAATTAGAGCCCAGTAGAGCTGTGTGGTTGGGTTGTGTTGTGTGGGTTGGTGTGGTGTTTGTGTTTGGGTGTTTTTGGTGTTTTTTTTTTATGTGTATTTTTTGGGTGGGTTTTTTTGGTGGTTTTTGTTTGTTTTCTGGGTGACAAGGTGGGTCTCATTAGATGGTATGGATATAACAAAACTGCATTGCTCCTTTTTCCCTTCTCTTCAGTGTGTAATGCACCTGGGGTTTGGAGTTTGCACAGTGATAACTGTTGGAGTGTTAACACCCTACTCTTGTAAAACTCCAAAGCCAAGGAAGGCATGTTAGTCTTTCCTAGACTTCCCTTTATTTGACTGAGATAAACCCCTTATTATTAAAAGCTGCTTGGATCTATCATACACACACTAAATATTCTTTTTTCTTTGGGAGACTATAAACAAGGAGGGTGAATTGTATGGGCTAACCTGAAATAGGCTACATTGTGGCATGCAGGAGACTTTCCAACTTATACATATGTGCAAAGGTAATGAGGTTATTCTATCACTAATTAATGTATTTGTGTCCTGTCCAATTATGTTGGCACATTTGATGGGTAAATTTTTAAGGGGTTTCCTAATGGTACATTACTGAGATGCTAATTCTTAGCACTGAGTAAACTAGTAACACTTTATTTCCTCTTTGTTTCACAGAGATCCGCGACCGACCAACCAACGTGTCAACAAGCACGTAAATAATGACACCTATCTTCGGGTTCAAAACTTGACTATCTTAGTCAGAAACATTAAGACTTACTATCAGGTGAGATGTCTGCTCTGTGCTCATTGATCTGGGGTGATGGCTCTGATGCTTCAGCCAGTGCAGACACTGGCAATTCAAAAGGAAGCTTGCTACAGGAAATGGAGAGGAAACTGTGTTTGTGTAAAGTACCTTCAGCTGTACTTTCCTTGTGAAATGACAATACCACTGCCTTCTCTATCCCTTATGACCAGAGGCTGCTTCCCTGCCCCCTCTTTTGTTCAAAGAAGAAATCGTGCTTGAAGGGTGTGATAGCATTTGGAGATACATGTACTGAAATGGCTCTCTTGTGGTAGGGTTATGAGGTGTGTATGTGAAAGGGTTTGCTGAAATTGGAATAATGATTTTGGGTATAAGCCTTGTTTAAAACAAGAGACTTAAGTGGAGGAATGGCTGCAAATTTTCACAACTAGTGCAGTACTTAGGTGACATCCTTGAACTGTCAGTGCTCCTTTGCTGGAGTAGTGCCTCCCTAAAACCAGGGTGGTGACAGCAGAGCACCTTTTGCAGATCTAGGTACATGTTGGATGCTGTTGTAAAGCCCTATGAGTGAATTCAGTTTCTTTAAATAGAATTCCTGTATACACACTCTTGTGTATATTTAGGCTACTCGGTGAGAGGAGTTACTGTTCTGCTGTTTACTTGTGCACATCTTTGGCCAGAATTGAACGTGGTGCAGTACAAACCAGGCTGAAGCTTGGAGGACTGTTTAAATGCTCTGCTGCATGTGTGCCTCAGTCATGTAATGGACAGAACAGCTAAACTGTAGGAGTTGATGTCAGTGTGCTCATCCTGGGCACTTTTTCTTTTCTGTACATAGAGAAGAGAGTGCCTGTTGGCTTTGTCCTCACAACACAGGAGAGCTGTAGTGCTTAACCACAGTAGTGCCTTTTGTTTGTGCTCTCTTTGAGAGCTTGCCTACTGCTAGTCTACTTCACTGCTCGAACTTGCTTAGGGAAGCCTAAAAGAGAGGACTTCTGAAAAAGATGGGGTGGATGATTTGCTGTGCAAGCTGCTGATAGCACAATGAAGTGTGTTACTTAGATTTGAGATGGTGTCGGGGAGTTGTTATGTATTTCTGAAGACAGCTTGACTATTGAGAACTGGAGATGCTAATGCAATGTGATGTCATTCCTGAGACTTGTGACTGCTAAGGGGAAATTCCATTTGGTCATAACTAGAGTCTGAAAGCTTTTTGGTTTCTGTTACTTGGTGAATGGTGTAAATGTATATGGAGTCTACAAGCAGAAAGGGACAGGCAAAGGACTAGTCTTTATCCTCCTCGCTTCATCCCCAGATGACTTAGTCTGAGAATGTGGTCCTTTAGGTGTTTTATTCATGTGAGTTCTCTGTCTTGGAGCTGATAAACTGACCTCTTTTAAGACCTGAAGAGAGATCAGAGTCAGGAAAAAGGTGATTCAGAATCATGTGATAGGTTGCTCAGTATCTTGTTAACGCTGTGAAATCTTAATCCAATAAAGCTAACAACAGATAAAATAGGTTAAGGTGCAGAGGTTTTGGTTAGAAATGGTAGTTGAGACTTGCAGTAGCAGGCATAACAGTGATGATGTTCTTGTAGTCCAGAAATTAAATACCATGAATCCTGGTGCCTGAAAACTACATATACTGTATGCAAACAAAGCACTTGTGGGAGCTGATTGTTCTTTACCTTCAGTCCTGAAAAATGTGTAAATGTAACAATGCTTAAAATAAAATCACTTTTTTTTTAATTTTAATGATGATAACAGTACAAAAGAAGCTTATTTGTCCTTGACACAGTCACATCTTCAGGGCAAATCGAAGGCTTCTTCAATGCTGATCTGAGATTCCCTTTCGTGTGGTTGTCATGTGCAGCCATCAACTCTTCATAGTTTGGGAGGAGTTAAGGACATCTGTGCTGTAAGAGAGCTCTCTGTATGACTGATGCCAAGTATAATGTTGCATCTGTATTAATACCTCTCCGAGGTATTTGGAGGGTTTCTTGTGTTAGGATATAAGTAGCTTTTGCTAGTATTTTCAACATGTAACCAAATGGGTGCTTTGGAATATATTAAATATTGTTAGGTTTCTTCTGGATGCCTTTTTTTTAATAGGTTAATGTTGTGGGCACTGTTTGATGAAGTAGTATTAACACATTAGCTTATAGGGTCTTACTGAGTGAAGACATGTAATCAAATCTGGTTGCAGACTGGAAGTGGGATGGGAGGGGAAGTTCGTGACAAACAATAGAAACACAAATTTGCTGCTTCCTCAAGAGAAACAAAAGGTCTGAAAAATGCTGTGTTGGCCTCAACATTTCCCTTTCACTTAATTGACCTGAGTTTATAGTTTAGCTGCTGAATTTGGTAGACCAGTCTTGCTAGAAGGAGGAAAACACCAGCTTATGCTTTATTGAAGTACATTGGTAGGCTTGAAAGATTATTTACCCCTCTGCACTGGGCAGGAAGCAATCATGAACTCACATCACGTCCTTGGTACTGTAAACTCTATCTGAGGAAAGTGACATAAGAGACTACTAAAATTAACTCTGGTATTCAGAAACTAGTTGACATTTTAGATCACAAAGTTATCTGGTATATCTTTATCTAATATCATATTTCTTGTATATTTGTATAGCTAATCTCTTTGTTAAAGCAAAACTCATTAGTACACATGATATTACTTCAGAAAACAAGGATGGGTCTAATCCAGAAGTGTTGAGTTCAGGTATTCTGCACAGTGTTGGGATTTTCCTGATCTCTTAGGCTAAGAATCCAAGCTGGGAATGACAGAAGAAACCAAATTATTGTTGGAATTTGGCTATCATTTGAGCCATAAGGATCAGTTCCCATCAGTGAGCACTTACACCTTCAGGTCTGTTACTACCTTAAGAGGCCCTTTTGAAACCAGACAAATTACTCATTTTGCTGTGGTATTTCATGAGCCCTCAAGAGAATCTGCCATTAGTTGCATTAATACTCTCACAGTATTGGTTCACTGGAGAAATGGCTGGTCATAAACTGTTTGGACTTGATGCCCTGTCTGGGAAAGGGCTTAGCGTGGCAGAGTGCGATCGCCGCTCACAGTGCGAGTTTCGTGTGTGTCCTCTTGCTCTGGCTGAAGTTAGACATTTGTCTGCCTTTAAGGTGGAATTCAAGATGGTTTTGTAGGGAAGAGTTGAGTGCAGAGAATTACAAGTTGCTGTCTGTAACTGCAGTGAGGATGTTGGTTAAAGGGGTCAGGAGAGAACTGGCTGTTTGTTGGAGAAGAAGGGACTACCACTGGTGCAGGTGTTGTGCATCCTGGTCAAAGGGCAAAGTCTACCCTGTACAACAGCTAACCAGTGTAAATGGAACAGATTGACCTCCAGCTGTTGCCTGCTGCCTTATATTGATAATATAGCTGGGAGTGTTGGTCCTTAAGCTGACACTGGCTAGTCCAGTGCAACACAGATGAAATTTATCTTGCTGTTCCTGAGGTCTGCCTGTTACTTTGAAGCGCTTCTGTTGCGAGCTCCACTAAGGCTCATCATCTATCCAGTTAAATCTGCTTGAACAGTTCAGGTGAAAGTACTGTAAGACTGAACAATGTTTGGCTTCACTGAAATAATAAGCACTCCTTGACCCTTGTCAACAGTGAGTTCTTACAGCCTTAATTCCCTGGAGCCTTGTGCTCTTTTTCCAGATGGTGATTAATCCCAGATGTGGGAGCTGTCTCCACAGTGCTATGGCACGAGCCCAGTTTCTGGCAGAGTTTGCTGGCAATGTCTTGTTTTGTTATTAAAACAAACAAACCTGCAAACAAAACACCAACCCCCTCCTCCCAAACCAAACTGAAAACCCTTTAAGTTGCAGCACCCTGTGCAAGAGCTGTTATCATTGCTGGTTCTGTCACTTCTGATGGAAGAAGAAAGCTAGAAAATGTGCAGGGTGTTGGCCTGTCACTTTTCTGTGCTGTAGAGCATATCTAAATCCTGCAGGTGCTGGTACTTGAGGTGTCCATGTAAGAGCAGCTGCCCTGATGTCTGCAACACTTGAGAACATGCTCATGCCTAGAGAGTTTTGAAAGATGCCTCAGGCAGGCTGACAGGGGAAGCCTGAAGTGGCTTTGCCGTGCTTCCTCTGATCATGTGTCTTTTTTTTTTTTTGGTTTAGTGTTTTTTCTAAGGAACTAAAAATTGCTTTGATATCAGTTTATTAAAAATAAATAAATTAGCTGACATCAAAATTGATCATTTTGTTTCCTAACATGGTAGAAATGGTAGAAATTGCTCCAACAGTATATAGTGCACTTTTGAGCAAATGTGCATTAAAAACTTGAGGCTGATTGAGAGAAGTATTAAAAAAGAATGTGGTCATTCCTTGGCTCGTGTCTGCATGGGTATTATGGCCACGTCTGGAGTATGTGGATAAGAAATGCTGTTAGAAGAAATGCTGTAATGTGGTCATGGCTGTATTTCTGTTGCCTGTGTTCCCTGCAGTTGTGACCACAAAATACTGAGCAGATTGCTTCATGTTTCTAAATAGGTTGGAAATATATCTTCATTAAAAAAAAAATGCTGAGAGACAATTTTGAAGCTAGTCATGCTAGCAGCTCCAATAAGAAATTCATAACCCTTAGCATTTCCATTAAAGTGAGGGTCTGGGGGAGTACAGATGAAACCATTCACTGAATTTTCAGAGACTATTATCACCACAAATCCTCTCCTTCCTACCTAAACTCACTTAGCTCAAAGATATGGTGAGCAAGGATGCTTTACTTTTAAGTACATGCTTCAGTAGACCTGTGTCCTCTTTTTACTTGGCTGTATTTGTGTAAAACAAGTACAAGCAGCATGTTTTTTATCAGGCAAGTTAAAGGGAGTTACTTTGTCTGTGGATTTGGCTGTTGGTGTAGGCAGCTTAGTGCTGGGGCTCTGTTTCTAACCTCTGGAAAAGAGACCCTTTTGTCTGTGGCATGGGCAAAAGCAGGTTGTCTCAGTGGGTCAGTGAAGGTCTTGCAATACCAGTAGCTTCCTGATCAATAAAGAAATACTGCTTCTGTAGTTGAAGTGTTGAGTCAGGTTTAGAGCTCTTCACTGCATTGCAAATAGGAATTCAAATTGGAGCTCCAGATTTGGGCACGAGTTACTGGCTGCAGATGTACTCAGGCTGTAAAGAATGTTCTGAAAGCAGCAGTGTCCTCTTCTGTCAGCTGAAGCCTTTCCCTACTAGGCAGGCTAGTTCTAGTGGACTAGTCATCCAGTCTGTAGCAGAGGAGACACCAGAATGCTAGGAATGAACCTAAATGCACATGCTCAAGTCAGAAAGCACTCCTGTGTTCTGAGTGGGAGAGTTTGTACCCACATGGTCTACTTACTTAGAGAAATCTAATTTCTTTATTTTTATTTTTTTACTAGCCTTGTCCATTTGGTATGTTAAACTACAATACGCCTGGGTGACTGCTTTCTTTGGATTCCCATTCCCTAAAGATCTTAATTTAGCAAGTTGGCTTAGGGGCAACCTTTCCTCATCTTGAGCTCTAAATCTGAAGGTTATTAATTGAGAACGTCATCTTTCTCAAGAGCAAGATATCAGAAGCTATGACAGATAAACTTTCCAATGCAAATGCCTTGATCTCGTGCTGTCTTAAAGGGGTGTTCTCTCCCTTTCCTGTACATGGAGTGGGATATATGCATACAGTCTCTCTCTAATTGTTCCTGCATTGGCAACTGTATTGTTGCACCTACCAAAGTCAATGTATGTGGCCTTAAATTACAGCTGCACAAAGCACCACCAGTGAACAGCCACTGAGGCTTCTTTTTCACAAGCCTACCATAAATAAGTTAGGATGACAAATAAATTAGTACGAAGGTGGTGTTGTAGAGATGGTCTGTGTTTCAGTAAGGCAGTGGGCTAGGACTTGGGAGATTGTGCCACTAGCACAGCCTGGAGCAGACCTTTATTAGAGCTGTGTTTCTTTCCACTCGCATTCTTCATTTGACTCCCCTAGTTTAAACTTGCTGCAGGCTCAGACTGTCTCTATGTATTTATGCAGCACTTGGCTTAACGAGGCTGCCTTGGTTCTGTAGTGACAAAAATCACGAGACCCAAAGACTCTGTGGTAAGACTGGTACTGTGAAGAGATTCAGTCATTGCTGTGGTGAGTGCAAGGCAAGGGAATGGCTGACCTAGCACAGACAGTCTGGGAGATGCTGACCCACTGATGTTAGTCTTTGATTTAGTCTTTGCTCCCAAAATAGTGGTACCACTCTGCTGCAAGCAAAATGAAGGCAAAAAGAATCACAAAGATCTTGATTGCTTTTTATAGGTCCTCTTACCAAGTATTTCAGTGGGAAAGAGTCCAGGCCAGGTGACTCATCCAGACTTCTGACCAGCCAGACCATCGAATGCTTTTTTAGTGAGACTTGTCTTGATCATTTCCAGAAGTACTAGAAAAACATTTCTATCTCAGAATTGAAATAAGGTTCTACAGAAGTCAGTTTTAAGTGCTCCCAGCTGGTGAGAGCTACCATTTCACATTTCAGGTGGCTAGTAGCATGCTCTTGGACACCTGATTGGGATTACTGTCTGTGATTCTAGGATGCATTTCAACTGATACCGAATTAGTTCTGGAAGTTTAATGGACAACTGGGCTTAGAGACACTTCTTTTTTTTTTTCTTTCCCTGGGGCTCCACATGTATTTTAATACAGAATGAAATAGTGACCTCAAACAGATGGGAGAGAATAGGTTGGCTTTTAAACTACTTTATTGCCTGTAATTTCCTGGAGCTAGAATATGGGAAAGGGCAGAATAGGCTGGCATGTGTCTGTGTAGTCATCTTTGTTTTGCTTAATAAGCTAGAGGGGTGTGAATTCATTGTGCAGACAAATGAAGAAACCGAGCCAAGAAAAGAGAGGAGCAGTGTCCTGAAATACGGAGGCAAACAGAGGTGATCTGTAAAAATTTTACAGTATGGAATAGCTCTTTATTTCCTACACAGCAGTATTTATTTAACCTCTGACATGTTAATTGAAAACAATTCTTGGGATGTCTGAATTACAGAACACATTCAGTCTGTCTTTCATATGGCTTAAGAAAGGATAATAGGAGAGTGTGTGTGTCTTTTCTTAATGAAAGCCAAGGCCCAATGTTAATCTGCTATACTATGCCTGTGATAACCTGTAGCTTTAGCATTCATAATTTCAGTCTTCTACTAGAGACGTGTATGGCTTTGGATACTAAGATACAAACCTCTGTTAAGAGAGCCAGGTTCAGTCCTGCTGCCTGGATTTCAAGCAAATGTCCTGGTTTTGTCAGTTGAAATTTTGCAAAGGAGGGAACTAAGTTTCATAATGCCTACAAATTTTGGGTATATTAGAAAATAGCCTGCATGTTACTTGTAGCTGCAAATAGCTTTGAGGTTTGTTTTTTGGTAAAAGATAATAGAAGTTAAAGATTGCTCTATTGCTTATGTTTCTGTAATGAATTCCATGTCTTTAAAGAGACATGAAGATGAGTTCTGCAAGTATGTCAAGTATGATTGCAAAACAAATCTCCTAATAATACCAGTTCCCACAGCAGATAATTTCTGCTTTTTAATGGCAGATAGCAAATGGAAGTGATTTATATGCTTATTTTACTTGCATGTTCTGTCTGTGGAAGTGTTGTTTAATCCAGTGTGGCCTTTACTCGGCTTCTGGTCACCTGCTGTATTGTGGCACACTGCATTCAGTCTACAGTCTTGCTCTTACACAGCTCTGACTCTGGATTAAGGTTTGGTGTCCAGGTTTGTGCCCGTCAGCTCCAGGGACATCTGTGACCCTGTGGTGCAGAGTGAGCAAAGGTGTCTCTTTGTGCCTCTGACTCAGCTGGCCTAGGCTTTCTGCTCCAACAGCTTTGTAATTGGCTTTGGTTACCAGGGCTGTAATGAGCTCTCGCCCTCTTGTACACTGCTTTTTGCCTTTTTTTTTTTTTACCAATGACTTATAAGACCTGCACGCAATTCTCCCACAGTGTGGTTTCACCTGAGGCAGATATTTGAAATGTTTTTGCTGATTTTTGTTTTTTTAAGTGGTGCTTACCTGTATTTTGCAGGAGCGATGATCAGTTTCAGAAATGTGTGAGAGATCTTGGATACAGCACTGAATCCAAATGCAGTGTTGTGTTGACTTCTGAAAACAAAATGTGGCTTGCATTGTAAAGGGCTGCTCAGGCTTATGTTGACCTCCAGTGCTTTTGGCAAATGTGAATGCTCCCGGGCCAAGGAATGGGTGTGGAGTTTGTGAAGTCACCTGCCCTGGTTAAGAAAGATGGGGTTTACCCTTCTGAGGGGGTCCCTGGACCTGAGGACAGGAGGAAATTTTAGTCTGAGAAACCTTTGCTGAAGACAAAGCACAGGAAAGGGTGTATTTCTTACTTTACATGGTGTATGGACTTCATGCCTGAACAAATTAGGGAAGGCACCTGCTCATGAATGCACGGAAACCAAAATGCTGTCACTTGCTGACACATGCACACATCTCCCATTTGCAAAGATGCTGGTTTTTAAAAGGGAGAATTTTTGTTAAAGCAAACAAAGATTAAATAAAGCATCAAGGCAATGTGCGTGTTTACTGTACTTTAAGCAAGCAAAACAACTTCTTTATAGCTGTTTAGATGGGCTGTTTAAATACAAGCTGTGTGAGAGCTGGTGCCTCTCCTGTTTCTTACTATGATTAGGAGGTGGAGCTGAGCTGAAGTGTTTCAATTCTGCTGGTCCTCATATGGCCAGTAAAAGTGCCTGAATAAAATCCTGCTCAGCAGACTGAAATGGCCCCTGTGGAGCTGTCACTGTCTGTTCACTTTCATAATTAGCATTATTAAAAGTCTCTGGTTGTTTATTTAATTTGGTGTTGGTTGGGTTTTTTTAAGACTTTGAATGGTATTGTTAGTGCCTGTTAGGTGATGAAGACAAGTGATAGACATCTGCTCCTTGGGGGAGTGGTAGGAAAGACTTGTGGTCATTGCACAAAGGAAAATTATTGTTTGAATTAAATATCTTCATATTCTGTGAAAATTATTAGGGGGTTATTAATATTTTAAACTAAAATAGATGGTGTTCTTCCTCTAGAAAATTGTCACCTGATTTCAAAATCATTGAAGTCATTTGCTGTAAGGTTGAGATGGAGAAGAAGGTAGATAAATAGATTCATTCCTTGCGGCACTTCAAAGAGTTGTTTGGGATTTTTTTGTTTCTTTTTTTTAAGTAGCTTTCCAGTGGATGTATTACAAGACAGGATTACTATTTGTAAGCCAGTGCAGGATCAAATTTGTATTGCAGAAAGACCTGTTTGGCATGCAGTGTGTGTTAGAAGAGGAGGGGAGTGTGGTGCTGAGGTTAATGCCTAGTTTATTTTGGAGCAGCTGTGTTGCAGCAAAGCAAAGTGGCTGGAGTCCCAGGGGAGGCATAAGCATTTACTGCTAGAAGCTGGAAGGAGGTGGATTTCTTTTTAAGTTTTGATATTAAATGCAGAATTACTATGTACATTAAAAGGCTCATTTGTTAGGATGCAGGTTCCAAAGAAACTGAATCAGTCCTGAGAAATAGCTACCTTAAATTAAAGCATGCTTCACTTTTTTTTTTTTTAAAGCCCCAAACTTGTATTTTTACTCGTTACCTATTTGAGTTACTTGGGGCCTTTCAAGACTGCTCAGTTACTTCAAGCAGAGCTATGATTTAAGTACAAGGAGTTGCCTTTTAATGTAATAATTGTCTTAAGGTCACTTCTTCAATTTTGATTTTTTAACAGGAAGAAAAAAACTAAATGCTAACAACAAGAAAACCAACCAACCAAAAAAACCCAAACAAAAACCAACCCAAAACAAACCCCACAAAACAAAAACCAAAACAACAACAAAAAAACCCCAAACCATCATTTGTTACTGCCCAACAACCCACCCTGTGTGTTCTGTGTTTCCCTGAATATGAAAAAGCTCTGTGTCAGTATTGAAAGCTTTGCCTTTGTTTTCAAAGTTTGGGACAAATGCTTATCCGAGCAGCACGTGGATATATCCTTACAGTTTTACATGCAGAAGGAATGAGTCTGTAGTAGAGGGCCACAAAAGCTGCCATTATTGGAAGCCTTGCTTACACTTCAGTGCTCTGGCACTTAATCTAGCTCCCAGCTTCCAGTCATGCAGAAGAAACTAAACCAGAGTGCTCTGTTTTAATTCTTCAAGTTGGTTGAGCTATCCCACGCCATTTCCTCTAGTATACATTTCCTTTGTAGCCAGAGCCAAAATCTTGATCGGGAAGGTTATTTTGATCTCTCTTTTCCACTTAGCTCTTTCTAAATTGCTAGGTCCAAATTCTATTGAATTGAGGGATTCAGACTTCAATCATTTGTTACTGCTTGGAGACTTGTCTCTATAATAGACACAGCTGCAGTTTGGCCTCTTGTTTCTTAAACCATCTCAGTTAACTTGCAATAGCACTTTCTTTGTATGGTGTAGGACCCCACTGAAGTGGCACTGATGTTCTCGGGCTTACTTGATGCAACTTGAGATGCGAAGCATTTTGCACAAGCAGTTTTGCTTTGATAGCCTTGGATATTGTGAAACCAGAGCTGTCTGACAGATAATGGTTTGGCTCTTCTTCTTGACAGCATATTGCAGCCTTCACCAGTGTCAAGGTATTTATCACACTTTATCTGATTTTGCTGCGTTTATGACAAATTCTTTCTGCAGAAGGTCTCACCCTGACTTGCCTCTCGTTCTTGAGTTTAGCAGGACACCTAGTTTTGGAGGCTTTGAACACTGCCCAGTCTGATAGCAAGGGAGGTGCTCTCATCTGAGAGCTCTGTGGATGTGACAGTGAAAAAAGCAATTTTTATAACAGATCTGAACTGCTCTCCTCTTCCAGCATGAAGACTTTGCAGTCAGGCCTGTAATCTGTCATGTGTTTATAAAGGACAGGTGGTTTGAATTTTCTTTTCAGTTCACTTATAAACAGGTAGAAATACATTTGTAACAGATGACAAAACATCTCGAGACTCTAAAGGGAAAATATGAAGTATTAAATATATTTAGGAGAAACAAAAACCCCCAAAACCAAACAAACTCCAAACAGACCACTTGATCTTCCCTATACTAGTACAAGTCTCTTCCATCAGGCTCCATTAATCTTAATTCCTTAAAGCTTTTTGTATGTCAAGAGTTAATAGTGAAAAGTCATGTTATAGCTGGCTAAATGCTGCTGAATGATGCTTAAAAGACAAACAAGCTCCTGATTTGTTCTGTTTCCTGTAACAAGCAGCATACAATTCCCACCTTAAAACTTCAGTGTGCCCTGGCCTGGAGTCTTACTGCTTCCATTAACCTTATTTCATGTGCAAAGGAGGAGACAAGAGGATGCATTCAGCACATTTGTTTTAAAGAAGCTTTGTATATGGCAGTTTTTAATGTACCTTTGCAGCACAGTGAAATGTTTGGGGCACTTGTGTAAGAAAAGCAGAAGTAAAGAGCTAGCTCTACAAAACAAGGAAAAGTGATATCAAAGCACATCAGTGTGTCTTACATGAAATACATTAAGAATATGAAATAAATTGAAGGGAGGAGTTGTTAGAGGAAAAGACTGGGAATTGCCTTGTCCACAGAATATGTGCAATCTACATGTTAGATAAAAAAATAGATTTACTTGGGAGAAGGGGAAAATCTGAGATGCCTTATTTGTTGATTTCATGGCAGTTACCGGACCAGCGACTTTTTTTTTTGCTGACAATTTTTGCTTTGTTGCGTGTAGATTTAATACTGACAGTGGCTTACACATAGCAGCTGAAGCACGAGTGCATGTGAGCTGAGACACACAGCTTCCCAAATTCTGGAAACTTGCAGCACAAGCAGTGTGTTCCCTTGTGAATTCTTACACCCATCCTGCCTCAGGAGGCCAGAGCTATGCTGAGGAGTGTTTGCTGGCTATTCTAGAGTCTTGCTGTTCTGTGATACAAAGGGAAGCTCTCCTTGAATAGGCTTTACACTTGCACATAATGGCTTGAATTTCTACAGTTAATAGGGCCATCCATCCACAGTGACAGAAACTATTTGTTTGGTTGCTTTTTTTTTGTCCCCAGGTATGGCATTGAGACCTGCAGTCATGGTCGGCTGCTTCAACAGGGCAGCTCCTCCTCACCTGAACTCTGAGGCTTATGACTCTCGTCTACCTTAAGATGTACTAGTGGAATCCAGCTGGCTGGCATAAGACGTGCCATTTAATTACTCTGTATGTGCAAATAAGTGTTCCAATGCTATGCTGGAATTAGTGCAATGCTTTTTGCTGGGTACTTTGAAAATTCTCCTAGATAGGTATTTTCTGCTCCTCCTGCTAGCCTTAAATTTGGAAAGGATGTGAAGGATTTTTATACTCTTTGATTCAAACTCTCAAGGCCTCGGGGACATTGTATGTTAATAAAAATGCAGAATTTGGCTCTTAACGTTAACTGAGATCCACTCACTGCACTTACTGTTGAGAGGATGGGGAGAGTGGGAAGGTTTTGTGTCAGTGTAAACACTCCCAGTTTGTTTAATCGTCATGTGCTCTGTGTGATACAGACCCTTTTGAGTTCCACATCTTTGGCACGCACTGCTGCTGTATGAAAGAGAAATTATGAATGGACTGAACTGGTTCCTTGGCACTTGGGAAGCAGCAAAGTTTGTGCTGAACAGAACCAGGCTTACCAGACTAAAATTGTTTCTGTTTGCAGAGACAAGACTTTTTTTTTTTTTTTTAAGCATATCATCTAAATGATTATAAAGCAGAGAAAGGTAAATTTTTTTTTTAAGATTACCATCCTTCTAAGGAACCTCTGAGGAAAGGGTCGGGTTTAACTGCTACCTCTCACCTTTTTTTAATGAGAAGTCATTAATTTTACTTTGATATTCAGAACAAGTCTGTTCCAGTTCCTAAGACATAGGCCGTATGCCCTCAAGGGTGAAAGCAGTTAAGAATTACAAGGAGTATTATGCTTCATAGAAATAAGCAACCTGCTGAAGTAATAACCTGCTATGTGCTCCTAAGTCTCTCTGTATGAATCAGGGCTTTAAAGTGGTGACTGATAGGCAAGTAATATGTCATCTTTGAGATTAACAAGACAGCTGGACTTGAGAGCAGGTATACATTTATTTTCATGTTCTGTAACACTGACCTTCATGCAAGAAGATTCAGACTTGAGTAACTGCTTAAACTGTTGCTGCAATCCTTGAGATAATAGGGTTCTGCTGAGGCAGAGTAGGGTACAGGTTTAGCTGAACATAGTTTTCTACACTGTAGCTCTAACAGTGCAAACTCTCATTTCCTGGCTGTATTAAGTATCTGAGATTTCTTCTGAGGCTTCTTCCATTGCACAAACAGTCCATTTAAACCATCTTGCTTTATAAATATCTTAGTTAACTGTTCTCTATAATAATTTCTGTAGCTTTCTCTCAGTTGAATGAATAACCCTGGTGAAATGGTTCTTAGGATGTTTATTACCCTGTGGTATAGAAGCACCTCCTCCTATAGAGTAGTGCCTCATTCTGGGCTTCTGTATTTCATGGAGAGTGGTTTGGGAATGCAGTCAAGTACTTTGAAGAACTGCTGTGGATCTGTGTTTCATTCCTGTCTGGACACAGGAATTCAAGCACGGTCTTCTGCATTGACCAGCAGACTGCCCTCTTCCTTACTTAATTGTATGCATGTGAAGCACATTTGATGAAGCAGATGCATTGAAAACACACATCAAAGTATATGTTTTAACAGTTAATTACAAATTTACCTAGTAGAAAAAAGGTTGGTGTTAATTAAAGAATCTGTGAGTATTGAGAATTTAAAGTTCACGTTGTTTGGCTGCTAAATATTAAAAAAAAAAATCTGACATTTATTTGCTTGCCTATCTACCTCTGAGATGCTTTTAATCCATAATGAGGAGTGGTGTGTTACAAAACAGTGGAAACCACTTTGCATTGTGTGCATTTGTAAAGAGGGGCTCATTAAAAATGCATTTTTAGTCACCACCTGTTATTTAATATGATGGGTGCTTTACTGTAGGGTTGCATTATTTTTGCCATTGTTGTTTACCAAAGTGCATTATTCATCACTTTGAACCATGTGGGCTGAAGTATATTTTAAACATCTGATTTCTGTACTGGCCATTCCCTGAGGAAAGACTTTCATGTCCATGTTTATGACCAACCAGTGAAGCCTTCCATGTCATCTTTTCATGGAGATTTCTTACCTTCTGCATGCCAAAGATACAACTAGGAGATTCACAGCTGTGATGCTACAAGACAACAAGGGAGCCCGCACTTGATTAGGCACCGAAGGCTTCTCTTCTGAAATTCCTAAATAAAACCAAGTATTTGGGAACAGGGGAGAGCTTTTTACAGGTCCTATGTCTCTACAAACACTGCTTTTTTCCCTCCCATGGCGTGCACCTGACAGTAGGCGTGTGCTGAGGTGTGTGTGTGGAGTGAGGTGTATGCTGACCTGTCTGCTGCCCAGGAGGGTGGCCCTTGCTCCTCCTCGCTGGGGGACCCAAGGCTCTCCCCATCAGAATTTCACATAAACCAGCAAAAGTTTGATTTCTCTGCCCCCCTTTGTAAAAAATCATGATGAAAAATGACTGAGTTGCTTTTGTTCAGTTTCCTTGACTGCTCCAAATCTTCTCCCTGTACAAGTGAGAATAAAGAACCCAATTAAATGTGCTGCAGCACCGCACTTTGCCCTGGCAGTTATTAACTCTGCCTATCTATCTCCTTTCCTCTGGACAGAGGGTGTTTGCACTGGGCTGTCTCCCCTTTTCCTTTCATAATAAGAGCATGCTCACTATCACTGGAATGAGGGGTGTACATTGAGCAAAGCATGTGTGTCACATGCTGCAATGTTATTTTCTCTTTAATAGAGGGTAAGGAAATAATAGATGGGCAAGTGTCCTTTTCCTTTGGTGTGGTGTGAAATCTTTCATGTAACACAACCAGCAGACAGGTTTCATTCTCATTCTTCTGCCCTGTGCATATATCTAAAACTTGCCATACAACCTGGTGTAATCAGCAGTCTGCTCACAGGAGGCCCCGAGTTTGAAACAGCAGGAGTTTTGCAGCTCGGAGCTGAATGACGTTGGCAGAGCTGTTTGAAGAAGTTTGCTTAGTTCCTGCCCGCATTGTGCTGAGCCAGTTTCAAAGGGGCTGTTGCCTCTACCTCGTGAGAATGACCTTCAGTCAAAATTCACAAGGAATCATGTATCTCCTAATCTGAAACACAGCAAACGCTCTGTATTTTCAGTTTCAGTTGTGCCTCTTTCTATACGCTGCTTAGAAAGCAACATCACTGACTGCAGATTAGCTTGGGGGAAATTCTGGCTTTTACTACTCTGTGTTAATGGTCAGTAGTAAATTTGGGAGACCCGGCAGATGTTCTGCGTATTTACACCGTCAGTAGAAATAGTTCAGCTTGGGACATTCAAACTTAAATGCCTGGTTTTACCATGTGTGTTAATGTTGTGGCTGTACAAACATTGCCTTATTACACTGAGGTGTAGAGGACTGGTGAGTTCAGGTATTGCTACTGAGGTGCCAGAGCATCTGGACTTGCATTCGGGTACTCTATTGCAATGGCTGGATTTTCTGTGATTGTTTCCTCCACATAGGAAGCATCTGTTTCTCCCTTGAAAATTAGTGGGAGCTGCCTGTTTTCTGAGACCATTAGTACAGATGCCCAGCTTCAAAATGTGAGCGATGACTGTAGGTTTGAAGAGCATCAACTGGTTTACTGCAGGATTTCTTTTGGTGAGTGACTGTGCTGATTCCCATAGAGCTCCAGTTTCTGATCAGCCATTCATCACTCAACCAATTCATGATGCTCTCAGCAAAAACAGGTTTGTCAGAGTAACTCAATGCCTCCGCCAAAGTATGTTTAAACAATGATGCAGAGCTACTTTAATAAGTTATGTGGAAAAAAAATGCATGTAAACCAGAACAAAAGAGTCCTTATGCCAGCACTTAACATCATGGACATTTTGGAGTTTGCAGTGAAGCTAGCATTGCTCCTTTCTCCAGTGTACAGCTGCATCTCCTTGCCAGGGTTTTGTGCTTCGCTGAGCTGAAGGGTGTAAACACTTTCTCTGCAAATAAAATGCTGCTTGTGCTACTTTTCTCTTTTTATAGCACCCCTTAAAATTACAACTGAGACTACTTCTAGGAGTCTGACTTCTTCCAGACCCAGAGGGAGGTTCCGTATGCTTTGAACACTGCTAGGCTTAGGCCTGCTGCTCTGTACAGCAATATCAACTTCTGTGTAACCTGTATCTTTTAAAATTCTAATAATCTTTATGTTTACGGAGCAGTGCAGTGCAAACGTGCTAGTCTGGAGGAGGTGTTGCTGCTCGCTGCAGCCTGAGGCTTAAATCACTCTTGCCTGGAGCAATCTTTCTGGGGATTTACCCTCCTCTCCTCTGCTTTCAGCTGAGAGGCCAGCCCATCACGGTTGCACTGCTGTTGTTTTGTGATCTGGTTGATAGGGAGGGCAAGTCACTTGATGCGTCCTATAAAGTTTCCTACGATTATGTTGCTTAAATAGTAAACCTGAGCCCTGCTGCTGTAGGTAAGGGATTGGATCTGCATGCGAGGCAGCTTGGAAGGTGCCTGCCACCGTCGTGTGCTGTTAAAGGACACTGGAGATTAAGAAGCATAATTGAAAAATGACACTAGTAATACAAAAGGGTTTTAGTAGGGTGCATAGTTCTGCTTTTTTCTACCTGTAGCCAGAGCAGCTGCTTGAGTTTGGGGGATCTTGCAGGTCTTCCTCAGTAAATACAAGGTCTTGAAAATTACTTTTTCTTTCAGTTATAGGTGAGGCTTTTGTATGAGCACATGATAGATGACATTCACTTTCAGGAAAACACTAAACATCACAGCTTAAGAGGAAATTGTGTTTTGTTGACACAGAAAATCCAATGATCAGAAGCCTTAAAACGACCATAGTAGGAGTATTAGAAGTTAATCTTTGCTGAATTTCAGTAATAACATAGTGACACAGCTTACCTCTGTTTCTGTGACAGATGGCACAAAGAAAGGATCTTCTAGGATGCAACTGCACCCTTCACATTTTCTGTTTTGATATCAGGGGTATTCCTAGGGTGTTGTGTGCATTAACTGGGCTGTGACCACGGGCGAGTACTGACGAAGTATAAAATGAGGAGAGAGCCTTCTTTAAAAATGCACATGAATTATTTAGCCATGTTTTCTACAGCAGAAGCTCGCCATTGCTGCTTAACTGCCTAAGCTGTCTGCTAGGGCTGTTGTGAAAGAGAACTCTGAAATCGAGGTCTGTGGTATGATGCTGGGGGGGGGGCGAGNGGCTGGTGGGGGGGCGAGCAGGGTGAAGCTCTGCTGAGTTAATTGCTGTAACAGTTATGAGTTATCTGCCAGATTCCCAGGAGATTACACAGATTGTATTAAGGAGGGTTAATCGCTTGTTTCGGATACTTAAAGGAGCACTGTTAAAAACTGGCAAGACTGAAAATTCTTGAGAGAGTGTTTACGTGTGCAAGTATTGATGTGTATGTTAATGCACAGGCTGGATTACCATTGAGAAGTAAACTTTGCCTAGCAGCTACTGCCTCTGTATAGGTGCAATTGTGGCAGCTCTTGGAAGTGACTTTTTACTTTCTTGTGGGTTTTTCTTTCTTTTTTTTTTTTTCTTTTTTTTTTGGCT
>VWZY01012111.1:53151-64979 GCA_013399075.1 Chloroceryle aenea
TTTTTCTTTTTTTTTTTTTTTTCCTTTTTTTTTGGCTGTAACTCTTTCTTCTTGACTATGAAATATTTCCCTGGCTGTGTAGCTGCAGCAGTAAGGAGATCTTTGTGATCCTGTGATAACTGACTGCTCTGTCAGTTGTGGACTCCTTGTAGCTTGGTGGCTTTTCACTTAATTTTTAATGGTTTTCTCTCCTGCACGTGTGTGAAATAGAAGGTGGAAGGTAACTGGGTTTTGTAAGTGTGTAGAAGGTGCATCTGTTATAAGGGAGGGTTTAACAATTGCAGATTTAAAATCTTAATGTAACACAGCACCTTATGTTATGATTTTCCATACTCATTCAAAATGTTTGAGTGTTCACTATTTTTTTAAGAATGGGTTGGAGCAGCTAATATTTTGTGCAATTTCTCAGATTCAAAATAACTTGACTAAGTGAATTTTACTGACTCTGAAAGACTGACCTTAAATGTTATCAAATGCACTGTCACACTTTTTCTTCACTGCTTTTGCAGACTTTTCAGTGTTGTGTGTTAAGAAGCCAGCGTGTTGCTGTGCAGTGTCTGGTAAAATTCCCAATGCTCCCTGCTGCTGAGACACGGGACTCTCAACTTTTGAACATGGGAAAGTCTTATGTGTAGCAAATCTAATGGTGCTTCCAGAAGGATTTTACTTGTCACAGGTTTGAGCAAGTATAATAATTGAAGAGTAATACTGGGGAGAAGTAGCAGAAACATATAGATATAGATACATATGTATTCCTGTCTTCTAGAGCTAAGTATTTCTGTTCTGTGATGCAGGGGCAGCAAGTGAACTTGACTGAGATGGGGATGGCACAGGATGGGACCTGAGCCCCAGTGTCCTGGGGCTGAGGATGTGCTGGTGCTGCTCCAGAACCCTCTTGGACCTGCTTGCCTTGGGTTGGCTGCTGAGGGCTAAGCATCATGAACCACCACCCGTTTTTGGAAGGGTAGCTCTGGGCTGGCAGTTAAAAAGGAATGAGATGCCAGTGAAAGTTCTCCTTGGGGTGGGACTGAGGGGGAGGGTCCTCGGTCACCTCCTCGGTGGAAACACATTGGGAGCACCAGGGAGGCTGTTCCTGACAGCCTAACCTGGTAAGTGCCTTTGGGTTATGCTTGGTGCCACTTTGACGGGGTGCAAGTTATTGGCAGTAAGCTCTGTGAGTAGCCAAGTGTCAACTGCAAATGACTGTCTTCTCTGCAGATGGGAAGGATTGCTCTTGAAAACAAATGAGCAGAGAAAATCTAGAAAGGGAATGATGAGAGGCACAGAGGCTATTTTGAGGGCATGGTCCCCACTTCCTCTCTCTGCCCTCTTCCATTTTATTCACTCTTTAGTTTTTACTGCTGCTAGTTTCAGTGATCTCGCTCTGTCTCACCCTCCATTCCTCCCCTGCCCCTTTACCCCCCTTACAACTGGTGATTGGCACAGTAGATTCTGGGAATGTTTTCTTTCCCAAGGGTGCTTGGGTTACTTTGGGAAAGCTGCATGAAATTCACTGCAGCTTCTCCACCTGTACAATGCAAGAAGCACTGACAGCCTTAGAAATCCCTTGGATGTTACCTGCCTGGGTCAGTTTGCTGGCTATAAGGAGAAACACCACAGTACACTTGTGCGTGGAAGGACCATCTGGTCTGACTTTAAGCTTCTCCTTTAACCCACCTTAAGAAAAAAAAACCTGGCAGATTGTTGCTACAGTGGCAAATCTCCTGGTTAGGGACTGTCTGGCTCTTCCTTAAAGTTGGTGACCCTGGGTAAATTAGATTATAGTGATAGTGTGGTGATATGTTGGGATAATGATGTAGGATATAACTTCTGCTTCAAAATAATTGGAAAGCTCATAACATTAACCTGCAATGGTACCCCTTAAGGCTTTCTAGGAGTGTTTAACAGGGCATGCCTGAACTGTGAGGGTTCCTTCTCTACATTGCCAGTATTTGAGTCTTTAGTGCTCCTGGTAACTGGTTGGTAACAGGGGTTTGCCTGCAGGAGAAAGCTCTCGGTGGTGAGAAGGTTGGGTTGTCAGGAGAGGATGAGGCAGCAGCTAACATAATCAGATGAGTAGCACATAGGAGCTCCTTTGCTTTTGTTTTAACCTACAGACATCACTAGAACCTTTTATCCCTGTACCAACCCAACCACCTCATTTGTCCCATAGCATCTTCCTCTCTGGTCAGGCGTCCTTACAGGGTGGAGTAGCTTGTCCCTGTACCCTCTTTGTCTTCCCTTCAGACCAGCTGAAAGCTTCCCCCTTATGCAGATCCAACATGGATTTTTGCACGTTTGTCTGGAAGTGCCACCAGAACCTCTCTTGTCCACGTTTCTGTCCTCTGTTGAAGCTAGATAGTAAACCAGTGGCATGCTAACTGTTGGCATGCTTTCTGAAACTTTAATTTACTATTCAGTGCTAGGTTGCCATAAGCCGCCCAAACACAAGAAGGCTTAAGCTTTCTGGAAACTCACAGTTAAAAATCTTCAAGCTTTTGGAAACTAACCAGTTTAAGGTTAATTGATTTTTGGTTTTCGTGGTTGGTTCTGTTTTTTTCTTCACATCTATTTATGTGTGAGGGGAGAGAGTAGGACGAGTGCTGACAGACCAGCTGCTCAGTTCTCTTTGGTATTCCTCAAGGACTGTCAGAATCCTTTTCTTCACTGGGAGAAAAAATTGTTTTAGGATAACCCTTTTTTCCAGAATTACAGACTGGAAGACTTTTGTGCATTTCAAAGGAAGCAATGTTAACCAGTAACCTACATGTTTTATCCCCTAAAATCCTGTTGGTCACCACTGCTTGAATACTGCTCCTCAGTTTCTAGGTGGTGTTTTCTGCATTTCTCCAGTACTATCCATTCATGTCTCTCAAAATGGTTTAACCAATGTAACATGAATTAAATCTTGTTTATTCAGGGAGTATTATCCTGGAAAGACTGAGCACGTTTGTGCTTGCTTTGAAGCATTTAACTATCTTGTATTTGAGCAACAACTCTGAGGATGTTTGGATGTAATGAAGGCGAGGCACGGAACCTTCTGCTAACGACAAAAAATACGAATCCTGTGAGTTGACCCCCTGGTGAACAAGAGGGCTACTGGGATAGTAGGGTGTTATTCAGCATTAATAATGACTGTCAGGGTAAAGCAGCTTGTTTCTTTTGGGGACTGAGGGGTAGATTGAAAATTACTAGCAAATTCCTGCTTCAATCAGGACGAATGAATCAGATTAGTAACAGCCAACCTGGATGTTTGTTTTACTTCTGTTAGTCACTAATGAAATTTGACTCATACATCCACATTAAACTCAATCATATCTCTTTGGTCTTCTGTTTGCTACTAAAATATTGTTCAAAGCAAGGAATTAATTAGAAATCCTGAAAGTACCCCATTCTGTGTGTCCGCTCCCTGCTTTATTAATGTTTCCTAGTTTTGCAGTGTTATTTAAACTTTTATTTGACTTCTGAATATTAGTACTAGGGAAGCTCAGAATGGTTCTTATCGGATCAACAGTTCGTTTGGCAGAGTTTTCTCCAAGATGCATCCTTCTCTCAAGCAGGGTCTCTACTGATAAATGACCTGATACTGACAAACGCACAGAACGTGGGTGCATACTCCGTGTAGATTCTGCTCAGTATTCCTCTTTAGGAAAGCACTGTTGGTATGATGTGTAACTGGTATTCCTACATCTTCCAGTCTAGCTCCTTTGTCTTCCTGTACTTCTGGCTGCTGCTTTTTCAGGCATTTGGTTGTGGTTGGCTGCTGCTTTGGAGTTCCTGGAGCTTTGTTGTTGTTTGTTTGTTTGTTTGTTTTGTTTCAGTTTGGGTGTCATTGAGTCTGGGACTCAGTTTGCAGTGCTGAAGTTGCAGTGCAGATCTCCAGCTCTGAACCTCTGAATAAGCCCCACAAGTCACCATGTACTTGCCTTAGGTTAATTACTTTTGTACTTCATGGCAGTTTAGAAATGTAACAAATTGATTGTATTTTATGTGAATTAGTATCATGTGCTCAGTTAGGTGTTCACTGTGCCTGTTTCATTATAAACATATAAAAAAAGAAATACGGGTAATAAGAGAAATGGTAGAAAACACATCTGATACATAATCTGAGAGCTGCTTTTGCAGCATTGGTGTTTGTTTCTCGATGACAAGCTGGATTTTAGTACTGTAAATTTTTTCACTCCAGTGAACAAGGTCAGTGGAGCGGAGTTTGTACCTCAGAGCTCTGCATGGCTAATGTACTTTGGTGTCAGGCTTTAGTGTTGAAAGATGAAATGCGCTTGCTCAGTTTTAGAGTTGATGTGAAGACTTTTGGATTTATTAGCCCCATAAAATATCCTTACACTGTGCATGGGAAAAGTGCCTTCCTTTTAAAATGAGTGAGCGTGCTTGGTGCTGAGTTTCAGAGAACTCGGATGTGCTTCAAGTCTGTTTGCATGGCCTGTAGTGTTTTGGTTTTTTAAGTGAGTGTTAGGCTAAATTATTACGGACCTTAGAGACCACCACAGATCAGCTGGAAGTGTGTTGGACAGATGGATTGCATTTTAACTGGTTATACTTGTAATACCAAGTGACAGGCTTTTAACACAGCACTTTTCATACTCCCTGTTACTGCATAAACCACCCCAGGACAAATCTATGGTGAAAAAAAATAGAAGTTGAGAGTAATTTGTCTGAATACTGTTACAAACATGTGAAGTCATATGCACATGATTTGAAGAGAGAAGTTGAGGATAAATCAGTAGGCGTTTTATTTTCAGCAAAGTAGGTAAATTAATCAAAGGTGCTGCTGGCAATAAAAGCAGCACAACACATTGTCCCACGATTGGATTTTCTCCTCTTTGGGTCAAATCAATATTGCCACTAGGCACAACCATGGAGTTATTTGTTGTATTAACATAAGGGATTCATCTTGGAGTCGATGAAACTAGGGTAGGGAATCTGCTGCTACATAACCATCGAACATTTAATTTTTTAATTTAGAAGGGAATGTACTTGTATATGTTTAATTTGATTAACGAATAGAAATGCCTTAAATATACTTAGAACTGTCATCATGTGATGTAAACAATGTGCACTGTAAACATTTTGAATCAACCTTGTAGCATATGTTTTTATCAGGACTTGACTTGCTTGCCTTGCCCTCTGATGTTTGAAGTTATTTAGTTCTGTGCCAGCCTGGAGCAGTTGATTTAACCAGTTCATAAAGCAGCAAAGAGTGCACACAATGGATCACTTTATACCCACAGGATCTTATGTTCATTTTCTTCCTCCATTGCTTGTTACTATTTTTTCATCAGCTTACTGATGCCTTGCACATACATCTGATAAGCTCTTTGTTCCAGGGATGGCTCACTATGTATTTGTACAGCTTGCAGTGAATGAGGTTTTGCTCCTGGCTGGGACCTCTGCATTACTCGAATATAAACAGCAAAACCTGAGCCACAGCAATGAATTGGGTGGATGATTGTGCCTGGCTCCTTTCTACTTTTGTGGGAGTTTCTTTATTTGTTGTTTTTTACAAGATGCTCTGTTGTGTGCCATCTAAATTGCCTATGTGTGATTTATTTTTTTTTGGTAATGAAAACTCTCCTTACACAGTATACTTCTACACTGATTATATTGCTGACATTTGGTTGGTTGTCTGCACCCCACACAGGCTGAGTGTGGCTAAGACTAGGTACGATTCCTTCACATCCCCTCCTGCTGAGATTCCAGCCTACGACTGTCAGAGCTGATTATTTTCAGCAGATGAGGCAACAGTTATTTTAGTGGCTTTCGGGTTTCCACTTGAAGGGTCTTTAGAAGCATGTTTTGTAATTTGCTGGTTTTCAGAGAAAAAAGAAAAATCCCTTTAAAGACAGCTAATCCCCTCATCCATCACATAACAAATACAACTGTTGCAGAGATGAACAAAGTTCTTAATCATATTTTGTCATGTATATAATGTGTTGGCAGGGAAGCAGTGAGCACTGAGTCACATTCAGTGTCATCAGGCGGGCTTGCACGGTAAGATGTACATGGAAAACATCTCAATAAAAGATCTGTTTGTGTTTCACTTCCTTGTCATTCCTCTGCAACAACTTGTTTCATCTTGTCTAATCTTTTATGGGACCCTGTCGTGCAGTTTACAGAATCTAGCTATAAATTATTTCCTGGACACTATTCATTAATAACTCTGTAAATAATTACAGGGAAAAAAACAACCAAAACAACACAAAAAAAAAGCCTTGGAAAAAGTTTGTCTTTGTATTGTAAGACAAAGATTATTTCTTTTAAAATATAACCTCACTGGGCTTGTTTTCATTATTATATTAACATTATTATATTAAAATGAAAATGGAAACATGAAAACTATATATAAAAAAAAATAATCCTGGTGTCTAAATTTGCTGTTTAAAATACATCTTAGTGTTAGAACTTGTTCATTAGCACGAGTATGCACTCTAAGGAAGAGTTTTGATTACAGAAAAGCTTGAGTTTGGTTGTCTTTTGGACTTGGAGTGTACCTGTCCTGGGAATCGTAGCTCCCAGCCTGTCTTTATGGTAGCATCCAAAGAGACATTGAGATGTGCAGGGGCAAAGCTGCCACCCTGTCCTGCAGGCACAGAGCTTTTGCAGATGGCCACTGACTCCTGCTGAGACCTTATCTTAAGCATGCAGTGTCCTCTTCACCAAATGTTTCCTACTCCAAGGATGTTTGTGGGATCAGATCCATGTTGAGTTTATCAGAGAAAGGTGCTGGCTGTGCTGAACAAACAGGACTCTGCTGAACTTTCTTACTCCCTTGGCCTGAGCTGCAGCTGAAAGGCAAGCCAGATTGCTTGACGAGGTGGTGTTTGCTCTTGCTGGTATAAATAAAGCTAGTGATGGTTTTTCCTCATGGGCATTTTAAGTAGGAAAGCACCATTTGGCTTCCAGTCAGCTGGGCAATTAGCATTTTATAGTCAAGCAATATAATTAAATGGAGTTGCTTGGCTTGAGCATTGAATTACAATGGCCAGTAGACTGCCACTCTTCTTCCATAATTTATTTAGTACTCACTCCTTGTTTAGGATTCAGGCAGAGGTTAATTTAATTCTGCATGAGAAGCTAGTAGTTACTCTAATGCTGGGCTGTACTTCAGCACAGGGGAAAGTTCTTGAGTAGAGCTTGTATTTGCCTGGTCTCTCAGCTATGCAAGGGACAGTTTTGCCAACTCCTTTCCTAGCAGTGCGTTCTTTGCAAGAGCTGTTGGCACACTTACATCAGCACTTAAGGTGTTATTCTCAGCTGGATTTTTAAGACCATTTTATTCCGTGCTGTTGTACGTGTATTTTTACGAAGCAAGTGTGTATTGAAGTGTGTAGTGGGGACCAAGGAGACTTTGCCCTATAAAATTACAAGGGGCCCACTTACCCTGTTACAGGTAAATAAAATGTTAATATGTGACCATGGTGATGTGAAAGTGAGAGCTGCCACTGCATCTCTTCTCATGATCTGAGGCAGAGAGCAAACATCTGGTGTGTGTGATCCTAGAATGATAAAAAGTGTAGGTAAAATGTGCCTCAGCACTCCAGAAACAAATCAGAAACTTGTAGACAGAATAAATGAATGTGGGGTTTTTATCCTCTTAATAAGCCTAAGTACTTAACTTGGTGCTTAGAATTTTATCCTAAATCTCATACATATCTTGATTTTTCCTAAAGCCCTTGACTGCTAGAATCAATGCGGGGGAATTTTGGAGGTTGGGTTTGTGGTGGTGGTATTTTGGTTTTTTTAAGCTCTTTTCTTAGCAAAGTGATTGCAAGGGGCTTGCAAATGTGAAGAGCAAGGGCTTAGATGCCAGAAGGCTGCTAGTGAAAACACAGCATTTATTTCTTTTTGTTTAACCTCATGATTTCTAGGTAACTTAATAATGTTTTTGAACCTTGGGATACCAGTCCTGGAGTGCCGAATTGCTTTCAGCAAAACTTACCTCTGCCTTAGGCAGCATCCTTATTGTGTTCAGCTTTGTCAGTTGTCTCAGCCTGCTTCATGCTCTGCATCGCTGTGGGCAAGCAGAGCAGAGGGAGCAATCAGGACTGAGCACCCAGTTTGACCTTCACTTAGCCCTCCATATCAATATGGGATCACCTCTGCGGGTAGAAACCTTTGTCGGCTTTGTCTACTGAGTTTGGGAGCCTGGCTCAAGCAGTTTACGACTTGGCTGCTGATCTTTATAGTTTGTGCTAGTGGTGTTGACCTGCTAACCAGGAGCTCCCATTCTCGCAGCCAACACAGCTGTCAAAAGAGCTCTTCAAGCTTAAAATATCCTGATGCTTGGCAAAGGAGCATTTCAGGAACCTACAGATGCTGCACTTAGGCCTGACAGGGATTTGTTTTGAATTGGATTCCTTAAATAACACTTCCGACACTGACGTTATTTTCTGTGCAAACCTCGTTAGCAGCAATTAAAGACAAGGAAAAGGTCTGAGGGAGGGGATTTGCAGTAGCTCGCCTCTGAGTTGGTTAATGCTCTAGGTGTAAAGCTGGCAACTTAGACCCTAATTGTTCTAATAGTCCTGGAAATTGTTACCATATGTTTTTGCTGTAAGCTTTAGTGTTTTAACCAAGCTTTAGTTGTGCTGTAAAAATGATTAAAAGGCTTCTCACAGGAGGAATTGATTTTTTTTTTTTTGCATGTACAGTTGCTCTCCAGAGTGCTGTGGGCTCTTGAGGGCTATTCAGTGTTTGAAAACCCTGCTTTGCTCTACAGAAGTTCCTACCTATGTGTGTTGCCCCTGGCGGTGCTGGTCACCTGAGGCAGGATGACACATACACACCAGCTCCGCCTCTGTTGCGATGTCTCACAGCTATCTGTGATTTCAAGCATCCTTTTATATAACACAACACCTTGCTGCCCATCTGGAGGAACGTTGCGTGTTATCTACCATTTGTTTTGCTCTCTCTGGGCTTCAGCAGTGTATCCAGGTAAACCCAGTGTCCAGTGTAGCTGTGCTCTAGGAGATGGTTGGGTCCCTAGAGCTCTTTTGGTCCTCAGCGTTCACAGGCTGTAACAGCACAGCTCCTTGCCTGAGGCATGAGAAGAGTATAGGCCAGACCAAGGCACAGCATTTTGCTTGCAAAACTGTGTTATTGCTGCTTCAGGTGAGAAAACCAAGAAAATACTGGCAAGTGGTTAGAAGTTAAGAATTTGTGATTTGCTGTTAGAGGAGGGGACTTGGGTTGTGTTTCCAGATGTGGATTTTAAGCAATGGACCTGAGACATGGTCACATTATCCCAGCTACTGAGTCAGTCACCCAGTGTCAGCTGAGCCTTACTGACTTCCCGTGTTTTTAGCCAACAAAAGCTGAGCTTAATTCATCAGTGTCAGTGTAAGAGCTATCAATTAACACATTTTATCTCATGTTGGTTGCTGTGTGAGTGGGTGGTTCCTTGCTACATTTCTTTTAACGGAGTATAGTTTATTAAACTGAAGTACCTTTATTTCCTTTTCTCTCCTTATCTTGAAAAAGGAGGGTGGTAACACTGACCTGTCTTTATAGAGTGGTAAGTGAGCTCACTGTCTAACAGCCAGGTATAATCATCACCAGCACTAATCTGAAGGTGAAGGTGTTTAGAACAATAAAGATAGTTATCTCTTGAAATAATTTATTTTAAAAATAAACAGGCCAGCGTATCACCTCTTGCAACAATTTGAATCTTTCAGTCTGAACTAAGAAATCACTCTTCACCAGCTTGGGGCCATTTCTTCTATTTGGTGACTGTCAGATTCTTGCCAGAAAATACTAAGTTCAAACAGCTACGAGGGCGTTCAGTCATGGTTATGTTGGATGGTGTGCTCAAATAATTTTACAGAAGGAGCTCATGGGAATGTTAACAGCATAAAGGTTAGCTGTAATGTCTTTTGTGTCTGCCAGTTAAATAGCTAGTGATCTGATGATTACACAAAGACAACGCAAATTCCTTATGCATTCCTGCCTCAGTGCCGCTCCACACGCTGGGTGACTGCAAGCACAGTTCTTCCCCCCACCCCCCCTTTTCTTTTTTTGCCATGGAAATCGCTGGTTAAAGCTCAGTACTTCAGTATATGCAAATTCTGCATTTTTGTTTAAAGCATCACTGCTGTGCTGTATTGTTTTAGCAGATACTGCAGTCCAGCCATGTGCTGTTAAACCCAATAGGTTTTGCACCTCTTTTGGTAACACTTGCAAACGCTTTAATGTGTCTCAAATGCACGAACTATAAAATGCATGTGGCTAATGACTGGGTGAATGCTTGCTCCACATTAGTCAACTCTACATTGCGGAAAGGTCTGTAGAGCCTTCTTTCTTAGCAGCACCAAAAATCCTGTCTGTGACACAGAGATATTCTACTTCAACCAAAAGAAAAACTGCTGAGGAGTGAGTTTTAAGTATGGATCAGAAGAAAAAAAAGGGAAATGTATTATGTCCAAAACACTTTTTTAGAACATCCACTCTGACTACTTATCAAATGCTCCAGGCTCATTGAAATATTTCCTCTTGCAGTCAGGCTTAGTTTTCCTCCTGTGGTAACTGTGAAAGCAGAGAAATAACAATGGGGTAACTCGGAGGGGAAGTGTTTGGGTGAATGGGTGATGGCTTCAGGAAATGTGTTTCTGTGCTTGGCTTCAGTACTTTTCCCCCTGGCTCTGAGTGCTTTGCAACTATCAGTGCCCTCCCAGTGCCTTAGAGGTGGGCTGGGAAAAGGCACCTGCAAAACATTTGGTAGAGTTTAATGTGTGAACCTTTGTTTCCTGAATCCCAGCACGCTTTTAATCGGAAAACCATTTTCCTCACAGGTTTTTTATTTGAAATAAATACTTGCCTGCAAAATGTCTTAATCAGAAGGGAATACTGGTTACTGCAGGTTGATGCTAACAACTGTGCTACTGTGCTCTGTATATTACTGGGGTGCATGGCTGGTTGTGTTACTATGCAGTCTCCTTCCCAGTGTATTTATTTTTCCATCTTCAAGGCTTTTTCCTGCCCCAGGGCTGTAGCCTTTCCTCTCCATTAAGCCCATTCTGTCACTTCGGAGTGGCTTCTGGGAGCTGACATTTAAATGTTGAACTTGATAAAGGAATGAACCTTCCTTCCCTCATCTCCCCCAAAATAAAATGACCTTTAAACGAGGTTCATGACATAATTACATCTGTCTTACTCTCCATTAGTAACACTTCAAAGAAATCTAGAACTTTAAATTCAGCTTCTCTGAGCAGTGCTAGATGCCTGTTCAGTTGCTTTTCCCCACACTCATTTCCCCAGCCCATCATTAAAATCTCAGACCCATGAAATAATTTGACCAATTATTTGAATTAGTCAAACTTCACAGAATGACTTGGATACCTTTGATGAACCAGCTGTGTTTATAGACCCTGAAACATGACAGCAGCTATATGTTGAACATCAAATGAATACAGGTCAGGCCTGGGTTAAAGACATGACTGATTGGTGTGCCTGGTATGGCTCTGCATTTATCCTGATTACTGCCATGGGACCCTTTAAGTTCTATATTGGTCATTGTTAGAAGTGGTAGTTAGTGTATGTTGGCTGTGCAACCCGATGCTATCTTCAAGTACTGATTTCTCTCACAAGTGGGGCTTCCTCTTGTGACCTCTGACCTGCTAGTATGTTAAAAGCTTTGCAGTTGATGGAACTCTGTATTCTTGTGGTGTGATTGATTGGGATTCCTTCACATTGAATTTTCCCTGTTCTTTTTTGTTTAGGAGGTTCTCCAGCAGCTGATTGTAATGAATTTACCAAATGTTTTAATGATTGGCAAAGATCCCCTTTCTGGTGAGTAGTTTGTTGCATTCTTCAAC